>NW_004624737.1:15385472-15400639 GCF_000247695.1 Heterocephalus glaber
TAGAGAAACTATTCAGTATTTACACACGTGTGTCCTGTTTATTCCACTTGAGTATCACCTCAATGTGCATCCGTTTAGCTATAAATGTCTCTAATTTCTCATTTTTTATGGCTGAGTTGTACTCCATTTTATTAAAAAACCACATTTTCTTTATCCAGTCTCCAGTTGATGGGCATTTGGGCTGTTTCCATGTTTTAGCTATTACAAATTCTGCTGCTATGAACATGGGTGCACATATATCACTGTGGTGTGATTCTTTTGATTCTTTGGGGAAGATACCCCAAAATGCATTAGATTTTCCTATACAAACATCTACATTTTCCAAAATTTTCTAGGGCATAGGTGGGGCCACTGGACATTTCTCCACAGACAGCTCACCTGAGATGCTCCAGTGTGGCCTTCTGGTTCTGTCAGGATGGGGATAGGGGCTCTTGTACTACTCAGTCTTTAAGGACCATACGAGTTTTTACTTTTTGCAAAAACCTTCATAATCTCAGTGTGAGGAACAGGTGAGGATAGCACAAATTAAAATCAGTAGGAAAAAAGAAAGAAACAAACACAACCTGGCTTTATGATGTGTTTTTTTCCAATTCTTGACTAAGAATGTCTGATGTACCAGCCACTTCCATACCAAGAATGAGGTGCCGAGGACCTGACCTAGGGAACCAAGAGCCACGTCCTTCCACCAATACACTAGGATTGGACCAGAGAGAGATGAGATCTTCACCCAACGACTAGAACCGTCTCCATCTGTGTTCAGAGAAGTCAAGTACTTGGAAAAACTACCCTGAGACAGGAGAAGAGAGAAAAGCAAAGCACGTTTGGTATTAAAAAAATGTCTTCATCTTAAGAACAAGACAGGAGATGTAGTCTGCGAACTGCCTGGGTTTTCCCTGGGCAGTGGTCTGCAGGCCATGTCCTGTGTCCTGTGTAGTTGTGCCCCAGGGGCTCAATTACAGGGGATGCTGTGGTCCTGCACACTCTCTGAGATGGATGTTTCTGTTCTCTGTTTATTTGTATCTCTTTTATTAGAGAATCCAAATGAAACAAGGCCACATAAAACCAATATTATATACAAAAGTGCTGCTATAAATAACTTGAAAATCAGATAAAATTTTAGGTGCAGCATCATCTTCTTTCTTCCTACATTAGTGTTTCCTACATAAACTTTTACAGCCTGGGTGTATTGGTCTTCTTCATCTAAAACTATTTTTAATTCTAAAAGAGACACATGCTTCATGTTAATAGATAAGCAAAGAGATGGGTTGCCCCATCACCATCATTTTCAATATTTGGCTTATGTCCTAAGCATTGCAAAGGGGACAGAGGAAAATATCACATCATATAGTTTTAAACATTCTTTTTTATTTAATGTTGCATGACTCTCTCTCTCTGTCTCTGTCTCTCTCTCTCTCTATATATATATGCTCTCTATATATTCTTTTGAATAGCTGATCAACACAGCAAAGTGAACTTAATGAATCATTTATACTTGCATTTAAATATGTAAATATATTCCAATTTTCCCACAAGTGAAAACCACATATATATATATTTCGTTATAGCCATGTTAATGCATTTTGGTGAAAAGTGACAATTTATTGTTTTTTATTACCATATAGTAATAATACAGAAAAATGGGTTTTATTATCACATTTTCACACATGAACATAACATACCTCGATTCTATTCTCTTTTCTGTTACCTTTCCTTACTTGCCCTTCCTCTTCTTCCTATTCCCTTCCTTTTCTCTCATAGCCTCCCTTCTAGTTTCATGCCAAACTTCTTTTTTCAGATTGCACATGTAAGATAAATCATGTGATTCTTGTCCTTTTGAGTCTGGCTTATTTCACTTAACATGATGATCTCTAGTTCCATCCATTTTCCTGCAAATGACATGATTTTATTCTTTATGGCTGAGCAATACTCCACATATATGAAGAAGATGGAGATATATATATATATATACACACACACATATATATATATATATATATATAAATCTTCATCCATTCATTTGTTCATGAATACCCATCCTGGTTAACCTGGTTCCATATCTTGGTTAATATAGATTGTGCCACAATAAACATGGGTGTGGAGGTTTTACTATGGTATGCTGACTTTGATTTATTCAGGTATATAAAGAGTAATGGTAGAGCTGGGTCATGTAGTTCTAATTTTAGTTTTTTGAGGAACCTCCATGTTGATTTCCATAGAGACTTTTCCACCAGCAATGTATAAGGGTTCCTTTCCCCCACACCTTGCTAGCATTTATTATTTTTGTACTCTTGATGATAGCTATTCTGACTAGGGTGAGATGGAATATCAGTATAGTTTTGGTTTTCATTGCTTTTTTGTTTGTTTTATGTAAGAATTAGTATTTTTGTAGACTTTCTGTGTGTTTTTGTGAAATATATAAGATAAGCACCCCTCTCTAAATAACCAAATTTCTATCTCTCATTGGATTTGTACTCCTCATATGTTTAGTATATTGCACTAGATTGTATTTTCAGCATTTTTTGAGGTTTATTTATAACAAGCCCCCATGCCTTGTTTCAGATTTTAATTATTTGTAATGACTGAAATTAAGTATAATGCTGGTATCTAGTTTGAGATAAGTACAGTTTGTCATGTTAAGAAAGTAGTTTTCCATATTTGGTTTAGCCTGAACTTTAAAAAAATGAATATTATAATTTATCAGATGCTTTCTTGGCAATTGGAGGAAATATCTTGTAGAGTTTTAACTTACAGATAGGATGAATTATATTTACATGTTTCCCAGTGTGTGCCAATTCTTGCAGTCCTTTAATGAATCTTATTTACCCATGATATCTGTGTGTGTGTGTGTACATGTGTGCTCGCATAATTTAGGGTTTTGTATCTAAAATAATATCACTGGAAAATAGTGTTCTTGCCCATTTTCTGTCAAGTTCTGTAATAATACCTATATTAGTTTCTTATGCTAAATTGGGAAGGGTACTGGAAAGATCACAAACACTATTTGTTCCTTTTTCATTATTCACTTTGGAATGAAAGTGTTGCCCAAGCCCACTGGGCACTGCCTGTCTAGCTTTCCAGTCCTGTCCACCTCTTGGTGTCCATTTCTTCTTCAAGGGTTATCATCATCGATCATTATTCACTCCTGAAAAACAAAGTTTTTCATCAAGACGGTTAAGCTCATAAACATTTACAAGTATATACAACTGGGGTACATTTTTTTTTCATATCCTCCTTTATGTTCCTCTCACTTTCTAATTATTAATTTTGCAAAGTTTTACTTTTATTGTTTAGCTCTTAGCTTCATAAATCCTTATACTTCATTTAATTCTATTAGTTTATGCAATTTTGTTTGCACGCATTTTATTTCTCTTTTCTAGATTTTTGAGATAAATACTTAATTTTATTCCTATTTTAAAATAATAGAAGCATTAAATATGAATTTTCTCTGAGTTCAGTGTCAATTCAGTCATGAATTTTGACACGTTTTATATGTTTTGTTTGTCAATAATCCAATTTTAAGTGTTTACCTCTTTGGCATAAGAAACATGTTTTTAGAAGCATGTTTTTGCTTTATTCTAAATAAGAGATATTATTTATGTCATATATTCATAAGTCCTGTATAGAATAAATAAATGTACAAATAACCAAAAGCAAAAGTGGAGGTGGAGCTGAGGATCAGAACAGGCTGTGTGTGTACAGTGCATAGGAGAGACCTTACTGAGAAGGCCATGTTAGAGTGGAGATATGGACGGAGTGGGGAGAGGCCCATTCCTATGGGGAGGGTACCGCATGTAGACAGAAAAGCAGGTGCAATGAGGTGGGAAGGGCTATGTGGGTGGATGGAAGAAAAATATACGATCGAAGTCGTGCCTACTATTTGTTGGGCACTTAACTGTGTGCAGAAACCATTGGATATGTGTTATGTGCATAACCTGGCTTGTTCTCACCATGTCCCTGTGAAGCAGGTGGTGACATCATCATCTCCACTTTCACATGGGAAAACCAAGCAAGACACAGGAAGCAAAGTGATTGGGGCAGATCAGACACTGGTAATTGCAGCTGGGGTTGAACCCTGCCAACCTGGCCGTGGAGCTTTGCTGTGCTACTCAAACTGAGCCCTTCAGGTGAGTGCACTTGTCATGGGATCTGCAAAAACCCTAAGAAATCGAACTCCCACCCTGATCTCTCTCATATGGAGAAAGGAGGAAAGGACAGGCTGTGTGACAGCCCACTGTCCTTGGCCGGCTCAGCAGGAGTCAGGAACTCTGGGCTTCCTGGACCGGCCCCTCTGAACACCTGAGGCTGCTGGGATATCCGTTCTCTGGCATAGCCCTGTGAACTGCCGAAAGTCATAGCCTGCTACTTTTTCCATAATATTTCCTGGGCACAGCATAGAGGCCCAGAGAAGTGTTAGGAGCCAACACAGGATGCGCCCCCGAAGGAGTTTGTGGACAGGAGGATGGGGCGGGAGATAAGCAAGCATAAGGCTTCTGCCCAGCTCCTCAGGTGCCACACCTGTGTTTTCTAGTAATGCTCTTGCCAGCCAGGTGTGGCTCTGAGCCCTTTGATGGAGGAAATAAAACTGGCCCTCTCACAGGTTATAGGCCAGTGAGAGGACACATCACTGGGGATATGGCTCCCAGTGAATCAAGACCCAACATTTGGAGTCTTCCTTGAGCTCCATACCTCTTCCACTTAGAGCACCCCCCAAATGAGGAGCAGGACTCCCCTGATCCTCTCCCTCCCTGTGACCTGAAATGTCCTGTGCTTTGTAGAAAGTTCCTGCTGTATAACATCTAAGCCTCATTGGCTGGACTTCCTGTTGGAAGCAATACTCATTCTAAATGCAGGTCTGGACTGACCTGTGCAGGTGAAGCCAATGAAGGGAGAATGTCTCCAAAGACAAGACCCAGAATGTACTTTTACTCATGTTCTAAGCTGTCACAGACCCTGCAAAGAAGCTAGGAATAGAAGAGAAGGGTGCTTCTGGCACCAGATTAGGAAAAAGATGACATTCAACAGAATTCAATTTATTACATCAAATAAACACATCACTTTGAGCATGTGTATCCAATCGGTATCTCCCCTACATTAGCCAGCTCTTTATTAGATTATTTAAAAGACAACAGTGTTTGTCATTAGCTTCACCATGTATCATTTGAATAATGCATGTGGCTCTTGAGCTAAAATTCAACCTTAAAGCGTGTTGTGATGTATTTTTGCAATAAAAATATCAAGTTCATTTAAACAATTACTTTTAAAAACACTGTCTCTCTCCCAGCAGGTTTTCATTGATCAGATTATGGAAAGGCAATGGCTGTCCTGATTGCTGCAATGAATTCGGAATATGAGGCAGATGAAATGATCATTCTATCGGCTCTCTGGCCAGCCTCAAATTCGAAGGCCCCAACTGGACTAAATGACTCTTAAATTATGTTAAAAAGCTGAAAAGGGAAAATTGCATTATAGTAAAGAACAGCAGGCTGCACTTAGGATTTAAATGTGTTAATATTTTTCTCTGAAAGTGAATGTTTGCAGTGGGCTGAACTGTCACTATCACATAGCTAAACTATGTGGGAAATGGATTCTTCTGCCTGTGAGAAGCTGAAGCCACAAATCTGGGGAGGGGGACAGTTTGCTGACTGTGTCAAGGATTCCAGGAATAGACTGTCTACCTGACTCATGGTGCTGGTGAGTTTTCCTCTCTGCTCCTAAGACTCAGCCTGGAGGATACCCTCTGCCTGGAGCATACCCTCTGTCTGGAGCCTCAGCCTGGCTAGTTCTTCATGGGGCTGCTGGGTGTATCTCAGCCTGTATTTTTCAGAGCCACCATCCTGAGTGAGGAAAGGCACCAGTGAGGGCAGGGAAGAAATGGCTTCTGGCAATTTATGGCAATTCCTCCTGGGCACAGTCTTGCTCTCACCCCTGGCTTTCAGCATAGCCAATTTAGGATGTGTGTCAGGTCTGTGAGGTGCCCTGGTGCTCCACCTGCTCCTCAGATGCAAACACAAAAGTCTGAAAGAGAGGGAGGCAGAAGGTGAATAGGGCTCTGATGCTGAGGTTTGGGGCCACAGGTGCTTGGCAAGGAAGCTTGAATATCACATGGCTTCTCTTATGTGAGAAACCAAAATTATAAATAAAGAGCAAAGTAAAAGACAGAGGATAGGCAATAGAGAGATGGATCTTTCTTAATAGGGAGAGGGGTCAAAAGATGGAAGGAAGGGGGAGGAAGAGGAGGGAAAAGGGATTGGAAAAAGGAATTAAGATGTGTTATGTACCTGTAACCACTCCCCATAAGGAATGTAAACATTCTGTAAGCAAATATGTACTAAAGTGAGGAGGGAGGGTGAAGGGCTGTGAGGCATTGTTTTAGCACTGCACATCCATGGGCTACTTGGCCCTCAAACCTCCCCACAGATTAGGGGACTCATTCCTGGGATGCCTTCGTAATGCATTACTGGGGGAGCATAGAACAACCGAAATGTACTCCTTCGTGGTTCTGGAGGCCAGACATCTCCACTAAAGGCTCAGCAGACCTAGGCTCCCTCTGAATGCTCTGCAGGAGGGTCCTTCCTACCTCTTCTGGCTTCTGGTGGCTTCAGATGCACCGATCTCTGGCTCCATCCTTGCTCGACCTCTCTCTCTTGTCTGAGCCTTTTCTTATGGCTCTTATAAGGAATTAAGGCCCCCATGTGATCTATGATTATCTCAACTGGGGATCTTTAGCTTAATTATATCTACACAAAACTTGTTTTCCAAGCAAAGTCACATTCCAAATTGCTGGGTTATACTGAAGGCATCCTTCTGCCTCACCTCAACACATGTGTCTATGAATGAACAGCTCTGTGGAAAAAGTCCTGCAGGCTGCCTATTGCCCTGAGATTCATTGGTTTAAATTTATCTCTGTCCAGTGTGCAGCTTCTCAAATGCTCGTTTGCACACGTTGCTGGAATGTGGCTTCTTTAAAGATGATTTATAGTGATATTTCATGGAAAAAAATCCAACAAATTTTCTCACTTTCTACATGCCAGAAACCAGTTATTTATTCTATGACATGACAAAGACTTGGGCTGAATTCTGGGTGAGGGACATGTGTTTCCTGCATGTTACTGGGAAATTGTCCCAGAGGCATCAGTAATGGCCAGGATAGCTGGGCCAAGCCTCAGGTTGTGAATTGTGGACTCTACCTTGCACTTCAGGGCCTGCCCTGGGTGTGTTTATTTCATAGAGAAACATTCCTAGAGCTGGAGAAAACTATCAGTGCAGCCAGAGGTTTGAGTGACTTCTGGGCTCCAGTGATCATAACTGAACAAGTAATAGGAAAAATGCAGGCAGAAGCAGTGTACTAGCCATAAATGTCCCAACAGGATGTAACGGTGATTTCACAGGCAAAGACAGGGCACTGTGGCAGGGCCTACAGTGACCACCTTGGTGTAGTCAGCAGGTAGCCTCATCATTACTCCAGTTCCCTTGCTGGAACTCTGTACTCCTTGATCTGGCTGAGGCCAAGACACCTTCTTTAAAGAAATATCTACAGGCTGAAGCTGCCTAAGGCCAAACAGGGTCCTGTCTAGGAGACCAGTCTCAGTGGCCAGTCATGACCTACAGGCAGTAAGATAAGGTCTAGCACCACAGGAGCCAAGGGAAATACATTTCTTAGAGATGCTGGCAAGATAGAACAGAACTGTGGTCCATCCAACAAATACCAACAGAAGTTGAGGTTTCCTTTTGCTGTCTGTGTATGCCAGTCGAGAAACAGCTTAGGCCATCTTCCCACAGAATCAAAGCTCCAGTGACAGGCATTAGTCTTGGGCTGCCATCAAGCATCCTGATGGGCCCTGAGAGTGGCCTGTCCAGGCCTGGCTCAGATTCTGCCACTAGCCATCATTGATGCTGTTTCCTGTATCAGTAGGTTCCAAAGTGACCTTTGCTTTCCCCCTTCTCCATAGGCCCCCAGGGGTAACATGAGACAGGTCCTTGGAAGTGATCAGAGCAGGGGACAGCAGAGCTCTTGGCTTGCTACCTTAGGTGAAGTGGAGCCAGTGCCATTCCTTGTTCTCCTGCCTTTCTAGGCCTAAGCTTTCAAAGAGAGCTCCTCTTCTGTTATTGATAAATGGATTTTCAGTTAACAAAAAATGATTCTGGTATCTCATTGATGGAGAAACTTTCCCTTCACTTCTTAACTTCTTTCACAATCTGTAGGATCTTACACTTGCTGCATGCCAAGGGCGGGGAAATCACAGGTATCTGATTAGTTGGCCCCAAGCTGTACAGAATGGCTGTCGGAGGGAGGCTGGCTGGCAGGCTGCTGCAGTTTTACCTCAAAGATGAGGTGGGAGGGCAAAAGGCTGGTGAGTCAGCTGTGTGCAGCAACATTCTCCACACAGAAGTCAGATCAGCTCACCGCTTTGGGCTCGATGCCACACTGCAGTCCAGGACCCACTTGTAGTACCCTGGTTTATTCTTCTCTAAGATGTGCTACATCCACAGGCCTGCTGACATTACAGGATGGCACTGTTTGAAGCATGTGGGGACAGTGACTCTAATGTGGAAGGCTGCGAATAATTAGACTCTGAATGTGTAGTTTCAGAAACTCTTATCTAATTGTGTATTATGTTATACTATAGTGTTCTGTATTATATTGTAAATCTTCCTGTCCCATTCTATTGTGTGTATATTATGACTTACATACAGTTAAATGGTTAATTTTAAATGCACAGTTAATTAACTTTTATAAATAGGTACGATTGTGTAACCCGTAGTCCAATCTCAATATAGAATATTGCCATTACTCAGAAGAATTCTCGTTTCTTCCAGGCTCATTCTCACCGCTGACTCTGGGAACAACCTATGCATGGGTTTTGATCCTCATAACAAGGTTAGCTTGCCTGCTTTGAAACTTCAAGCCTGCGGTGCCACATGATACCATACAGAATGCACCCCACATGGCTGTTGCACTTAAGAAAATGTCAGTGAAGTTAAGTTGTTGGTTAAATCTTTTGTATCTTTACCAATGTTTTTCCTACTTGTCCTGTTGTTTGCAGATTTGTCTGTTTTTGCTTCTGTATTTGAGGTTCAGTTATTAGGAATATGTACTTTAAGGTTATTATATATTCTTCATGAGTTGGTCCTTTATTATCCAGGAAGTGCCCTCTGTGCATCTAGTGGCATATTCTGCCCCAAAGCCCACTTTGCCTTTGTTAACACATCACAGCTGGGTCCTGTGTTTGTCCTGCCTGCTGCTTCTTTTCTAGCCCTTAGGTTTTAACCTCTCTCTTCCTTTAGATTTAAATTCATTGCCTTGGTAGCAGCATACGATTGGATTCCATTCGTTTGCTTTTTAAAATCCAGTTTATAGACTTGGCTTTTATTTGGAGTGCTTAGATCATTTGCATTTGGAGTAATTATTAATGTGTTTTGTTCTAGAGCTCCCATCTTGCTCATTTTTTCCATTCATCCCATTTATTCTTTGCTACTTTGTTGTTTCTTCATTTGCTTTCTTTAGGACTATAAACAATTTTTAATTCATTACATTTTATATCTTATTCTAATTTGGATAAATCCTTTTTTGTATTTTAGTCATTGTTGTAAGGCTAATATGCATTTATAGCTTATCATAATCTATGAGAAGCTAATATTAGACCTCTTGGCATAAAACGTACAAACCATGTAGCAAAGTTCTTCCATTTCTCCCGATCCTCTGTGGTCTTATTGTCTGCTTTTTACTTCGATGAATTATAATCCTGCTACTCATTGCTATTAATTTGAAAAAGCTATTTGTCTTCCAAGTAATTAAGAGAAAAGAAAAATGTTTGGTCCACATACTTAGATTTGGTGCTCTTCATCTGTCTCTGCAGATTGAGGTTCTGGCAGCTCTCATTTCCTTTCAACTAAGCCTTCTTTCTGCTTGCTTTTTCACACAAGTCTGTGGGCCACAAATTTTCTCCACACTGAATTTTTGGAAAATTTCTTACTTCTTTTCCTTCTCCTTCTCCTTCTGCTTCCATTTCTTCTCTCCCTTTCGCTTCTTCATCTTTGTCTTCATCTTTGCAGGATACAGAATTCTAGTTTGGTAGGATTTATTGTCAGGTTTTTAAATATATTGATTCATTGTCCTGTGGGATGCTTTGTTTTGCATGAGAAATCAGCAGTTATTCTTGTCACTGTTATACCTATGATATGTATTTTCATTTACTGCTTTTTAGATTTTTTCTTTATAGTTTTCATCATTTTAACTATGACATGCCTAGAAGTAGTTTTGCTCCAATTATAATGTTTGGCTTTTCTTAAGCTTCTTGAATTTATGGATTGCTTTCCACATCAAATTTGATAAGTTTCTAGCATGTATATCTTCATACCCACCCCTCCTTATTCTTCTTTTCATCCTTTAGAAATTTAATTATGCATACTGTAGAGTGCTTGAAATTCCCAAGATATCACTGATACTATGTTTGATTTTTTTCCAGCAAAGTTTTGACTTTTTAAAAATAAACTTTAAATTTTAGAGTGCTTTTTAGATTTGCAGAATTATTGCAGAAATAATACAGATTATTCCCATATATGCATACTCCATTTCTCTTACTGTTAATATGTATCATCAATATGTGTTATGGTTTGGATCTAAAATGTATCCCAAAGGCCATGTGCTAAAATCTTGGTTGCGAGGTTATGAGCTTTTAGGAAGTGACTGGATAATGAAAGCTTTAATTTCATCAGTGAATTAACCCACTGATGATATCATAATTTGATGGGGTTATTGAGGAGTGATGAAGACTGAGAAGATGGGGCCTCAGTGAGAGGAGTTGGTCATGGGGGGATGACCTTGTGGATTATGTCTTGTCCCTGTTCCCCTTGTTCTCTCTCTCTCTCTCTCTCTCTCTCTCTCTCTCTCTCCTCTCCCCCTTCTCCCTTCCCCGGGTGCCATGAAGTGAGCAGCTTTCTTCTACCATGCCCTTTGGCCATGCTATTTCTGCCTCACCACAGGCCCAAGGCAGTGAATCCAGCTGATTATGCACTGAAACTTGTGAAACAGTGAGCCATAACAAACCTTTCTTCTTTTAAGTTTATTTTCTCAGGTATTTTGCCACAGTGATGGAAAGCTGACTAACACTTTATGGTACATTTGACACAATTAAAAAAGATATGTTATTATTATTATTATCATCCTCCCAAGACTTAATATCCTTTTCTGTCCCATGATCCCATCTGGAATACAGTGTTATATAATATAGTTGTCACCTCATCATCATCTCCTCTTGGTTGTTACAATATTTTAGACTTACCTTGTTTCTTGGCAGTTTGGAGGAGGACTGCTTAGGTATTCTGTAGAGTTCTCTCAAACGAGAAGTGTTCTACTGATTTTACTGGAGTAATGTGTTTTGGGAGGAAGATCCCTGGGAAAAGCACCATTCCCATTATGCCCTACAAAGCTTAAGTGATATTGTTGTGACACATCATTGTTCGTGTTAGCCTTCATCATCAGGCTTCTGCACCATGCTTTAGCTTTCTTTGCCTCTCCATTTTCAGTCTGTAGTTCTTGGAAGAGAGGTAACTATGCACAGTCCACATTCAAGAAGGGCCAAACATAGTGTAGGGTTTTTCTACACAAGAGATGTTTCTCTTCTCTCTAATTCATTTATTTATTTAATCGTTCCTTTAGATCTTCATGGACTCATGGGGATTCACTTTATACTTTTGGTTATAATATGATGTTCTTTTTTTGACTTTGTTGCTCATATTTTCCCAACTTGTCCATTCAGATTCTTCTTTCAGTTGATTCCTGCATCCTTCTGATATATTCCCATCATTGTGGGTTTTGTTTGCCTGTTTGAGTATTTCCTATTTTCTGACACTATAAGGTGGTCCAGGTTCATCTTGTGTATTTCCTGTCTCATTTCCAGCTTCAGCCATTTTCCCATGGAGCACTGGTGAAACTATGTATTAGAAAATGGTGTCAGAGATCAAGATCTGAACATCAGGTGTTCTTGCTGCTATGGGGTGTCCTTGCTTCTGGCCCTGTTGACTGACATGGTAAATGGATATAAGTACATGGGCAATTCTTTGGACATGTACACATCTGTGGATGTTTCTATTTGTAACCATCTGTGTTTATATCAAGCTAAATATTTATTCCTACTAATGTACATTTTGTCAAATGTACCATACTGTGTACCACATAGTGTTTCACTTTTTGTGCAACATATTTCTCTCACTGCTTACACTTTGATAATTTCTGTTGACATTGTCTTTTAAGTTCACTTATAATTGTTTCTCTAGAATCACATGTTCTATTAAGTCCATCTAGTAAATTTTAGCTTACAGATAATTGTATTGCTCGGCTCTAAGCATCTTCTTAGTTACTTTTCGAGTTGCCTTATCTCTCTACCTATTGTAGCTTTGTTTTTCTGCAAATTCTTCAACATGTTTATCCTAGCTGTGTTAAGGCCCTGTCTGCTAGTTCTAGCAAAGTGATGTGATATCTGCTGTTCCTCTCACTTGATCTATGAGATTTTTACTGCTTCTTTGCCTGTCATGGGCCCAGTCTTTTTCTTTCTTTTTCTCTTTTTCTCTTTCTCTCTCTCTCTTTCTTTCTTTTTCTTTCTTTCTTCCTTCCTTCCTTTCTCTCTCTCTCTCTCTCTCCCCCTCCCTCCCTTCCTTCTTTCCTTCCTTCTTTCCTTTCCTCTCTCTCTCTCTCTCTCTTTTCCATTTGATTCTAGACATTAATCATGAGGGATGAGTAGAAATTGAAGCATAACTTTGTTTTGTTTGCTTATTTCACAGATGGTTCTAGGGTGACTTTTCCTGTTTCCTAGAGGGCAGTAGAGCTGGTGTGAATGCATTGCTTTAATTAGATTAAACTGACTGTGCTTAGGCCAGTTGATTTTGCCAGTCCAGTATTTGATCCAAGAGTGAGTAGGTTGACTTTCCAGATAGTTCTGCCTCAGTTTTGTATTTGTCTCCAGAATAACCATAGAATGCAAGAAGTACAAGAATAGCAGGATTTAAAAAATTCCCTCTGATCAGCCTCTCTGTTTTGGAGGTGGGATTTGAGAAGGTGATTTTGAGGGTATCACTGAGCTGAATGCTCTGTGCCTTTGGAGTTAGTGCAGATAATTGCAGATGACAAATCTATCCTACCAACCCTTCAGGCTCCACCTATTCCCTCATCTCTGCAAAACTTCTTTACTTTGGTGTCTCATCAGGTGTGGCAGCTGCCACAGGCCTATCATATCCTATGAAGGGTGAATGAATCTGAAATTCATTCCAGTGAGTTTCTTTGTAGTATCTGACTAGTCTTAATTCCACAAAAGTATGATTTTTATTTTTGTCTTATTTTGAATTTCTATTACTTATTAGTAAAAGGCATTAAGTTTAAATACATTCCTCTGATTTTAAAACTACTTTACACTAAGGGGATTCATATTTTGGTGTCTTAGTGTCACTAAATGATTAGTCAAAATGGGTGTCAAGGGAAAATTCTGAAGAGTGAGATAATCCAAAATTTCTCTCAAATAATGATGCTTGTCTCAAATACAGCCAGAATCAACCATGAAATCCCAGACTGTGATAACAGAATAAGTGAAAAAAGTCTCCTTCTAGCATATGCATTTTTTAAATACAAATGTTAGGCGGCATGACTTTTCATGGGGAAATGAAAACTTAAAGAAACAAGGTAACTCATTGGTGCTCCAGCGATGCAATTGGTTAGCAGTCAGTACTTACATAAGAAACAAGGTTACCCGTGTATTTTTCTGTTGAGGTCTGATGAAAGATGGCAGTTTGGGGGAGTGATGACTGGGCAAAGGGGCGTGACATAATGCTGGTAAACCGGAGGAACTTAACAGGATGTGTGGTCAGATTCCTCTGTGTCCCTGTGCCTGAAGATACAGGGATGTTACTTTCCTCCAGGTATGTGGAGGGAAACTTTGGAATGAGGGAAAGGGTCTTAGGACCTGTTTTCAGGAAAAACGGCAAAGGGAAAATGAGAGCAGCTTTCCTGTTCCTACAGTTTTCTCAAAGGACAAGATGCCATATTTCATGGTGGTATGACTTGATCCCAGAAAAATCAGTATTTTTCCCCCAATACTGGTTAGTGAACTCAGGGCTTCTCAACTGAACAATATCCTCAGCACTTTTCATTTTTATTTTGAGGCAGGATCTCACTAAGTGACCCAGACTGGGCTCAATCCTTTTCTTTCCCTGTCTCAGCCTCTAGAGTGCTGGAATTACTGGTGTCCACCATCATACTCAGCTAAGGTTCATTCTCCTAATGCATTCACCAAGCCCTGTGGAAATGGGCATGTGATTTTGCACAACTACTTCCAGCTCTGGTAAACTTCTCCATCAACATCCCATCATTTTAATACTAATTTCTTTATTTTAATTTCATTTTAATTGACACAGTATTTGTACTTACTGGGTATAATACAATTCTATGTATGTTAAATTATCACAATAGGGTAATTAGCATTTCTATCTTCCAAGTATTATAACTGCTATAACTATGTTGGGAACCTTCAAAGCCTTCTTCTCTAGTTACTTTAAAATATGTAAGTATTGTTATAGACTGTGGTCAGCCCTACCTTGGAACACTACAACTAGTTCCCCCTCTAGCTGGACTTTTGTTCCCATTGTGCCCCTCCCCCACCCTAGCCACTCTTCCTGGCCTCTAGTGACTTCTATCCTACTTTCTTCTTCTATGTGGTCAACATTTTTAACTCCAACAAAAATCTCTTACAAATCGAGTGGAATGCATACAATTAAAATACATAATTTAATTTAGAGACAGTATATTATTTGTGAATTTTATTTCTGAGTTTTTCAATAGCATTTCATGAAGTGAACTTTAGTGGAGCGCCAAAGACAATTTCTTGATTTTTTTTAGGTCCTTCTAAAGTACAGTTGTATGGCCCTGCACATGGATTAGTCTGGGGGAGAAAGCCAGTGGTGGTGGAGTGGGAGGGCCTTGAATGAACTTTACACAAGGCATGAATCAGTGGGACTGAATGGTCCCAGACTACATGGGTCTACAGGTAGAATAGCATTTTTTCAAAAAAAAAAAAAAAAAAGAGCTAGAAATGTAGCTCAATGCAATCCTCAGTATTGTGACAAAAGGGAAGAAATTAAAAAGAAAAAAGCCAGTGGTGGTGGAGTGGGAGGGCCTTGAA
>NW_004624737.1:15400739-15415547 GCF_000247695.1 Heterocephalus glaber
AAAAAAAAAAAAAAAAAGAGAGAGAGAGAAGGGAAGTATTTTTCACATATATCTCACGAATGTAAAATGTATATTCATACACCAGTAGTTTCTCACAGAATTGTAAATATTTTCTCAGTAATCACTGTGTGCTTAAAGGCTTCAGAGGTGCTGCAGGAAGCACATTTCCAGGTTATAGTAGTGAGGGGTCAGCTGATGGAGACACCTGGAGGAGTGACTCTTTACTTCACATGTTATTATTTAGTTTTTGAAGAGGCTCCTAACTTTATTTTTTAAAATTATTTTTATTGGTATAGTTTAGATATGCATAATGATCCCATTTATCACAGGGAATTTGTACCTGTACATAATACATCTTGATTCTTCTTTTTTCCCCAATCCCCTCCCCTCCCTTCAACCCCTGTCCCCCTCCTTCTATACTAAAAGCTTTGTTTCCATTTTTTTTCTAGTCTCTTTTTCCCCCTCCCTTCCATTCCCCTTCCCCTCTCCTTTGTTCCCCTTCCCATTTGAACATTTTCTTCCTTTTTCCAAATATCTATTATACACTTTGGTCCTTATTTATCCTTTTGGTTTCTTACACCAGAGAAACAATGTGATATTTAAACAACACATGTTATTATCTGGGGTCTGAGACATTTGTGTTTTCTGTTGCTACACATTTGAGGAATGATGTGTCTAAGTGGTAGGAATGGATCAATGGTGTAAAAGTGGTTTATTGATCGGGTCTGCCATGCATACACATTTTCAGTGCATGGGCAGAGACTAATTGGGTATTCCACTTTCAGCAGAGCTGCCTACAGCATGCAAAGACTCAAAACAGGAAGATGCCAGTGTACACTCCTGGTTCAGTGCTGGAGCCCTATGGTCATACCTGGTGGGGCACCTGGAACAAGTCAGGGCAGAAGACTGTATTATAGGTTAGTGGGAGGATAAGATACTCAATATTATAGGAAAACCTGTCTTGACCAATGCTTATATCATCAGAGGCTCTATCTGAGGACTTTATTCATTCTTTGTGAATGACAATGTGGCATCTTTTTAGACATGTTTAAAATCAACCATTAACAAATGCTGGCAGGACTGTGGAGAAAGAAGAACATTGTTCCACTGCTGGTGGGAGTGTAGACTGGTGCAACCACTGTGGAAATCAGTATAGAGATACCTCGAAGAACTAGGATTGGAAGTCTCATTTGACCCAGCTATTCCCCTGCTGGGTATCTTCCCAAAAGAATTAAAAGAATCATACCACAGTAATATATGCACACCCATGTTCACAGCAGCCCAGTTTGTAATAGCTAAAACTTGGAAACAGCCCAATTGCCCATCAACTGGAGACTGGATTTAAAAACATGTGGTTTTTCTATAAAATGGAGTACTACTTAGCCATAAAGAATGAGAAATTGGAGACATTTATAGCTAAATAGATACACATTGAGGCAATGCTCTTTTAAGTGAAATAAACAGGACACACATGTAAATACCAAAGAGTTTCTCTGGTGTGAGAAACTGAAAGTGTAAATAAAGACTAAAAGGTAAAATAGATAATGTGAAATAGGAAGAAAAGGGGCCAAGGGGAAGGGAAAGTGGGAGGGGTAGGGGAAAGGAAAGAAGGGAATGGAATTAATATGAGAAAATGAAAAAAATGAAAACAAAGTCTTTGTAAATAGGGAGAGGTGGAGGAGTTGAAAGGAGGCCAGGGGAAAGGGGGAAAAAAAACAAGAATCAAGATTGAGTAGGTAAAGGTGCAAATTCCCAATGATGAATGTTATTATATTGTGCACCTAAAAAGTACCAATAAAATTAATAATCTAAAAAAGTAGGTATAAAAGCTACCAGTATCTCAAAGCCAAAGATCGAGGTCTAATATAAATAGGGAGTTTTTCGGAAATCCACCCATCCCATTCTCCTAAATTAGGCAATTTTACTTTCTGGGGATGCCCTACTGAGAAACTGCTCTGTTCTCTTCACTTTGGTGTTTGATCAACTGTTCGGAATAATCAGTAAGGCACACTTGCTGCCTGGTGAAAATGATAAAAAGTTATTTTTACTTATTTTAAAACTAGACACTCACTTTCACAAAATGTTTTATTTTTATTCGTACATGTTTGCACTATATAATGATTGCATTTGTGGCAAGGAGTTGGTGCACATACATAACACACCTTAATTCTTTTGATGTTCCTACTCCTCCCCTCTCTCCCTGCTCCTTCCATCGCTTGGTCTGTTCCCATTTGCAAGGGTCTATCTCATTCTTTTTCAATCCCCTTTTTTCATCCCCTTTCCCCTCTCCCTCCCTCAATCTCTATCTCTTGACCCTCTTCCAATTTGAAAAGATCTCCACATTTCCTATTATTTATCTTTTATGTTACTTCTTCTTTATATTTAAGAGAAACCATGTGGTATTTAAACTCATGTGTCTGGTTTATTTTACTTGATATTATGATCTCAATTTACCTACGAATGAGTCAAGCCTATCCTTTTTATGGCAGAGTGGTACTCCTGTGTGTATAACTACTACATCTTCTTTTTCCATTCATTTGTTCATGGGAATAGATCATTTCCAAGATTTAGCTATTAGGGTGTGAATTGTGCTGCTATAGGCACGAGTATACGCGTGTTACTGTAATATGATGTCTTTAACTCTTTTGGGAAGATACCTAGAAGAAGAATAGCTGGGTCAAATAGAATTTCTAGTTTTAATTTTAATTATTTAAGATTGTAATAGATCTTTAAAAAGGATCTAGAATGGATGAGCTATACACATTAGGTAATCTGTTGAGGCTGAAACTTTGAGAAACCCTTATCTAAGATATTCACCAGCCTCTTTTTCAGTAAGGCGGCTTTATTTACCATGAGTAGTCCTTGTCCTTGTAGAGCTAAACAATAACTTAAATGATTGTGTGTCAGGCATAGATTTCAATTACAGCATTTAAAATTTTAATCAACATCATCTTCACTCATAGGCCTTGCTTGTTGACACTCAGTAGTGCCTAATATAGTAGATACTTTTTTAGAAATTATAGGTTAGACAACCTCAGGGCTTCAGTAATGGAAAGATAACTAAAAATAAAAACATCTTATATGTAAGTATAATCTTGTATTTTATTAATCAAAATTGCTTTAATAAATAAAAATCTTCCATCAAGACCATTTTAGACCTTTTTCATAATGAAACAATAATGTCTACATTAATATTCAAATATTTTAATTTATCATACTTGAATTTTTTAAAATATCAAGTTATCTCTCTCATTCTCCAACAAATCTAAAATGAGACAAATGATACTAATTACAAATATAAAATGATGTTCATTATATCCAATGGCAGAATATTAGGTCAGATAGAATCATAAAAACGATGACATTTATTTTCTCATACATACAAACTGACAAATTCAAATGAACTATCATTTTCTGAGTAAGTCACCTTGGGAACCAATACTTTTATTAAAACCATATCAACCTCTCAAGTCTGTTTAGATGATTCAAATTGTATTATCTTTCATGGGAAGTTTGTAATCTCAGATGCACAGATATCTAGTCTTAATTACTGTTTGTAAAGGAATGATTTCAAAACCTAGGGAAACAGATCCATGATTTTCTAGCAGAACAGAATTTTCACTCCTTTCTTTTTCTGGCATAGAATTAATTTCCCTCTCACCTCCTCTGGGGCTAAGTTCTTGCCCTCAGGGATGCTGTAGTTGACAGGGAAAGACTGTTATGGTGCAAATGTTGAATTGCCCTGTGAGCAATAAGGAAGCCAAGGTACTGGAGCCCAAAGCCTCTGACCTCTTGGGAGCTTGGAGCTGGAAGCCTGGGTGGAGACTTGACCAGAAGGCTGAGTGTGGTGCATATAGAGTGAATGCTGGTTTTGTCTTGGAGAGCGTGACCCACACACCACACCATTGCTACCATCTACACTACCCAAACAGGCTTTAGGGACTCCTGAGTGGAGCAAGGAGGGCCTCAAAACACCTTTCACCAACCCCTTCTTGGTGGCTTGACTACTCCTTTCTAACCCTGGCACTTAAGCAACATTTGTTTACTTTCTTCCAAGATTTCTGAGGGCATTTCAGGAACAAAGCCTGTGCTCTGGCCATGTTTTTGTGACTCTTGGCAGCCATGTGATACATGCTTTAGGATCCTGTCTCACTCCTATTCCCTTTGAGTCCACATGCTGCAGCACTGTCCAGCACCTTGAGGGGTTTGCAGTATGTTCTGTGTTGCCCCTAGAACAGCCCTCAGCTTCTTTCTTCCCTCAACTAGCCATCTTTTTTTCTATTTGCTACCCTGACTGCAGGTCATCCCACACCACCTTCCACCTGCTCTGTTCCCAGATCCCTCCCACTGAACATTGGATGAAGTCCTTCAGGTGTCTGTCCTGTTTCATTCAGTCTGTAAATTCTCCTCTGAACCTGAAATTACATATGACATGGCACCGAGACAGGTTATCTCTCACTTTTCTTTTAGGAAGTACAGTTCTGTGATCACTGAATATGTTGCTTAAAATGCAAGTTTTTACTGGAACTTTTAGGGACATAAAATAAATAACAGTTACCTTGGGATTCTTGGCAGAGCTATGTATGGGCTGTCATTCATCTGTAAATTTACAATTGCATCCAAAGTCAAAGATTTCACTAGACATTTATTACACTGTAAAGTTTTAGGACAAATAGGTAAGTGGAAGTAAGAAAAAAATAAAACTCACTCTTCAGGACACAAGTTGATCACTAGCATTTTATTGATGTGAGATATTCAGTAGGCAGAACATCTGGTCATTGCTAAAAGTGTTTGTGTAATTAAGTCATGTGATCATCAGCCTGACATTCAAAGCTCACTGTACTATGGTATTAGTGGCAGCATCTACCTGTGGGCATGTTCAAAGATAGATTCAGTTAAGTGACCCACAGAAAGGGTTTACCCAGTGCCCAATATATGGAAGAGGATCTATGAAGGTGACTCTTTTTTGTTCCTAAGGAGTGCACTGTTCTCCCCAGGGACAAGGCCACATACACATTTGTGAATGGCACATTTCTCTGTGGGGGAGCTCAGACTGCCAAATGCATTTAGATCTGAAGCTACTATGAGTTTATCCTTGTTAGCTATGAGATTTGTTAATCCAGCTATTTGTATTTGTATATGCGAGTGGAATATACATTTTTGTGTCCAAGTAGCCAGAACATAGCCTACCCAGGATCCTCATCCCTCTCCATCCCCATATGAAGAAAAATGTTGGTGGATGTTGCAGATTAAAGCTGGGGCATAGCTGTGTGTGACTTGGCAAGTTCCATGTTTTGGGTTACAGCTCATTCCTTGGGGAAAGAGTATTGTCAGGAAAAAGGAGCTCAGTTCCCTGAGGAGCTGGGACCAGAGGCTGTGGTCTGGCTTTGGGGAGGTCCCAAGTGATGCTTTACCTGGCTAGTTTTATTTAATCTAGTTTTATCTAATTTAATCATGGTGGTTCTGCTGCTGTTACTATTTATGGATAAGGAAACAGAGGCTGGAGAAGTTGATAGATTGTTTGGGCTCAGACAACTCTTACACAGTGGTCTCTGATTGAAACTCAGGCAGTCAGACTTGAGGGCCTGGTATTTTGTATTTTTTAATACTGTCTCCCTACATGAAATTATGGATAGTGCCCAGCCTAGGCAATTAACTGATATAGTGGGTCCCGTTCTCAAAACTAAAAGTAAATAAATAAAAAAAGAAAGGATGGGGATGTAGCACAGTGCAAAGGCACTGTGTTCAGTCTCCAGTACTGCCCCTGCCATTACAGATGTAATTGCCCACTTACCTAGGCCAATAGATCCCACAGCCACCAGGCAAAGGAGGTGGTGTCTCTTGTCTTGGTGCTGGTAGCGATGGGGGCTGGTATTCTCATTTTCCTGCCTTCTGAGGGGAGGAGGTCTTTAATTCCAAGATCAAAAGAGCCAAGGTCGGGGTCCTTGGGTTCTTGTTATAATTGGTGTGGAAAACAGTTCATCATAGCTCCTGGGATTCCAGCATATTATGATTTTGCACAATTTAACCTTCTCTTCCGATATTTATTTGTAATTTCAAATATACTTCTCATGCAGTTGCAAATAATGTACCTTGGTGGCCCGACTGTTCCTGAAGGCCATCCTTCATGTGTCACCTCCTCATACTCCTTGGAAGCATTTCTGTAGGCCTAGAATATGGGCATCTCCAGTCTCCAGCAGGCTTGGTTCTGGGCAGCAGGAAAACACTGCCTTCTGGGATGATGCATGACCTAGGGAGGAGCTGGGGTAATACTAGAGGAAACAGGAAGGAGGACAGGGGGAAGCTTGAAGTCTGCATCCTAACATCATGGTATCTTTCACATGGTGAGACCACTCCTCAGCACAAGTATCATTTAGCCAGACACGCACTGCAAAACCAGTGAAAGAAGCTCATTAGTAACATGTCTAAACCAGGGCATTTTTAATGCTTCTGAGTGGGTGCAGGATGTGACATTTTTTCAGTTCATGAACCTTTCACTTCTCAGTTCATGACCTACAGCATCGGCTTCAACAGAGAAATGGTGTTTCTGCCAGGGCAATTGGATGAAAGATAGCAAATAATTTTGGGCAAAGAGTCTGTGCCAGGCACTGTTTTAGCTTCTGAGAATTTGGGATAGAGGAAAATAAGACTAGCTCACATGTTCACAGAACTTATAACTTATTAGGAAATATAAGGTATCACTGATGCACAACCATAAATTGTGATCAGGGACATGATCTGACAAGTATACAAGGTGGCCCATGTGACAAGTGAGACTAATAGAAGGCTGCTGGATCAGAGGAGTAGAAGGTTCCAGGTAGAGGAACCTGAACTTGCAAAGCCTCCGAGGCAGAAAAGAGCAAATCTTGTATGGGGTGGTGCAAAGACAGGTGTGGCCAAGGCAGTGGCTGGGGAAGGCTGGGAGGACAAGTGGGAAGGTAGACAGGGCTGGTCCCTTTAAGGATGCCAGGGTCCTGAAAAGTGTATTGATTCTGCTGTAATCACAGAGGGAAGTTGCACAGAGTTTTATGTTGGACATGGAATTAATTCCTTTTTGTAGGGTTCTTAAGAGTGCTGTAGATGTGGGAGAAGGGATAGGGAGAGGCAGAAAGCCCATGGAAAGATAATGAAGGTGTCCAGGTTACTGGTGGTAGTGGTCAGGAACATGGAGGTGCAGTAGTGATGGGGATGGTGAGCAAGTGGGAGGATAGGTTGGAGACAGATTCCACAGCACTTATTACCAATTTGCACAAGCCAGGTGTGATGAGGAAAGAGACACCATGGAAGGGATGGGATGCCATTTACTGAGAAGGTAACTCACAGGGGTGGGGCATCAGTCGTCTGGTCATTCATAGTTCTTGTGCCCAGAGCGTCCAAAGGTGGACATTCCAATAATGTTTGATAAATGCTAAATATATGAAAAATGATGGAGGAGGAATAATTTGGGAGGAGAATTACAGGAGATTAATTTTAGACACTTTAGTTGCATGTCTCTAGGGCATTTGAAAGTAGAGATGTGAGAATCAGCATGGAGCTCAGAGGAGATGTGAGTAGAAATAGACAGGTGGAGCTGTCTGGGCTGTAGTCCAGGACATGAGAGAAGATACAGTAGCCAGGGAAAGGGTGCAGAGTGGGAAAAATGGACTGGGGCCAGGTCCTCAGGGGCCTCATCTTAGGGGTTCAGGAAGAAAGGAAGATACATAGCAACTTTTTAAAGGAGGAAGCAGTGATCAGCAGTGCAAGAGCTGTGGAGAGGTCAAGAGCAAGAGGCTAGAGACTTTCTTTGTACTTGGTGCTGTGGCAGGGCAGTGGCTGTAAAAGGTGAGCCAAAGCTAGAAGGGAGGAGCTGTGTCTCCTAAATGAAACATGAGGGCAGTTGCTGAGCCAGATGGTGCTAAATAGGAAAGGCATTAAATCCAGTATCAGGGTTGGTCCAGCCCCAATTCAATTCAAGAAACTTGCTGATGGTCCCTCAGGCTGATTACTCATCCCTCCAGGTCTGTTCTCTCATCTGTGAAGTGAGAGATTAGAAAAATAAGACCAATGGTCTTCTACCATTTGCATGCCATGATTTTTGTGGTTGATCTAAGAAAGATAGTGCAGGAGTCTAATTTATTTCTTTTCCTATCCTCCCTGTTTTTATGAAACCTGTAGCCAAGCTTTAAGACCCTTCAAAACCTAGGTGACTGAGTGACTTGAGCTGAGTGCATTGTTGGTCTGATGGGCTACACAGAAAGGGATGAGGAAGAAGTAATGCAAGCCCATTTCTCATCTAGATATATACTCAGTGTTCATGGAAGGCATGGAATGAGTCACATTTTTGAAGAACTGTTATGGCTGCCATAGTGATAGGAGAGAGGGAAGCAGAAAGATGCACTGGAAGGTAATGAAAGCATGCAGACCTAGCTTGGATGAAGTTTTGCAGTTGATATTTTAATCCTGTAGGTGTCAAGTGATGTCTCCATTACTAAACGATTGTCCCCCAGCCTTTAACTCCAAGTCCCTTGGTAAGTTATCAATAAGAAAATGATAAGCATGTGCCAGCACCTGCAGCTGCTGTCACAAAGAGTCATCCAGAAGCTTCCACAGAAATCATGGTTCATGTACTACCAGCCTGGCCATTATGCAAAAGAAATTTTAGTGGCAGAGCCATAGACAGCAGAAAGCTAACACTTTTGATTCCCAAATCTGGAAGGATAGCAGAGCTCCATACTTTCTCAGTGAAAATACAAAAATGAGTTCTGTAAGTACTTAATCTGGGGAGTTATTAGTTATGTAGTTGACGGAAATTAGCTGTATGTACTGTGCATGATGGAGTTACCTTTCTAGACAGGAGTACTTTTCCTTGGTTATGTCAAGTGTGTCTTTTCAATCACCCATTCCAGGGAGCATCCTCAAGTCATGCCATCCTTTTGTTAGGAGATGTGTTAGTTACTTTTCTCTCATTGCTGAGACAAAATACCCAACATGAAAAGTTGGAAAAGAAGGGGTTTATTTGGCTTTACAGTTTGTAGAAGTTTCAGTCAATAATCAGCTGGCTCCAAGGCAGGGATGGCAAACAGGCCTTGCAGAGGAGAAACAGCATGGTGCACACAGGGCAGCAACAAGGAGAGTTACCAGCATCTTTCTGCTCCTTTTATCTTACTCAAGCTACTTGGGGTGGGTAGCACTCACATCCTTAATCCTAGTGGTGTTGAGCCTAGCATTGCATCCTGAGTCAATCCCAGTTTCACACTCTAGATCAAACCTATGACCACATGAGGCTTTGGGGGGACATCTAGACCCAAACCATAACAGGAGCCCACTCTGTTCCTGTAGAGGAAGAGCCTCTTTGTCAGCACAGAGCCTATCTGGGCATGATACCATCTGCTTGGGTCCTTTACTCCCACTGGCAGGTTCTGCATGGGATTTTTCTGCAGCGGAAAGCTCCAATCATCAGAAGAAAATGGGCTGGGAGATGAGATACAAACATATCAGGAACATATCAAGTTTTCAGAGAACATGTGCCAGGCTAGTCCTAGAGCCTGGGGTCATGGATCCTACCTGATTACAATTTTATTAACAGAATATGAGTCAGTCAGTGTATGTGCGCACGATGCTCTGCTGAGCAGTATTCGAGAGATTCTATGGCTTGGCCCCTGCACAGAGTGTAAATGCAAATACTGAAGGCCTGGTAGGGCCCAGAGCTCCCAAGGAGAGCAAGGTTATCCTGCAGAGGGTTTTGGGGCCTGTCTCTGGAAAGAGGGTGAGATGCTCTGAAAATGCCATAGATGCTTGCGCTGAATGGCGAGGCTGAGTCATGGCTGAAGATGAGCTGAGTCATGGCTGAAGATGACCCTGCCTCCACAGAGCAGGGTCTGGGTCTGCCAGATAGATCAGGGACTGAAAACAAGAATTTTCTTCTTTCTATAATTCTCTCTTTCTCCATGGATCCTCAGCTGGCTCCCAGTCCCTGTCCAGAGTGGAGTTCCGTGGAGTATTGGTCACAGCAGCAACAAGCTCTTCTTTACATCATGAAAGATTTCCCTTTAGCTGGTAGAATTAACTTGAGAAGCGTTCCAACCCACTCCCTGAAGGATTCTAAAGACTGCAGTGTTTGTAACCTCAAACTAATTGGTGCTGAGAGACTGGACTAATTTCCATTTTGTGCACTTAGATGTTTGCATCAGGATGAGTCTGGGATGGTCTGATGATGAAATCTCTGGCTGTAATCCACTCTCCCACATGTAAAGCTTACACACATCCTGGGCCTTTAAACAGGCAAGGCATTTCTGGACAGTGACAGCCAGGAGCATGTGGACAGAAGAGGGAAACTGAGCCTCTTGGTGTGGCTCTTTCAGCTATTCCTAACTGGCTGTCACCTACTGCACAGGAGCCAGGGTGAGGTGAGTGGGAGGCCTGTTTACTTGGATTTCACACAGAAAGGCTTCTGCAGGGCTGTGTAGGTTCTCTGCTGGCCTCATTGTTCTTCTGGAACTGCTGACTAAATGGGCTCCTCTAAAGGGCAAGGCCATTAATCTTAAGGCTTGCTTCTCTTTGCTCTTTCTTTTCTTCCCTGGATGAGAACTCACCTGCCACTGGATGTGCACTCTCCTTATCACTGTGATGCTCATCCCTGGGCTGCTGACCATGGAGCTCTGCAGGCTTTGGAATCTGGTCTACAGGCTATCATACTGTAGTATGAGAGGTTTTGAGCACATGTGCCTGGAATATGCTGCATCAATAGGCTCATTCATTGGTTCATTCATAAACAGATATTGCCATCTCAGGTGACAAAAATTCCACAAACTACATGACATACAGTGTAGGTAGACATTCTGGGCATCAGGACAATCAGTGTAGACGTTTTCCCAGTCACTGGGGTGGGTTTCTTCCCCCCTGGATGGAGACACCTGGGGTCAATAGGAAGATGACAAAATGACCTCCAGGGCACATGTTATTTCCTGTCTTTGGGTTTTTAATGGAGATGGAAATTTGATCATTGGGTTTCAGCCACTGGGTTTCTGCCACACCAAACCAAATATGCTCAGCAGCTCAGTCAGCTCTGGGGTGGCTGAGAGTGTACTTCCGTATGGGATCATTGCAATTTCCCAGATAAAGCTGAGAGGAAAGGGCCCTGACACCCTTCTTGGGCAGGTTTACCTGCCAAACCAGGAGACCTGAAAGGTCATTTGCACTGGCCTTTGGGGTTTCAGGGAGCACAGACAGTTCCTCCAAAGGAAACTCCCCACGAGTGCAGGAGCACTCATGGGCTTTCTGACCTGGAAACACCTCCAGAATGAAGCTCCACTTTGCTGAGGTCTCTGCTGTGTCCTTCAGGGAAGTGATTGCCCCAAATGCACACTGCTGGTGGAGGACAACCTGGAGTGAAAACTGCACCCTGTCTTCTTTAGAAACACCAGTCAGGATGCTTAGTCAGCCAGACCCTTATGCACTAGGTAGGAATGCAGCCTCATTTTCCACAGATAGACATTGGAATTTCTGGTCTACCCTTGTGCACAGTGAGAAAAGGTCAGACATTCCCATGGCTACTGTATTTCCTGCAGAATTCTACCTTATAGATTTTCTCATCATTTCTCCATCAGAGCTGTGAGCAAAATAGAAGGATGTAAATGCAAAATCTTACACACACACATGCACACAGGAGAACAGACAGCTAGTTAAGAAAACAGTCAACATTAAGTATGGATGACTCTTTTCAGAAGGGAAACTTAAGGACCAGAAGCCGAAAAAACTATGACCTGGAGGGGCACCAGTACTGAGCCCAGACTCCACTCTTAGGCCCATATCTTGTACTATGTTGCATGCATTCGCGAATACAGTAGCAAGCAAGGGACTATGTGTTCTAGTTCCTGTGGTTCTTCTCAACATTGATGCTTCCCACATTCTTGCTGTGCTATCCACAGGATTGGAGGGTCACTTCTGAGGCTGTTCCAGGGGTGCCAGGAGACCCAGGCTTACTGAGGAAGGCACAACTTGCCTGAATACAGAGTTTGTTAATAATCTTTTGACAAGTTCTTTTTTATTAATATTTTGAAAATAGCAATAATAAAGTTAAAATGTTTTAGAGAGATAAAAAGCATAGTTGAGATTATTAACTATAAGTTTAATATTTAAAGTAAAATGTTTTGCACTTCTTAGGTCTAGGAAATTTTTAAAAACATGTATAAATTTTTCTGGTTTCTGTGGAAAAGGTCACAATAAACAGAAAGTAGAAATTGCAAATTGTTCTTACTTAAAGCTGCCATGTGAGAAATGTCTTTGTTGAATTAGATGAAAGTTTTGAAAGCTGGATTGATGCTTCTTCACGATGTGTGCTATTCACTCTCATCTTTAATCTGCACTATACCATTTTTTCTGCAACTCTTTTGTCTAGGCCATCAACAAAATAATAAATCAAACCTGATTGGGTTGTCTGCCAATCTGCCAATGTCTGTGTTGTAAATGCTCCCTCCATGGCTGACTTCTGAGAAACAACCAACCTGATTTCACTGAACACAGAGGTGAAGAGATGGACAGTAGGACAACATCCACAGTGTTCTACCATGCAGGTACAACAAATGGAAAACTTCAACAGCGTAGATTACAGTAAAATATAGAAACATAATTGGAAGATGGTAGATTTAAAATATTTATTACCTTTGTTTTTAATGGGAGTTACATAATTTAATTTTCAGTAATGGTCACACTAACAAATGGACTGAAAAATCCCCCAATGTTTAATAATTTTACAATCTGCTCTGAGGATTCAGTCTGAAGGAACACCAGTTCCTTGGGGTATATTCTTATCACAGAAGGAAGAGATGGTCAAGAAAGATAAGCAGAGAAGCATAATGCTTCTTGTAATCCCTTTCTCAGAAATAGCTGGCTCTCACCTCTTCCCAGTTTCCATTGGCCAAAGCAAAGCACAAGACTGGACCTGAAGTCAAAAGAACAGGGAAAGACAACTCACCCAGATTGTCCATGTGAATTTTGAACAAACAACACATCCAATTAAAATTTGGATTGATAATTTAGCGAGGTACAAACTTCTAGATTAATAGTAATTTTACCACAGTATTCTGAAGTTATCATTCCAATATTATCTGTTGTCGATGATGGTAAATTCACTCTCATTCTAATATTCTGCTGGTGATTCCTCTTTCTTATAATGGTTTAAAGCTATTTATTCATTCCTGATCTGTATTTTCACTGTGATTAGATTACAATGGGTTTAATTTTCCCTGTTCAACCCTTGAGGGATGCACATTTTTTAGTCATATCTGGAAACTTTTCAGCTATTACCTTTTTCTGTTGTTTCCCCATTACTCTCTTTGTTTTTCCCCCCTGGAATTCCTTTTAATTTAAAATTTGAAACTTAATTACCTGTCTCTCTATTCTAGATTTCAATTGAATGACATAGTCCTCCCTTATATTCCTCTTGAACCTCAGGGAATTGATAAATCTATTGAAATTTTGACTTCATTGAATATATATTATTTATTTTCAATATTATTATATGTTCATTTTTGCATTTATTTGTTCTTGTTTCATTTCTTTCTTTTTTGTTTCCAATTTCTTGCTTATTGTTTTTTATTTTTTGAGTCTAGGCCTTCTAACTAAACTATATCCCTAGCCCTTTTCTATTTTTTGATTTTGAGACGAGATCTCACTAAGTTGCCCAGGTTGGTTTTGAACCAGTCCCCTAGAGTAATGGGATTATACCTAAGTGCCACCACACCTGACTTCTTGTTTAATTTTTGACAGATATTGTATATACTCATTGTCCTTTTGAGTACCTAATGTAATCTTTTAACCTCTTCTATAGAATGAATTTTATCTAGAGTACATCATTATCATAATTATTGCTTGTGTTGGCAGCATTTTAAGCCTTAATATTCCTTATATATTCTGAGTTTTTATTTTGAAGAGAATCTTTTTGCTTGAATAGTTTTATTGTTTATTTCTGTCCTGTATTTATCCTTCTAGAAGCATTGTGATTGGCTCTGGCTCCTCAATCCAGAACCAGGTCTTAAAGGCTGCTCCAGCCATGAGACAGTGCTGGGGCTACCCCAGGTCCAGCCACAATTTCTTTTTTTTTTTCCTTAAATTCCTTTATTGGTACATTTTAGGTATACAATACATTTACATTTATCATTGGGAACTTGTACCTTTACATGATATATCTTGGTTCTTATTTTTTCCGCATTCCCCTGCCCTCCCTTCGACTCCTCCACCCCTCGCTATTTACAAAGACATTATTTCCATTTTTTCCTTTTTTCATATTTTTTCCTTTTGCTTCTTTCCTTTCCCCTATCCCTCCCACTTCCCCTATCCCTTTGGACCTTTCTTCTTATTTCACATTATCGATTCTTCATGTTAATCCTTAGTTATACTTTCAGTTTCTCACACCAGAGAAACTATTTGGTATTTACACATGTGTGTCCTATTTATTTCACTTAAGAGTATCACCTCAGTGTGCATACATTTAGCTATAAATGTCTCTAGTTTGTTGTTCTTTACCAACAGAGCTAAGAGACAACCTACAACATGGGAACAATTTTTTAACAGCTGTACATCAGACAAAGGACTACTATTTAGAATATAAAAAGAACTTAAAAAAAAGTCAGTCCTCCCAAATTTAAAGACCCAATTCAAAAATGAGCATCTGAAATGAACAGACATTTCTCAGACAAAGAAGTAGAAATAGCAAATAAACATATGAAAATATGTTCAACATCCCTGGTCATTCAAGAGACGCAAATGAAAACAGTGCTGAATTTCCACCTCACCCCAGAGAGAATGGCTGCTATCATGAATGCAACCAAT
>NW_004624737.1:15422143-15441916 GCF_000247695.1 Heterocephalus glaber
AAGTAGGTATTGATGATCCTCTGGATTTCTGCTGGGTCTGTTGTAATTTCACCCTTTTCATTCCTAATTGCATGGATTTGGGCATTTTCTTTCAGGAAGACAGTAAATTCTGATGTGCCCACGAGTCCAAGTAAAGGATTTTAGCAACAATCATTTCCCTGTATCCATAGCCAACCAAATACCCTCCTAAATTCCCTGAAAATAACTCCTGAACTGAGAAGCTGGCATGGTTAGAGGCAGCTGCAGATCTCTTTGTGCACACCCCACCCTCCCCCAACTCCTGCTGAATTCTTATCTCCAGGGAGGTGGGGACTACAATCAGGACTTCAAAGGCCTAAGGGGCCAGGCCAGCTTCTGCGCAGCACTCTGCATTGCAGGTCAGACCAAAGGGGTTCTGGGCTGTGGCAGACGGCACACACACACACACACACACACTAACATTAAATGTCTAGTTAAGACTACACGTGTGCCAGACAAACTGCTCCTGTGGAGACTGTGTCTGAGAAGTGCTTCATTGTTCAGCCCTCACAGAAGTGTGTCTCAGTTCGAATTTCCCGAGCACAGGCCTGAGGTCGACTCCTGTGTGAAGAGAAAGTCGTGCTGCCAGCTGAGTTGGGAGGTGAGGTGGGAACAGGGAGGCAGTTGGCTCTAGCGGTGACTGGAGAGTGATCCTGTGGGAAAATGGGGACACAGTAGGACACTTAGCCAGAGATATCCTCCTTAGAGTAGAGAGAGCTGGAGTGTTTGCACCCCAATTCCTGCAAGGGCTTATTTGAAGCAAATCTTTGGGAACGGTAGTCCCCTGGGTGGTCTTTCTGAGTGGTGGGTGTGGAGCATGTGGTTGCCATGTCCTGGGAAGGCTGGGACAGGAAAACTGATGAGGGGGTTTCTGTGCAGGTGCTGTGCTGGAAAGGATCACTGGTTCCAGTGTGGACAGTGCCCCATGAAAGCTGCCATTGCACAGGGGCAGCACAGAAGTACTGTGGGGGAAGGATCCTTAAACCATGTCTATCGATACCCATGGGACATGAAAAGGCAACCTTGTACAGTGACATTGCTAAATCAAAATGTTATTAATTACCCCATAATGCTGATGACCGGGAGGCACATGATCCAACTCACCACTGTCTTTTCCTTGGATTATTCCAGCTCCTCCTAGGTGATCTCTTTTACCTTAGTTTTGCCCCTATTCAGACCCTCTTCTTCTTAAATCTCTAAACTTGGACCTTCAGGGACTCCAACTTCCAAGGTCAAAGCAGCAACACCTCCGTGGATGCTCAGACTTCACACTCCTGCCCAACTTTACTGAGAGCTAATTGCAAACACCTGTCCCTTGTCTGATATGTAGTTTACACATTACACAAACACACAAATTATAAATATGCACATTAAACTTATTGAAATACCAAGAATATATTTGGTCAGATATTACAAGGTAAAGTTACAGTATATCTCTGCTTCTTTAATACTGATGCTTATAGACTCACAAGTTAGACTTCCTGTGAGGTTTGTTTCCTATTTCCAGTAGAATTATGAGGCCATTACATTGGCTTATAATGTATTATTTTTGTATTTCCAACTCTGAATTGGACCGATGAGTGTGTATATTTCTTAAATGAAAAATAATTAAAGAGATAATTGAACTGTTTTAAAATCTTAACCTGAATTTGAACTCTAATAGTTTTTAGTTCAAGAGGAAAGCCAACTCAAGAGGCAATGAGATTTGCCCTGTACTCATCTCTGAACTTCTCTTCCAGCCAATTACCTTCCTTCTTGCTGATAATCTATTTCCTTTTAGTAACAGATTAGTAATCAAAAGTCGAGGGCTTTCAATTTGCAGTTTCATTTGAAAGTTAGGAGAACAGAGTTTGTTCACACACACGTACTCTCTCTGAAATCCCCGCAATATTCTTGTTGCTAAAGAGCTCTAAGTGAGTTTAGATTTAAGGTGATACAGCCAGGCAAAGAGAATGGAAGACAAGGAAGAGAGGAGAGTGAAAGTGAATTCAGCAGCCTGAATTTTCCTCTATTTTTTTCTGACATCCTAAGAAAGCTGAAAAACTATTGAGGACACTGTATTTTGATAGAGAATGGATAGGAGAGATTTTTTGTGTGTTCCTGTGTGTACATAATTGTGCAAAAACAGCTGTGCATGTGTGAACATTCATTCTTATGTAGAGTGGTTTATGCACAGAAACAAGGAGAGCAGAGGCAGCTGTAAGGCTAGGTACAGAGCAGAAGAGAAATCAAGTCTGATCTAGTTGGTAAAGAAAGGAGCCACCTAGGAAACTCACCCAATACCACACCTCTCCACCATCACCCAGCACACCGCCAAAGTCCTGTTCAAACAGGTTGGAATTTCAGAAGAAATGGACCCTTCCTTCCTCCCTCATGTTGGGATGTCGTGTGTGTGTGTGTGTGTGGGGGGGTATTGGGGGACTGACACCATCATCTTCACACTGAGCTACATCTCCAGCCATTTTTAATTTTGACAGTGTCTTGCTAATTGGCCCATGGAGGACTCAAACTTACAATCCTTCGGCCTCACTTTCCCAGAGTGCTGGCATTACAAATGTGGCTGGAAGATGTCTTTAGAGAGGAACTCTTACGTGTTGAAAGGTTTTTACCTTTCCCGGCTTCAGGAGTCCGAGGAAGAAGAATATTGTGCTGCTTCTGGAGAACGGGAACATGAAGTGGGCTCTGCTTTTCAATGATATTCCAGCAAATCCACACTTGAACGACTCTGGACTTCTTTTTATCCACAAGCCTGACAGCCAATGTTTCTGGAAGTTATTCTTGGAGTTTCCAGAAGAAAGTTAACCCTGTTTTACAAACAGATTTAAGATTGTGTTCACAAAAACTAATAACAGCCGTGGAATACTATAGGAAATAATTTTTAAAATGCACAAAAGCTGACACTTCTGGCCTGATCTCTCAGTGATGTTTAGATCTTAGGCCCCAGTCTGTGACAGTGAGCATCAGGCAGACCACCCTTCCACATGAACCTCAGAGATGTCAGTGAGGAGAGACATTAAACATGTGACGTGCACCTTGGTGCAAGCTGACCTGTGCTGAAAAGGCAAAGAAAATAAGCCCTGAAAATAGATAATGAGGAGCAGCACTGGGGTTAACTTGAGGGTTCAGGGAAGCCTCTCTGGAAAGCCAAGCAAGCTGAAATCTGAAAAATTGCCAGTAATTAGTGAAGTTTGGATGGGTTGGAGTGGGCGAAGCACTCAAGACAGGAGATATATGAAAGTATTGAACAATCTAAGAGCTTAATGGGTGGAGAGGCTGGCTGGGTGTCTGGGGAGGGGCCTGGGCCCTGCTGCTACTGCATGTCCTTAGTCCAACCTCAATAACTCCTTGAGCCTCACACTGCCTCTATTCTTGTCATAGTCCTCACTTTTAATTCCCAGAAACCAGAGATCACTGCCTCTTTATTAGGGATGTAGTTTCAGTGAGTAGGAGTAAGGGTCTCAGGAACTGAGACAGAAAAGAGGGAGAACCATGAACTGTTATCAGTTGCTTCTGCTAAGATGACTGCTGTTGGTCCTCCAAAGACTTCTTGAGATGACATAAAAACTGCCTCAAGGAGTCCACGGTTGAGCAGGAAGAGGTAGCACAGTGGAGTCTTTGAGTGTGGTATGCTGATAACCTCACATATCCAGGTAATTCATGGATAGGTGCTAGATAGGTCCCATGGCATCTCACACCCTAGCCTTGGCAAGGAAACTCTTCAAAGGAGAGTGGAATGTGGCGGGCTGCTGTTGCACAGCACAGGTAAGGATGGAGCAGAAGATAGATGAAAGCAAGGGCCTGGAGGAGAGGCAGAGAGTCTCTGTGCCACCCAGCAACCTAGTTTCTATAACTCACTCAGGAGAGGATCAATCACTTGAGTGTCATGTGCCATCCTTCTAACTGGTCTTATAACAACTCTGAGCTACTAATTATGGCCTAAAGCAACTGCTTTAGACTGAATATTTGTGTCTCCCAAGGTCATGAGCCATAGTTTTGACCCTCAAAGTGTTAGTGTGAGGAGGTGGGGCCTTTGGGAGGTGATGGAGTAGAGGGTAGTGCCCTGATGAATGAGATCATTGACCTAATAATAGAGCCATAAGAGATGATTTCTGCCATGTGAAACATTAAGAGAATATGACCATCTGCAAGCCAAGAAGTGAGCCTTTCCAGAGTTTCCCTGTTCCTTGTTCTCGGACTTCCAGCCCTTAGGACTATAAGAAGTTGGTATCTGTTTGAGTTCTTGGTCAGTATCTTGGTTACTTTTCTCATTGCTGAGACAAATTGCTCAACACCCAAAATTAAAAGAGGCAAGATTTATTGTAGCTCACAGTTTATAGAGGTTTCAGTTCATAGTTGGTTGGATTTAAGGCAGGATGGCATGGCGGGGGAGCATCACAGAGGAGAAATAGTTCATGGAGGGCAGAAGGCAGCAAAGCAGTGAAATAGCTAAGAAGCAGCAAGTTATGAACAGCAGCCCTCTTTCTGTCCTTTATATTCTATCAAGGCTACATGCCTTTAGGGTGAGTTGCACTCACAACCAGGCTGTGTCTTCCCATTATTCACACTCAGAACTATACCAAACCAGTCAATGGACTAATTTAGTAATCACACACCCTTAATCCAGAATCATACATTCTAGACCCAGCCACCTCTGAAATGCCCCACCTATGACCTCATGAGTCTTTGGGGGGACATGTAGACACAAGCCATGACAGTTGGTTTGTAATATTTTGTCACAGCAGCTCAAGGGAACTAAGGCAATAATTAAGCAGGGCTGGTGTCTGTTCCCCACCTTTCCCTTGGCCTCTCCGTGTGCTTTTGTTGCCCGTTGGGTTCCAGAACACCCTTATCTATAGCTCAGGCATCCACACAGCTCTGTCCCACCTCACACTTTTATACCTGAATTTCTCCTGCTCAGCTCTCTTTCTAGCTTGTTCCCTTATCTAGCAGGTTGCATATAAACCTACCCTCTTCAAGGAGCTCCCATATGGGTAACACTTTGGCAACTAGCACTCTATGGCAGCTCTGGGTGGGGCTGAAACCTTCTGCCTTGAACCACTACCAGTTGATGTCAGGGCTTCCCAGTGACATACCTAGTCAAGGTGTGGCTTTAGGTAGGAAAAATATCCTCTCCCCCCACCCCGTATTTGGTTTTATTTTTGCCTTAATATCTGAAGGATCTATTGACTTTTGGCTAACCCTGTAAATCATCATGATAATCACACATTTCAGTCTGTGGAATCAGATGGTTTCACAAATTCAAAAAAAAAAAATAGGAAAAGTAGAACACAGAAAGAAGAGGCAGAGCAGTGCCATTTGGGCCGGGATCTGGACTCCATCAGACAGTCACTTTTTTTGTCCTTCCAGATTTGTGGACCCTAATTCCACCTGAAAATCCAAACTAACTGCTGCTTCCCCATGACATCCACTGGCAGAAGCAATGAGTCTTTGCAGAGAGGGACCCTGGTGCCTGGATAGAAGATTCAATATGCACAAGTGGGAACAGTCCTTCTTTGAACCCATTGATTTGAACATCTAAGTACAGGGAGCATCATAAAACTAAAAACAAAAGCCTCTAGTGATAGCACGTTATCTTTGAAGTTCACAAGTGTATTTCAAAGGAATACCAAGGTATGGTGGTCAATCATGGAGAGAGTCATGGATGAGGCACTCATGTCATCTGGAGGCTGAGAGCTCCGAAGTAGTTACCCAGGAGGGTGCGTGGTGGGCCCTGGCCTTATCTAGCAGGGACCACAGCCAGAACTTCCCACACATCCTTGTTGAGAATAATTGAAGGCAGTGACAGCACTAGAAGAGATATTGAGGCATTGGCAATACCCTCCTGTGGATGTTGGCATGCCTGTGCTACTGGGAGAAACACTGCCCAGGCTGCATCTATAAGGCTTGGAGCATCCCTTTCTGTTCCTGTGCCCACCCTTCCTACCTTAGGTTGTACACCAGGAGCTTTTCCTAGTGCTTGTGACATGATTACATAACTGTGATCCTCTTCCTGCATGAAACTGACCTCATTGTCAGGTCTGCGGGTAGCCTAAGTGGTGAGAAGGTGGTTCTGGAAATGGTGAAGCTGAGTGTTCATTGGGGCTTTGATATCTCTTGGCTGTGTAGCAAGGTTACATTGCTTCTCCACTTTGATCCTCTGTCTCCTTCTCTGTGTGATGGGTACAGAGTGCTCAGTGTCTTTAGAGGACTTCAGGAGTTGAAGAATCCACAGCCATAGGCCAGGTAGGGGGTACACATGCCTTTGGACATTACTGACTAAGCCCTTGCTTGTTGTGGACAAAGCAGTAGCTTGTCTGAGTATGAATCTCAGCTATGCACTCACTCTGTCCCTGGAGAAATTTTTGAACTCCTGTAGTCTCAGAGGACTCTGGAAAAGTGGGTATTTGAAATGGAACCTAATTCCCAAGGTTGTTATGAGAATCATATGAAAGAAACACTGCAGTGTGCATGTGGTATTCCTGGAAGCACTTTGGGAACTTGGGCTCTGCAAACTCTTATTGTTAATCCCTTCTTTGATACCCTCCCCAAATGATCTGCCATGCATTCTTGTATCCCCAAGCTCTTCGATATGTACTGCCAAGGGAACCCTGCAAATTTATGAAGATATATTTAGACCACTGATAGAATCAATATTATTCAAACTAATAATGGACTGGATAGGGGAACATGTTCTGTTCATAAAGGAGACTACAGTCTGCTTAGGCACAGGCTTAATAACAGAAACGAAATGCATGGAAGTATTCAGTGGAAGCACACTGAACAAGCTGTCCTTTGGCTATGTGTAATGAATTTCTTCAGAGAAAATGGTGCCATTTCTCCATCTGCATTTATCCAGCCAAAGTCTTTCTATTGACTGCTATTATTCCAGAACTTACCAGAAGGCTTATGGGGAACTAACCTAAAATCTATTCATCCCATGGGACAGAAACTTCAGTCTTCTGGAGTTTCCTTCCAGCTCAGATTTCATGCTGACATTGTGTCTAGGACTACCAGATTCTTTACGAAGGTTAAAAATGAGAAACCATTTAAATAATGGCTCTGAAACTTTAAATATATTAATTTCAAATCCACACTAGAAGTAATAAACAAATTGCTCTCCCCAGACTTAGTATTAAATAAATCCATATGAGTAGATTGGAGCAGATAATAGTCCTAGTACTTGTCCCACCCTCATGATTAATCAAAATGTGTCATCATCCTAAATGGCAAATAGATAAACAAAGCCTTCAAATTTGGTTTTAAGCATCTCAAAGCCTGAGGGTATTTGCTGTTTTTCTCAGTAATCACATTTTTTCCTGTTGCCCAGTTCCTATTTTCTAAATCAGTAAAAACATATTGAATATAACTTGGGGGTTTGGAGAAAACTAATTGAAATGATGTTTTATGTGATGACAGCATTTTGAAAAAGCAGTAGTGATAAAAGTAATAGACAAAAGACCTTGTCTCACAACTTCTCCATGCGTCTTGCCTTCTATTTTTAAATTGTTAATCAAAGCTGCTGACTTATTGCTTATGGGGAGGTAGAACAAATCTTTATATCCCAAAAGCTTTTTAAATTATTCACTGTGCTTACTACTTTGCTTCTGAAGGGAGATTATCCTTTTTAATTGAAAATCTTCTATTATTTGTGCCTGAAAGGTTTGAAAGAACAAGTTGAGGTGCAGCCACTATTAATAGTCCAGTGCAAGGGAACACAATAAAGGATGGGATTTCATAGAAGCTATTCATTGCTGTGCACATTAACCCAATCACTGTCATTAATCATGCCCCCAACTTGTGGCATGAATGGCCTGGGTCCTCTTCCTATTTTATCAAGTGCTCCATAAGTTCAGCCTCTCTTTTACTTAAGGCAATACCATTGTTTCTTCAGTGATATTGCCCTGAAGATTAGGTTGTTAGGTTTTCAATATGTGCCAAGCACAGACTCTGTCTACCCTGTGCAATCCTGACATGGGGATGGATATAGGCATCAATTTCTATGTTTCCCTTCTAGAAGTCAGACGTGGCAGGGCATCTTCCAACATTAGAGCTGCAAAATGAGGATTTTTGGTGAACAGAGAGCAAGAGAAGAGCCCGGCTTGTTTTAACCATCTCATAATAGGCAACCTGATGATAATTTTAGTCTCACCTGTAATCGATTGTAGGTACAATGATTTAACACACCTAATAAGATGCCAAGAATCTAGCAAAGAAGAGATTCAGAAGACATTAACATTCACAGGCAATTAAGAAAAGCTTCTAAGGAAGCCAGGAATAAGTCCAGGGCAACATTAGCTCAGAGAAGAATGAAGTCTGCATCATAAGAGTCTGAGACCTGGTTCCCATTCTGACCAGGCAGCATCAGTCTCCCTAATCTGTAAGGTAGAATAATGTGAGTACTACTCGCAGGGATTGCTGTGAAAAATAAAGTCAAGCACCCCTTAGACCACTCAGCTATGTTAGTAGTTATTATTCAACTTCTAAATGCAAATGAAAGGAACCATCTATCCCCACTTTTCCTTTTTTCTTTCTTCCCCAAATCTGAGGCAACAGTACTGTACACAAATCATCTTTCTGGACTGCAACTCCCTGCTCCCCTGCAAACGTACTTCCCCTGAAAATTATTACTCAATTTCTACCATAAGATTGGGAATAAAAGTGATTTCACCTAATATGCCCACGTGAAATAGTCTGGGCTGGATGAGACTCATGTCTTTGCCTGTGGCTGAGGCATGCATGGTCTGCCCCCATAGGATCTCCCAAGACTGTCAGAGGCACTTCAGCTCCTTGCTTTCTCCCAGGCCAGGAGCCCTAGACTCTGGAGCATGTCAGCGGAGCATTGGCCCCACACTGAGGGCTTTTCTCCCCTGTGCAGACTGACATTTACAGAATCCAATGCCATGTATGGGAGGCCCAGCTTTCCTAGATGCAAAATTGAGGAGGTGTCATGTTCTGTGGCCCTGGGAACAAGCAGAGGTCAGCTGATGGAATAGGTGGCTCTCTCTTCTGTAAGACTGCTTGAAGACCTTGCTCAAGATATGACTCATATTAGAATTTAGCAGAAGTGATTATGTCCTCAGTGACCTAGCATTTCTCCTTGAATCAGACAGGAAGAATGCCTTCCTTCTGAGTCAGGAAGGTCAGCCTGCTCAATTCTAAACTTACCATTCCAATGCAGTAACCGTGGAGATGTGTTTTGATGTAATCATTTCATCCTTTCTCTGTATGCCATTACCTCATTTAAAAATAAAACCTTTTCCTGGGTGATAGTTTAAAAACTAAATGTACATATTTTCATTTTTAAAATTTATTGAGATATAATACGCATACTGTTATGATTTGGATTTGAAATGTTCCGCAAAACTCGGTGCTGAAGGATTTGCTGCCAGTGTTTGAGCCTTTCGGCAAGTAATTAGATCATGAGGGCTCTAACTCCATCAAGTGGATTAATCCATTGATGCAGCAGTAATTTGATGCTATTACTGGGAGTGAGGTAACCATAAAGTGGGCCTAGCTGAAGGGAATGGGTCATAGAGGCTTGACCTTGGGGCTGTAGCTGGTCCCTGGCACCTTTGCCTCAAGTTACCTCACTCCGCTTTCTAGCTGCAATGAGGTAAGCAGTCTTCCTCTGCCACATTTTGCCTCACTATAGCTCTAAAGTGTTGAAGCTGAACACGGATTGGAACCTCTGAAACTGTGAATCAAAATAAATCCTTTTCCTTTTAAATTGATATCCTCAGACATTTTGCTACAGTGACCAAATGCTGGTTAAACACACCGTGTATTTGTGTCTTTAAAGTGCATGATTCATTGGCTTTTAGTATGGTCACAGATATGTACAATGAACACCACAGTCAATTTTAGGACATTTTTATCACTCCAAAGCCAAAACCTCTTAAACTGTCACCCATCCCTTCCCCTTAATCCAGGGAACCCTGATCGCTATAGAATTTCCCTGTGTTGTAGAGGTTTTAAAAATGGAATCATGTATGATATGCAGTCTTCTGTGCTTGGCTTCTCTTACATAGCAGAGTTTTCAAGCTTCGTTCATGTTCTAGAGTTTCATTCTTTTATATATTCCACTGTACATATTCACTACATTTTGTCAACTCATTTATCAGTTGACAGACATTTGGGTAGTTTCTGCCTTTTGGGTATTACAAAGATGCTGCTATGAACATTTGTGCTCAAGCTTTTGTGTGTGTGGCTATACATCTAGGTGTGGATTTGCTGGGTCAGATGGCCACTCTAGGTTTTACCTTTGAGGAATTGCCAGACTGTTTGTTAAAGTGCCAGCACTATTTCTCACACTTAGCACTGTATGAGGTTCTTATTTTTATATGCCTAGTCATACTTGTGGGTTTTTTATGCCCACAGCAATGGGTGTAAAGTGATCTCATGATTTTGATTTGCATGTCCTTGATAGCTAATTACAGAGAGGATCTTTTCATGTGCTTATTCACCAATTGCCTGTCTTCTTTAGAGAAATGTCTATTCATGTCCATTTCCAATTGTTAAATTAGATTATTTGTCTTTTTAAAAATTGGGTTCATTGTAGGTCTTTGATCTACTGAGTTGATTTTTGCATATATTGTATAGTGGTGTTCCAATTTTATTCTTTTACATATATATAGTTGTCCCTGTACCATTTACTGAAAATAACTTTCTTTTCTCATTTAATTGTCTTGGTCCCCTGGCAAAAATTAATTGCATTAATTGGACATAGATGTATTGATTTATTTCTGGAATTCTCCATTCTATTCCATGGATATGTATGTTTATTATCTTTAGTACCACACTATTTCAACATATATAGCTTAGCAGTATGCTTTAAAATTAGAAATTGTGCATTCTTTAACTTTTTATTATAGTTTGACTATTTAGTGTCCTTTGAATTTCCATATGAATGTTTGAACCAGTCCATCTCTGCCAGAGAATTTGATAAGGGTTGCTTTTTTTTTTTTTTTTTTGGTGCCGGGGATCGAACTTGGGTCCTTGCGCTTGCGCAGCAGGCGCCGAAACCACTGAGCTAAATCTGATAGGGATTGCTTTGAATTTGGAGAATAACGTTTTGGAGGATATTGTGTTCTTAAGAATGTTAAGTGCTCTGCTTTGTGAATATAAGCTGTCTTTCCATTTATCTAAGTCTTTAATTTCTTTTTAAAAATATTTTGTAGTTTTTAGAAAGTAAGTTTCCCACTCCTTTTGTTAACTTTATAAGTATTATGTTCTTTTGGAAGGTATTATAAATGGAATTGTTTTCTTAATTTCATTGTCAGTGTGCTCACTGCTACTGTATAAAAACAGAACAAATTTTTATATTTTAATTTTTTATCTTGCAGTCTTACTAAACTCATTTATTAATTCTAGTAAATTCTTAGTGGATTTCTTTGGCTTTTCTGTGTGTAAATTTATGACATTTGCAGATGTAGTTTTTCTTCTTCCTTTCAAATCTGGATAGCCATTATTTCCTTCTCTTACCTGATTGCCCAAGTGAGAACTTCCAAAAACATGTTGAAAAACAGACATCCTAGTTTTTCTCCTCACCTGGGGGAAGGGAGAGTATTCAGTCTTTCATTATTAGGTATGGTGCTGCCTGTGGGTTTTGAGTGAAACATTATTATTTTTTCCTATAGTCCATTGGATACTTCTTTTGGTAGTATGCTGGGTATAAAATATGAATAAAAACTAAGGCCATTTATAAGAATCACCACTATCAAACACTAGAAACTCACCTGTAAAATTTTCCTAAATTCTGAGTTTTCAGTTGTGAAAATCAGATTATTTCCCTGCACCAGGAAAACATACATTTTGGAATGACTTGTTACTTAATGTCTATTTTTCCACAGTAACCCATTTTTTGGATTCCTTTGAGTTCACTGGAGACTCGACAGTCACTTCTCCTGGAGATGTGCCATGAGTGTGCCATTTGGGAGCTCAAAGAAGGCTCTGAGAGGGCAGGTCTGCAGCAGGCTTCTCAGAGCCTCATTTTTGATCTCTGTGTCCATCCCTGATTTCCCTATGTACATTCATACACACCTTTTCCTGGTGAAAAGAGAAGCATTCTAGTTTTTAAATATCTATCTATCTATCTATCTATCCATCTATCTATCTATCTATCTATGGTGGTACAGAAGGTTGAACCCAGGACCTTCCCATTGAGGTACACCCCTAAACCTCTTCTTATTTTTTTTATTTTGAGACATGGTATCACTATGTTGCTTAATTGCCCAGGCTAGGCTTGATCTTGTAACCCTTCTGTCACAGGCTCCCAGAGTGCTGGGATTACCATGCCTGGCTTAGGAGAGATATTTTAGAAATGTCTGTAATCTATAAACCTGAGGAAAATAATAATGCCACATACCTTTATAAAGATTTTAATTCTTCATCTGAGCTCTTTGATTTGAATATGGTAGGAGATCTGGGTTTGGAAAACACTGATGATTTTCCAGTTCGAAAATAGGCCAATTTAGAATTCATCTTTTAAAGAAAGGGATGGTTCATCAAGGACCACCGTGAGACTTGGTGCTGGCAGCTGGCGCATAAGCTGCTGGTGAGGAAGATGGGTGGGCTACCATGGAGTCCACGCTGGAAGCCAAGTCAGGAGGCTGGAGGGGCAAGTGAGGCCTCTGTGAGGCCCAGGCAGTGAGAGGCCGACTTGCCCTTTTCTGTAGGCTGGGGCTACTCACATGTGCAGCAGAAGCATAGGCAAGTCTTAGGACTGAAGTTGACTTTAATAAGCTCGTTTTAGAATTGGTACTTAGACCAAAATGGAGATGTTAAATGTGCTTAAGGAGGAGCAGTTCAGGCTTATCTAGGTAAGATAAGTTTCTGGGAAGCTAACTGATGCTGTTTAGGCTGTGTTGAAGTCGTATCAATGCTATGATTAGATTTGGGGTGTCCTCTAGAGGCCTCGTGTGTTTGAAAGGTGACTGGATTATGGGGATAATATACTCACCAGTGGATTAGTCCACTGATGAGTTCAGCAGCTGAGTGGGCTGTTTGGAGATAAGGCCTGGTGGGTCACTCGGCATGTAACCTGGAATGGTAGATCTCCCTCCCCTGATTCTCCTTTCTTTCACTGCTTCCTGGCCACTGTGATGTGAATATCTTTCCTCTGCCAGAACTTTCCTCCCTGCCATTTCTGCCTTGGAGCCAGGCTACCACGGACTGTAACTGTGAGATAAAATAAACCTCTCCTCCTTTAAGTTGTAGGTGTCAGATATTTTGCTCCAACAAAGAGAAAATGACTAAGGAAGCCATAGTGTGCAGATGTGTGCACACACATATTAGATATACACACATTAGGAGACATGTATTTTTATACATGTGTACCCCCATGCACACACACATGAACACAAACAAATATACATGAACATATACAGACACATATGCATGGAAATGCAGAAGCACACATGTACACACATACAAATGTATATAAAGCATACAAACACACATGCATATAACAGTGCAAAATACACATATCCATATATGTACTATATATATATATGCTCCTTCATGAAAACACACATACACAGATTCTGCATATACATAAGCAAACACGCACACACAGGAGCACACATCAACACATATGCAAAAATACACAGGCATACATATATACATGGATCATTTTACCATCATAGACCCAGTATGTCCTTATGTCTGCAAGTAATTTGTTATTGAAAAGTAACACATGATCTGCACATAATTAAACAGAAGTGAATGATACAGTATTTACACACAATATCACTTTCCTTGTATTTTTTAAAGAGAGAGAATGACAAAGCCAAAGATTCAGGAATTGTGTCTGAGGTCGCAACAATACTGTGATTAAAATATGAGTTTTGGTGACTTTTATTATTAGTTTTCAATTGAATCATGAATGTTTTTAATAAGAGAAAAATCTAGTTGGATGATGAAGTGGTCCTAGGCAATAATTGAACTTTACCCTGGAGATGTATCGCACAGCAACACAAACAACAACTTGTGACATGAAGAACAGAATACAGAGGCAGGTGAATTTTGAAATCCACATTGTGTTAGTTACATTAAAAATCTTTCATCTCTGTGTTATATTTTTTTACTTCATGCTTATTCTTTAAGAACACATACTTGCTTTCCATTCTCTACAAATATAGATGAAAAATTAAAGCTTCTTAAATTCACTTTTTGAAAAACAGATTAATTCTGATTTTTCTGTAAAAATGACAATATTTTGAGTTCCATGGTTGATTTCAACACTCTGTTGCTTGTGAAGTATCTTTGTGACTTCCAAATCCTCCAACCTGCCCAGCTGTTTTCCCTCCCAACTAATTTTTTTTTTAAATTGGCAGATAATTTATTTTACTTTAGAACACTTTTTGTCAAAATCTAGGTCAGCCCATTAGAGCGATATTTATGTGACCATCATCAGTCAGGATAAAATTGGTGGGGAAGATTTAGTAGAGTTGTGTGGCTAGCGGGTAGGGAAACACTTTTGTGGTTATTTATCATCTCAGGAGCCTCCCTCAGGCCTTTAGAAGCTTTCATCATAAACGTCTGCCTGATGTTAAAGATATAATTACAAGTAATCTCTCTTTATCTTTCTCTCTGAATGTAGTTTAAGGCTTGTATCTATGATGTACTAAAGATTTTATTATATATTTAAGTGTACTATGTACTAATCTTTATTTTATAAATATTTTATAAATACGCAGCAGTTGCTACATATTACTCAACTTTAAAAATTTTTGGAGAAAAAGGAGCAGGTTGACTTGACAGTTTTAAAATGACAGTTTAAAATGACGAACAGGTTTAAAATGACAGTTGTTTGCTTTTACAACAGGATATACAGATATATATATATATATGTATGTATATATTTCAGGAACCCTTGCAGATACTAACATTTCCAGATACTTAAATTCCTTATACAAAATGGTGTACCATTCACATGTGACTTATGCATATCCTCCTATATATTCAAATAATCTCCAGATTATTTATAAGACCTAATAAAATGTAAATACAGTGTAAATAGCTGTTATACTAGAGAATAATGGCAAGACAAGGAGTATGCTCCTTTTATGTTTAAAACAGACACATTTAAAAAAGAATTTAATCCACAGTTAGTGAAATCCAAGAATGCAGAACTCACATGTAGGAGGGCTGACAGAATAACTACACATAGCCAAGCAACATTCAATATCCTGACATTAAAACAGTTGTAAAAAATGACTCCTTACATAGGTACTTGTAATTCCTCATTTTCAAATGAAGAAAATACCTTTATTATTTTCTTGTTTCTTTCTAAATGACAAAATAAGATCAACTTCCAGGTTTCCATTGGAGATATTTTCTACTTATGCCCACTGTACAAGATGTGATAGAAAAATACAGTGATTGTTTACATTTTAAAAAATTTATTACAGTAAAAGACACATTGCCATTAATCCATCTCAAAATACTTCCCCTCAGTTCAAATACCCCTATCCTAACATTCTTGCCAGTTCCTGAAGCAGTTCTGGAGGTCCCTTTTTTGTTTTGCTTTGTTTTTTTTTGGTACTGGGGATCTAACTCTGATCCTTGCATTTGTGCTTAAGCAGCAGGCGGTGAAACCACTGAGCTAAATCCCCAGCCCCGGGAGGTCCCTTTTTAATGAATGTCTTTAGTTGCCTAGTCAAGGCTGCCTTGATATTCTGAATTGGTTCAAAGTGTTTACCTTTCATGGTCATTTTGGCTTTGGGAAAGGGCCAGAAGTAGCATGGTCCCAGAGCCAGTGAATAAGTTAGATGAGGACCTACTATTATGTTTATATGAATCTATCTTTCCCTTTAATGAGACTTTGCAGCATTCACAGTATCTTTGACCCCACATTGTAAAGACATCCATGAAGGAGGACTTCCAGAACTGCTTCAGAAAGTGGCAAGAGTGATGGGATAAGTGTGTTTGAAGAGAAGGGGAGTATTTTGAGATGGATTAATGGTAATCTGTCTTTTATTGTACTAAATTTTAAAATTGAAATGTTTACTGTATTATTGTATTTGATCACCCCTTGTATAAGCTATCTTTGTATATAAGTAAAAAGCCAAATTGGTAAATCATTTCTATTTAAAAATTTTATTATTGTTTTTTAAGTTTGGAACATATGTAAAATGTTAGAGGAACTTGACTGAATGATTATAATTAATAAATCTACTAAAATCATTAGGCAAATTTGTCAAGTTATTATAACTTTATGCTACTCTCTTAATTCTACTTCAATGTGTTTCAAAGCTTACTAACTTTAACCAATGCTTCATTGTAGTCTTAATTTGAAAAACTGATTTAAAATAATTTAGTATTCAAAACTACCTTAACAGTTGAAATTGTTCAACCATTCACCACTTATTGGTTTATTTTAAAGGATAGATTATGAAACAATAAGTACATTTGCTAACTTACAAAGTAGAAATCTAAATATGTCTCAATATCTTTAATGATACAAAGCTTCTCCCACCATGGGTTGTGCAATGTTGCCTACTGGAGGCACAAGTAGGTTTCAAATAGGATCACGATGAATATTGCTTATCACTCAGCAAGTGTACAAGTACTCAAAACAGGCCCAGCTAGGTCCTTTGATCTCATTTTATCCATCTTTCCATCTATCCATCCATCCATCCATCCATCCAATCATCTATCCATAAGTCAATCCTCCCACCTTTAACCATTTTTTCTTCCACATATCCATCCCTCCTTCCCTTCCTCTCTCCATCCATCCATCTATTCATCCATATATCACCCTTTCATCCATCCATTGATCCACTTATCTATCAATTGTTTCATAAATCCATCTATCTATCTATTTCTACAATTCTTCAGATATCAATCAAGCACCAACTAATGTCAGTTTCTGGAATGGACATTGAGGAGACTGTCTTTTGGACACAAGGTGACCCATGACAAAGCATATGCTTCTCTTGATTAGATGCTGTGATGGGTGTTTCACACCTGCTCATAGACTGTACTGTCCCCATTCTCCTTTTGGTCCCGTGCTCAGGAAACTGACCTGTATGGATGGCATGATACATTTCATGTGTTCTGGCTTCTGGTTGGATTCAACCAAGGAGAGCACAGCAGAAGATCTGAGATGAAGAGTGATCAAGTGGGATCCTGTTCTCTATTCTTTTGCTGTACTTTGCCTAAAAAGAATACTGGCTAGAGAGTATTGTCTTTCTACTTTCTTGTTCCCGTATGTTTCCCTGCTGAGTCAGGGCCACTGCTGTGCCCATTCTTTACTCCTGTAGATGCCATAGAAAATAAACTGCCAATGTGATGATGTCTCCCTGGCATTGCCCAACACATCTCTCTCTCTCTCTTATGGATGCTTCTGCAGAGCTAGAATAATCATATTAATTGTTTTATCTGGCTGTCATCTTCCCTAAAATTTATTCAATATATGTGTCTCTTGACTAAATTTCCACTTCCAGAAAGATTGGTTTATCATACTTCTTGCTTTTATTTAGAAAGGCATATTTTTAATTGGCTACCCATAGTTCAACAAAATGCCAACATCCTTGAAAAAAACATCAATGCTTCTAATTGCTTTGTAATTGTACCTTAGTCACTACCTGCATGTTCTATTAGCCTCTCTTTGGGGCTGATGTATCCTGAGATTATTAGAACCATTGTAGATCTATTTTACCTGTTTTCTTGTATCCAGAATAAGTCATCAGATACAAGATTTCACAAATGTTATGAGACATGTTTTTCTCCATGTGGCCAAAAATGTCATGAAAATCAAGTGTTTTATACTAAGTATTCTTTGTTCATGAACAAATAAATTCAACTTTTAACTTTACTTTTGAGGATCTTTTCAACATACTAGACACAGGTAACCAAAGTGCCACAGAATAAAATTGCCAACACCAAGGCCCTATGACTACTGGGGACAAAAACAAATATGTTTGGATCCAGTGAAGCTAGGTTCTGCGTCCTCCAGTCTCAACCTCAGTGATGTCATCTCCTAAAATTGCAGACCAGCAACTAGTGATTTCAAAGTATTTTAACACTGAAGGGGATCCCAAAATTCTGCCCCAAACACTCCTATGTAAATCATTCAGACTTTATCCATTTAAATTAAGTCTGTTGTAAAGCTTTGCATTGTACATAAAATCAGTGACACACACACATATATGTACTGACAGCAAATTGACACACACATATATATATATATATATATATATATATATATATATCAAAGACCTTACTGTCTGACTTAGAGCAGCTCTAAAAGGCCTGCTTGCTCCCAGTCCTAGGGCTTACATTCCATGAACGGTGACAGTGACAATGACTCCTTCCAACCACAGGATATGGGGTTGATGTGCTCTCTACTGTCTCTGATGCCCTCTTCTGTAGGAGTGATGACCTGAATCAGGATACAAGCTTGTAGTCATGTAGCATTTGTACAGTGCAGAGAGGAAATGTGTAGTTCAATTACCTAGATTCTGGCTGCCTGTATCAGAAAACTATCCACCCAGAGCAAGCTCATTGGCCCAGAGAATGTCCCAATAATGAATATTTAGACCACATCCACTGAGCCAGTAGTATAAAGGAATAACTCATTGCCAGACATGCAAGGAGCTGCATCAATCAGAGAGTTACTGGCCCTAGGCCACTTAAGACTGTCCTTGTTCCCCTTCAAATGATGCAAATCAAATATCAAACCCAGCTCATTGTTATAAGAAATTTGAGAAATATGCAAATGAATATTCCCAAAACAAGGAGAATGACAGTACCTTTCTCATCATCCCAATTTAAATGAAATAACACACTCCCATAAGCTATGACATTTCCAGTGTGATATTTCAGCAGGGCCACCCGTTCATCTCTGTGGGCTCTTAGCACATGCGCTGCTGCATAACCTGCAAGTTGAGAGGAAGCAATGAGACCCTCTGTATAGCCCAGGGAGGAAATCTCAGTGTGGGTTGAGGTGCTTTAAAGGAACATTAAATGGTTATTAGAATTAGGAAGCTGAAATACGTTTTCTTCTATTTTCCCTCGGACCCTTTGAGCTGTCCATAATCTGTTTCTGGCCATATTCTTCCTTTGGATGCCTGGCTGCTTTTCTCCCCATTCTTTCCTCCCATGAGAAGCAGAAACATGAACTCACTTCCAAGCAGATTGATTCATGATGGTTCTGCCTGCATTTTAGCAAGACACCTAATTTCAGGCCCTCACGTGGGGTAGACCAACGCAGTTTATCTAGGATGAATCTTCCTCAGTTTTCCAGGAAACATGGCTTCTTCACTTTCTGTTTAGCAGGTGGTGAGTTTAGACTCTACATGTGGCATTTTGTTCTCTTGGTCTAGAAGTGATTGAACACTAGATGTTGCTGGCTGGCTCATCCAATCAGTGAGTTAAGCTCCCAAAGGTCTTTGATGGCCTCCATGAGGAAAAAAAGTAAATAAAGTCCCCAAAGCATTAAGGTCTAAATTTTTAATTTTTAAAAATATTTGAGACCAAAAGTAGCTATCATAACCCCTCAAACGGAAGATGTTTTATAGTAGCATAAAAGATCTCTGCAGAGAAGGTGTTTGGCTCATTTACTTAGACCCTAGATATCTTTTTCTCATCATTTTTCCTTTCCATTCTTTCCTTTCCCCTGCCCCTCCCATTACCCCTAGCCCTTTGGACCTTTTCTTCCTATTTTGCATTTTCGATTATTCATTCTAATCATTGGTACATTTTAGGTATACAATATAATGACATTCATCATTGGAAATTTGCACCTTTACA
>NW_004624737.1:15446680-15462556 GCF_000247695.1 Heterocephalus glaber
CTTCTCATTTAGACCTGGGGGGGATGCTGTTGGTGCCCATGCAGCTCACCTCCTCTGAGCTGGGAAAGGTGGGACAGCAGCCCAAATGTCCTTTCATCTGGGCTGGGTGTGGCAGGATGGATGATGGCCCAGAAGCCCCTTCTTCTGGGCCAGGAGCAGTGGAACAGTGGCACAGAAGCCCCTACCTCTGGGCTGGGAGCAGCAGGAGGGAAGGTGGCCTGGAAACTCAGTGGTTCTGGCGCCTGCCTCTCAAGTGCAAGGTCCCAAGTTTGATCCCCGGTAAAAAAAAAAAAAAAAAAGAAAAGAAAAATCTTTGACTCTAAGAATTTTTGTTCTACAAATATCTTCTTACAATCTTCTTTTTGAAAAAAGGTTAGAAGTACTTATTATTGGCTTTTATCCAGACTTAAACTAACTTCTAATTAAAAACTCTGAATAAAACAAGACAAACCACCCCAGAACTGCCTCCAGTCTCCTTCCCAGTGCTGGTTGTTTGTTTTGGGGACAACAGTAGAGAAATGGGAGCATCAAGTGGAGGAGACTGAGGCAGAAGAGCAGTTCAGGGCATCTCAGCCACCAGGTCTGAGAGGGAGAGACAAGGAAAATTAACTTCCCTCAGGTACAGCTTTCTGGACTGAGTGGCTTGTCTCCAGAGAACCCACCAGTCTGAAGCACATGGGTCCAATGTCATGCAGTCACAGGCTCTAGGTGGAAAAGTAGGGAAGAGGATGTTTTGGGAGATGCTTCCTGAGCTTGCTGAAATCATAAAAGTTCAGGAAAGGAAACTAAATCATTAAAAAATCTTTTCTGAGACTCTTTTTCTCTTCTCTCCCTGCCCCTGTCTCCTCTCCTCCCCTCCCCTCTTCTCTCTTTCCCGTTCCTTTTCTCTTTTCTCCCTTCCCCTTCCCTTTCCCCTTTCTTTCCTTTCCCTTCCCTTCCCTTCTCTTCTCTTCTCCCCCTCCATTACCTTTCCTTCTTTCTTTTCCCCTCCTGTCCCCTCCTCTCTCCTCTTCTCCAACCTAGTGTGCCCTGATTTGAGGGCTCATGAGGAGGAAGATGCTGGGTAGTGGCACTCAGATTTGGATGTGACAAGGAGGCCATTTTCCCTCTCCAGAGATATCAGGAACATTAGGATTGCCTCATAGAGATATTTGAGTCCGCCTTGGCTCCCTGCCTGGGGTTCCACAGAGTCACCCAGTGCAAGTGGCCATGGCAGAATGTCTTCTATCTCTCATCCAACTTGGGGAATTCTCGACTTCAGGCTGGCTGACTAGGACAGGAGACTGTGCTGAGCTTGCTCATCTTGTCATTTTGCAGGAAACAGGACTCCTGAAATCTGCTTATGGCAAAGGCTGCATTGGTGTGTCTTAGTTACTTTCTCATTGCTGAGACATAGTATGTGACAGCCACAATTTAAAGGAAGCAAGTTTTGTTTTGGCTCACAGTTTGTAGGGGTTTCAATCCATTGTCCTCTGGCTCCATGGCAGGGCGGTATGGCAGAGGGGGATGTCAGAGGAAAAGTACCTTCACGGCATGGCAGCAGGAAGCAGAGAAAGAGATCAAGAGAAGAGGGAGGGAGATAGACCCTTCCAGGCTGTTCCCCCAATGACTCACCTCCTCTGACCAGGTTCCACCACCCAACATCACATTTAGCTATAAAATTATCAGTGGACTAATCCACTGAGGAGTATTATGCCTCCACAATCCAATCACCTCCCAAAAGCCCCACCTAAGAGTACATGAAGATTTGGGGAGACATCTGGATATAAACCATAACATGGTGTAAAAAAGGATAAAAAATATCCAGAAAGTTCACAAGAAAAAAGTGCTTAGTGAGGGTTTCATTCTTGGCCTTTGTGGTTATTCTCCTGTAAAGAATGGCAGAAGGGTATTTAGAAACACACATTTAAAGTGTAGTCTATTTGTACATTCTCCACCCAATCACCCAATCCATGATTGCTAGAGAACCCAGAAGGGGTATTTGGAGTTTGCTGAACTGACACAAATCCATAGCCAGAAAAGGGTCACTTATCAGCAGGGATGGCATTTATTCTAATTGGTGTCATTTAACTGTCATTTGATTAGTGACAAAACAGATCTCTTTGATAAATGTTCAACAGTAATCTTACTGACAAGTTTTGAATGAACACAGATGAATACTCTATAGTAAGAAATTATATTTATTAAAGAAGAGTCATGTCACTTTCCTGGTACCAAGGCCTCCCACCATTCTCTTCTTGACCACAGAGGGATCACTGTGCCATTTGAACATGCTAGAGCATCTGAGCCTTTGTACCGGTTAAAGGTGGACTACGTCAATTTGTGCAGTTATCCAGTTATAATTGCACTTGAAAGACAACATCTTTTTTTCCTTTACACTCAAACTATTTGGAGGACTGAGTGAACAGGATGTGTGACAAGCAGTGTTTAAATGAAGCATGAGCCTCAGATTTATTTAGGTCACAGTGCAGTTAATAATTAATGTGGCCAGGCTCTGCTGATTTGAAAAGTTCTGAAGGGCTCGTTCACTTTGCTTCAGACACTTGCTATTCCAGGCAGTCTCCAGATTCTGCATCTCTAATGAGCTCCACTTTCCAGGGTGCTAGTCACATTAGGTTGTGAAGACAGGGAGGATGAGGAAAACCATGTTAGAAACAAAAACCCAAGCACATACACAATAAAGATCCTGCCACTGCACACTGTATGCATGAACAGCTATAAACATATTACCTTAATTTGGAAATTTACTCACCAGCAGTCTATCAGGGGATAGTTTTGTCACTGACAAGATTTCCTAAACAGGTGTAATATGTTTAGGAAAGTCACATTATTGAAACCAAATCACACTGTTCACTGGAGAGTCTTCCAGAGCTTGGAAACAAACAGACCTAAATTCAAATCCCGCTCTTGCCCATCAGTGGTGTATGACCTTAGGCAAGCTCTTGACTTCAACACTAGGGACATACAACACTAGTGACATAATGTCACTGCCTGATGTCATTTTACTTTTTACATTCAAGAGTAAAGTCCAAGATCAAGGTGTGTCTGATAAGGGGCCTTCTCCTGCTTTGCAGCCAGCTGACTCTGAGTGGTGTCCACATATGGCCCTTCCTGGGTTAGGGCACTGGAATGAGAGATATACTGCCTCTTCCTCTTTTGTGAGGGTCCCAATCCCATCGTGGTGACAGTCCCACCCTCATGACACAATCTGACATTAATCACCTCCCAAAGGGTATTTTCCATTGTGGGACAGAATGTAAATATGTGAAATTTGGGGGGAAGAAGGAAACACATATCTTCAGTACTCAGCGGCTGTTGTCTTTCTTACATACAGAGGAAGGGACTGAGGCATAGAATGTGTATGGTTTTGTGGATGGTCATGTAACTGCACTCCTTACTATAAGTGCTATTAAGACCCATACTACCGGGCCAGGAATTTAGCTCAGTGGTTTCGCTGCCTGCTGCACAAGTGCAAGGACCCGAGTTCCATCCCCAGTACCAAAAAAACCCTCCAAAAAACAAAAAAACAAAAGACCCATACTACCTTTTAAAGTATAAGAACAAAGGGCCAGTTTAGTGAAACAGAGGCAGGAAATACTACCACAATGAGGAAATCATGACCAGATTTGCATCAGTGATTCAGCAGAGCTTCAGAGAAGGATGGTGAGAGGTTATAGAATGTGACTTTTTAAAAAAATTAATTTTATTGATACATTTAAGGTATACAATATAATGACATTCATTATTGGAAATTTGCACCTTTTTATAATCCATCTTGGTTCTTATTTTTTCCCCATTCCCCTGGCCTCCCTTCAATCCCTCCTCCCCTCCCTATCTACAAAGACTTTGTTTCCATTTTTTCTTTTTCTCATATTAATTCCATTCCCTTCTGTTTTTCCCCTACTTCTTCACTTCCCATTCCCCTTTGCACCTTTTCTTCCTAATTCACATTATCCATTATAACTTTTAGTCCTTATTTACACTTTTAGTTTCTCACACTAGAGAAACTATTCAGTATTTACATGTGTGTCCTATTTATTTCACTTAAGAGTATCACCTCAAAGTTCATCCATTTAGTTATAAATGTCTCTAGTTTCTTGTTCTTTATGGCTAAGTAATACTCTATTTTATTAAAAAAAACCCACACACTTTCTTTATCCAGTCTCCAGTTGATGGGCAATTGGGCTGCTTCCAAGTTTTAGCTATCACAAATTGTTCTGCTATGAATATGGGTGCACATATATCACTGTGGTATGATTCTTTTAATTATTTTTGCAAGATACCCAGCAGGGGAATAGCTGGGTCAAATGGGACTTCCAGTCCTAGTTCTTTGAGGTATCTCCATACTGATTTCCACAGTGTTTACACCAATCTACACTCCCACCAAAGCAGGGTTCCTTTCTCTCCACACCCCCACCAGCATTTGTTATTGGTTGATTTCATGATAGCAGCCATTCTTTCTGGGGTGAGGTGGAATCTCAGTGTTGTTTTCATTTGCATCTCTCGAATGACCAGTGATGTTGAACATCTTGTCATATACTTATTTGCTATTTCTACTTCTTTGTCTGAGAAATGGCTGTTCATTTCATATTGGTGAGAGGTTATTTAGAGAAATTTGCACCCCCTGGATTTGTTTATCCTGTGGGGTTATTGTCCCAAGAGCACTATTTATAATTGACTCTGAGGTCATGGATGCGTACTTTCATTTGTATATACTTTAGACAGTTTATTATAAAGTTTCTATTACTAATGAAAACTTTTACAAAGTTGTGTTAGGCACCAAGTATACACCAGATATATATATATTTGCAGGGGGTCAAGGCCTGTTACCCTCAGGAGAAGGCCCAGAACTTAAGGGGCAGGCAGCAAGGTTTTGGCTGCCAAAGAGGCTGATATGTATGCTTGGGGGGGTGCCTTCAGTATGGGGTGGGCTCCTCTGCAGCCCCTCCAGATTTCTTCAGAACCCAGCAGCTCTTCAACCTGAAATTTGTGGGTAGATGGCCCATACAATCATAGATTTTGAGCTGAGCATGGTGGCCTATCCTGAGCAACTTAACAGCTTAATGAGACTTGTCTCAAAATAAATAAAGAAAGGAAAGAACTGGAAATAAGTTCATTATAAACAATTACTGGGTCCAATACCCCGTACTGACAAAAAAAAAAGATGGACTTTGTACTTCACATAGTGGACAGGAATGGAAGGGGCAAGCATGGAGGAAGGGAGGGTAGCTAGCTGGCAAGCTACCATCATGCCCACCCACAGTGGACACTGTTTGAGGAGCATTACTGCATTGAAGGGTCAGACTTCAGGCCTCCCTCAGCCCATTGTTCATGGGGTTCGGCTGGCCATGGGATGGGGAAGAGGATAAACAATATTCTTTGCTTCTTCCATCCATCAGTGGCTGTTAGAAATGAACACAGGTCATGGGCCTTTGCCCTACTTAGAGCCCTGAGAGGATGTTTCCATCAGGAATTTGAGGTCCAAGAGGTGAAGAATTATACTTAAAATCATGCAGTGGATGGAGGTTGGAGGTCATCCTTCTACAGACTCCTCTGAGGGGTCTCAAAGCTCACTTTTGCTGCTTACCTCCAAAAAGACCGTCACTGTGTTGTTACACAGTTCATGGGAAAAACATAACACGTCAAAAGGCTGTTACCACACTGAGGATGAGCTGTGTTCACAGGAAAAGTAATAGCAAAACCCTACATTTTAGGAAGAGTTAGAGATCCATGGGTCAGAAATAAAGACAATAATATCCACGCTTCTTCATATGGGTTCTAATCTGCATGGCTCAGTGTGGCCATGCCATATGGAGTAAAGCTAGCACCGGGCAGGGGTCTGGTCTCTGGACCACACTCTATTTTAGGCAGCAAAATCAAAATGACATCAATGCCATTTTATCTTTTTGAAAATTGTCCGTAATTCCAAGTGAGTGGACACTATTAGGAAGGGTAATTGGTGTGTTGAGGAATGTTCCTATTTCAGATATCTGGCTAGGACTCTTTCATGTGGTTTCAATGTCACTCAGCATATACTTTAGAAGCAATTAATCAGTTCCTTAATAACTGGCTCACCATGATGCATGCGGAGGTAATTATCTGTTTAACTTCTCCAGCTGGCTGCTACAGATGCTGCTCACAGAGTCTGGGGAGAGAGACATTCTTCATGGAGGGCTGGGACCATGGACAGTAAGAGGAAGACCCCCCCAGGAGATGACCCTGGGCTCTGGCGTTTTGGTAAGACAGGGATGCATTTTGGTAAGCATGAGTAAGACAGGGGTGCTATGCCAGTGCCTAATCACTGCAGTGAGGGCTCTTGATGCCAGGCCAGTCCCCATGGCAGGGATAGGAGCATGGCAGGAGAGAATTTAAGTAATTTGCCATTAAGTCTCCATGTGATGCAATGCCTCTCTCTTGGATGTGGCAAGGCTCTGTCTTTCTTTCTCAGAGCTCACCAAGGTCATCTTGGAGACCCGTTCGTCTCAGCATCTCTGACACTGAGGAGGATCCCGGGGGAGCTTGGTTTTGGATTAAGTTGTGCTATTTTGGAGCCCCAAAAGTCGAGGACATTGGCCTTCACCCTGTGGTTACACTGGGACACACTCAGCCAAGAGCCATCCACCCTTCTTGACCACCCTCGGGTGCATTTGCAAATCTTGAGCTTCTACAATGCCCCCTTTTGTTTCCTGCCGAAGAAACCTCAGTATGTGGGTCCAAACCCCTCTCCTCTGAAATGCCTTTAAAAAGCAACCATGGACTGTATGCATTTGGAGAGGGTGGGTCATGTGTATGGTAGGCTGGGGCATTTGGAAGGGCCTCAGAGACCACTGGAGCTGCAGCTTAGATATCATTTGCCCTCAAAGAGGCTATTGGTCTTCTGTGCGGCAATGTAATAGGTAGTGGGACTTTTAAGAGTTGGAGTTTAGTGGCACATTATCCTCTTAAGTCATTGGGAACATTGCCCTCAGAAGGGATTAAGGTAGTTCTTGTGGGACCCTGATTTTTTTTTATTTTTTTGTACCGGGGATCGAACTTGGGGACCTTGTGCTTGTGAAGCAGATGGCAGAACCACTGAGCTATATCCCTGACCCCCATTTGTTTTTGAGAGAGAATTGTTATAGAAAGAGCAAGCCAGGCTCCTCCCCAACCTCTGGTATCCTGTCATATCATGTGACCCCTCTCTTGCACACACTCCAGCCATGATGTCATCAATCTTTTTTTTTTCATTTAGTTTATTGGTACATTTTAGGTATACAATACAGTTACATTCATCATTGGGATCTTGTACCTTTACATGATGTATCTTGGTTCTTATTTTCTCCCCCATTCCCCTAACCTCCCTTCACCCCCTCCATCCTTCCCTATGATGTTGTCAATCTTGATGTGAAACAGCCAGGGGACTCTCACCAGGACCAGAGCCCAGCTGTTTGGACTTTCAGCTTCAGAAACTGTAAGATAAATAAATTTCTTTTTTGTAAGTTGTCCAGCCTAAGGTATTTCATTATAGCCATGAGAAATGGATGAATATAAGCCCCAAGCTCAACCTGTTCAGCCAGCAGACTCCTATCTGCCCAGGTCATCTTGCAATGATCCTGCTGACTGGTCCCTTGTCACATGAAGGACTATGGTGAAGGCTTAGCATCTGTGTGTCATAGCACACAGCCCTGAGGTGTGGAGAATGTCTGGAGCCCACTCATGGCACTGGACACTGTGACCCCTTCTCACTGTCATTTCTGAAGCTCCTCTAGCCTCTGCCATCCCTTAGCACATGTGACCTCTGTGTTCAGATAACTGCCAGGAAACAGGCAATCAATGGTCCCAGAACAGCAGTCTCTGACATCAGGCTCCCCTGAGTGGAACTTCCAGTGCTGAGATGGCTGATCTGGCTTGTCTCCAGCCTCCGTGGCACCTGAGCCCTGTCTCAGGTTCTTTGGAGAATGGACTGTCATCCTGATTGAGAACAGGGGCCACTGAAACCCCTAGGGACAGGTGGGAATGTGCTTCTCCACTGACAGTCTTGGATGGGAAGAATTCCTGGCTCCGTGCTTTCTCTAGGAGTCTGATATCTGGCTCCAGCCTTGGGTGGAGCAGTAGCTCCCAGGTTTCAGCACCATCTCTGTTCCACATCCATTGTGTGACTGCCATCAGTTTTATTTTCTTGCAATGCGTAAGCTTCATGTGGCTTCATTGAAATACTTTTAATGAATACTTGTAGTGGCCTTCATAGTGTAGACACACTTTGCTCTAGTATCTATGAACAAGGAGCTACTCACCATATATTATCTAATCTCCACCATGCAGACCACCTGCATCTGCTCAGCTGTGTCTCCCTGCACCCATGACCATCCTGGCTCTCTGTCTGTGCAAGATACCAGAACCTAGCTACTCGGAATACCACTGGTCAATTTATGTGCCTGCAGCTCTGTAATCCGGGCTGTTGTGGCTCCCTGTGGCTGCTGCCTGGTGAGCCACATGATCTACATTCAGCTGCAGCCCAGTGTGGGGCCAGGCTTCTTTTTCTGCATGCAGCCTTAGTGTTTCTCCCTGGTGGCATACCCCTGTCACCTCTGTGGGTGGCCCCCACAGGGTGGGTGGACTTCTGGAAGGGTTCTCTTCTCTGGTTTCATGAGACAGGATGGTGGGCGTCTCAGGCCTTCCCAAAGTTCAGGCTTGGCCCTGACTCAGCATCCCCTACATGGCCTTCCATTGGTCAGAGGCCAAAGGTGTGAACACAGAACTGCTCCTGAGGGGCTGTGGCAGCAACAGTGAACCAGAGTGTTTCCTTGTTCTCTCTTCCTGGCACAGCCAAGGAATGCAGATTTACTTTTCAGGACCCACTGCTGCCTCCTTAGGGCCTGTCCTGGCCTCCATTCAGATGTGCCCCCTGTCATTCTGCACATTAACTTAGCCTGCCTGCTTGTGTTCTGCCTGAGTAAGGCAGGCTTGGACTTGGGTCCTCTCATCACCTCCACTCGCAGCACCTTTGGGCAGATTGGTTAGTCTCCCTAGGCTGTGGTGGATGAATGGTGGTCCAATCCTTCTGGAGCTTTCCATGAGATCAGCCATCATATTGTGCAGAGAGCTCTGCGCATCGTGTCTGGGACATGTTTTGTGCTCAGAACATATTGCTGTTCTTTGAAGCAGTTGCCACATCAGAACCTACCAACATCAGAGGATTTTAAACACATCCTCTGTCCACAAACTCAGTTCTTCTTTCTTCCCTCTGCCTCTCTTGTGTGTGTTCCCAGCCCTTGGGTCATGTCATGTCCTGGAGTAACAGGAATGCCGTACTGTCTGTGGAAGGAATTGATTTGATATCTGCCACCTGAATGAGGGAAGAGGCTATTCGGACATATTTGTGAGCTTCACCTGTTGACATAAAGGTGAAGATGCTTTTTTTCTTAAAATAATCCAAATCACTGCCTGAGCTTTGGCTTATTTAAAACAACAGGCAGGGCTGGTGTTTGATGGGAAGAGAAACTATTCTTTGAGACTGCCTGTATGATTTCCTTCATTGTTTTCTCCAAATACCTGCTCCTGCATCTCATCATGGTCAGGGTCTAGACTGAAGCGTTAGGCTGGGAGGCAGGGGCTGCTGCACCTCCATCCCTGCAAATGGGACCATTGGTGCTAAGTCTGTGTCTTAGCCATGTGTGGGGAAGAGGAAGTGATAGGCAACCTGCTGCATAAGGCAGGGGGAAGCGAAGAAAAAACCAGACTCAGTTACACACTGTTAACCTCTGCCAGGCCCTTTAGTGAAGGACACAAGCACTCCAACCAGTTTCTACTTGTGTGCCTATGAAATGGGGCTAAACTGATGGAGTCTTAACAAAAGCCGTAAGAAATAGGAAACAATATATGCAAATTGCTATTCACTCTCTGACCTCAATAAATGCCTATTACTATGGCCCAATAGACTACAATCCTTTGTAAAAGGAAAGATGCAATAAGGTTCTATTGTTATTTTCATTTATTTTTAGACATAATTTAGAATTAACTAAATTTACTTCTGAAACTCTCCTTGTACAAAACTTTACAACAATGGGAGCCAGAGAGACCATATACTCAGGCACAGGCCCTCTTTTTCCCTTGCCCTCCTATGCAGCCTGATAGCTTGAAGGTGATTAGCAGCCAGCTGTTCCCACGTGGCTTACATATCCAACACCTCTAAGTCAGAGGGGACATGGTTTCTCCAAAGCAATACTATTCAATACTGAATCAGGAAATAATCTCTCCTCTTTATGTGTGAAGAAATGCAAGCTCTGCTACCAACTCTCACCTTTCTCAGAAGTTCTCGGCAACATTTGCAGGTGACAGCTTTCAAGTGAATGCTGAGCCTAGTTGACTCCTGTTACTCTGCTAGGTTCTATCCCCAAAAACCTCCCTCCTGTTTTTTTTATAAACCTCTGGGGCAGTATGTTAAGGAAGGCACCGTGAGCTGCTGTGACAAGTCGAGACAAGCCCAGCAGACATTTATTTTATGTTTACATAACAGTGCAGCATAGGTAGTTCTTTACCTTGAACCTGGGATACAGACTTCCTAGCTGCACATCCCTGTTAAGTCCAAGGCAGAGTCAGAACTGTGGACACTTTCAACAAGGGAAAAGCAGAGACAGTTATAAAACAACTGTGTTAAATTCTTGAAGAGGCAAAATAAAGCCAGTTCTTTTCTCTGTCCACAAGAAACTTTTCCAGAACACTCAGAGAACCAAATATTTAGGTTTGGAAGCATGAACTGCTTGAGGAGATGTGCCAGCTCCCACTCTTCCCTATCTCAGAAGACCAAGGTGCCCCTGCTTTATGCCTCATGCTGTCTCCCAGCGGAGAGGTCCTCTCACACCTGCTCACGAGGACACTGCAGAAGGCTGTCGGCCGAAGTGCTGCTTCCCACACCAACAGTGGAAACAACAAAATTGTCCTTTGCTGGCCACGGTGGCAAACAAGCAAACTGTGGTTAAGCCAGACCATCGATGCTAAGCAAAATAACCTCGAGTGATGTGAACCCACATAAAAAATATCAAAACACAAAACTGAATAAAGAAAGTATGTCAGCTTCATTCCAGTTTACACTGAAGCAGCTTGGAAGCCAGCATTCCATCCCAACAAGTAAGTAAAATGCTGAGATGGAAAAGTCAGAAAGTCTTCTTACTGGACTCATGAGAGAGGGATACTCAAGGCAAATCACTGCCCTTAAGACAACACAGACAGGCAGGAACACAGCTGGTACCGGAGCAGAAATGGTTGCAGGCACTAGGATGGGAAAAGCTGAACTGCAGTAGTGAATTCCTGGAAGTGTGGACCAGTTTGAGAATAAAAGGCTGATGGTGAGGAGAGGTTTCCCTCTTTGAATGGTGTCTGGGAGGCCTGCTGGAGCCGAGACTTGAAGAGCAAGCTGGACCCAGCCGGGACTCAAGTGGGTTGAGCAGGTTTCCACGAGCAGCTAGAGAGAGCTGAGAGGAGCAGTGGTGTGGACACAGGGAAGGACAGTGGGCTGTGACAGTGGAGGGTTGACAGGACCCTGTGGACCATGGAAAGGAATGCAACTTTTAAGAGAATCAATGAGCTATTGGTCTGGTTTACAGTTTAAGAAAACTATGGGAGCCACAATGCAGAGAAGAGAATGAAAGAGTCTAGAGTCCAGGGAGAGCCATGAAAATCCTTCTCAGTGACTCAGGAGGATGAGCAAGCCTCAGGGAAAGGGACTCTACAGACATCCCTTTTGGAGTTAGAATGCACAGGCCCTTTTGGAGGATTTGATGAGGAAGGTGAAGCAGGACAAAGTATGCTTGGGGATGCTCCTAAATGGTAAATGCATTGTGAGCAAGACAGAAGCAGATTCCCTGAAACTAGTTACTGTGGAAATCATCCTCCAAGGAGTTCTTCCTCTCCCAAATGCGCTGCATGAAACAGCAGAGAGGAATATCGTAATCTAGTTAACATTTGCTCCTTCTATGAAAAATAACATCTCATACATAGGTGAGGTCAGAAGTAAACAATTTCTAGTCCTTAGATTTCAGAAAGTCTCACCTCCAAGATCATCTATAGAGATCATATTATAGGAGAAGGAACTTGTGACAAGACGCTCCAGGGGCTTCTATAATTAATACTTTTAGATCATGGGATGTCAGAGTTGGAAGCCTCCTTGTAGGTCCCAGGACTCCCCAACAATGCCTAGCTATTGCTCACACAAATCCTCTTCCTGGGGCAACCTTGAGTGTTTTCTCTACTGCATCTGCATCATTCCTGTACTTCCTCCAAGAGCACTTCCCTAAGAAGCCCAACTGCATCTTGTCATGGCCCAGCCAGCCACCACCTCTAATCCTCGTCCACAGCTACTGAGAAAGCAGAAGCATTTGATTTGATAAATGATTAATATCCAAAATATGTAAGGAATTCACACACCTCAGTAGGAGAAAAACAAAAAATGAGCAAAGAAGCCGAATAGATGGTTTTTCAAAGAAGATACACAAATGGTCAGCAAACATGAAAAAATGATTTCACTTTTACTATTCATCAGGTAAATGCAAATCAAAGCCACAAATCAAAGCCACAGATATCTCAACAATGAGATATTGCCAAATGCTACCAAGATGGTGACTATAAAAACGTAAAAAATAATAAGTGTTGTCGATGATGTGGAGGAAAAAGGAACTCTTGCACACTCTTGGTAGGAAAGCAAATTGTTAGAATTAGTGGAGTAGAACATACTGGCTGTGTGGAACATAGTATAGAAATACTACAAAAATTAAAAATAGAGCTACTATATGACTCAACATTCTCATTTCTGGGCATGTACCTAAAGGAAATGAAATAAATTATCTCATATAAATTGTTTGCACTCTTATGTTTACAATAGGCCAGATATGAAAACAATCTAAGTATCCATTGGCAGGTGAATGGATAAAGAAAATGTGGTTTTACACACACATGTGAGCGTATGCACCTCACAGGAGAATATTATTCAGCTTTAAAAAGAAAGAAAATCCTGCCCTTTATAACAATAGGGGAGAACCTATAGAGCATTATGTTAGGTGAAATAAAGCAGACACAGAAAGACAAATACATGCACTACATAGTCTCACTTATACGTGGAATCTAAAATAAGTTGAAGTCATGGAAATCCAGAGTGAATGGTAGCTCCTTGGGAGATTATGGGGAGATACTGGTCAAGGGGCACAATAATATGAATAATTTCTGAAGATCTAATGTACAGTATGGTGACTATGTGATTATGGTTAATAATGTACTCTATTCATGAAATTTATGGAGTATATCTTTATGTTCTCACCACATACACAAAGGATATATATGTAAGACGATGAATGTTAACCAGCTTGTGATAGTCATTTCATAATGTATACACATATCAAATCATCACGATGCATACATTAAATACATTTTATTTGTCAATCATTTTTCAATAAAGCTGGAAATAAAAAACTAAATTAGAAAAGTAGAACAAAAATTCTTAAATAGTTCTATTTCTGCAATGTGCTCAAACCCTCTCCTACTTATTATAGGTTAAATTAATTAATTCTTTTGTAAAAATAATGGAGAATGCCTCCATTATTTTGTATTATGTATTATGTGGATAATACAATGCACATGCTTTCTGTCAAGTGAACAATGTAAAATAAAGCAGTATAAGTTTTGGATTAAATGTATGACATAATGAGTAATATATTAAATTGAAGGACAGATATATACATACACCTTACAGATGTCACAAAAACAGCTTTAAACACTCATAATGGTTATATACTTAGTGACTAGCATAGAACTGGTTAACATTTTTTGCTCAGTTACTAATGCAAAGAGCCATCAGATTATTATAGTAATATCTGTGATAGCTGAAATGAATTCTCACTGAAAGGTATTAAAATGTAGTTATAGATGAAGCTAAGGATGCTGTTTAGTTAAAGGGATTGTCCTAAGAGTCACATGATGGCCCCATTAATCCACTAGACACACAGCTCTGTACAACTCTTTAGTGTCCATCATTGAGAGAGGGAGGGGCCTGTGGAGGTAAGGAACAAGTGCTAATGGAAAAGATCAGACATCTGATTGATGCAGGGAGTAATGGGGAGGGGGCTGGGTGGGAGGAAAAGGTGGGAGGGAGACACAGGCCTACTACAATCCTTCAAAACTGGACATAAGAACTCTAAAACTGGTGTTATTACCCAGAAACAGAAACCTGAGGACACAGCCATTGTGTCATGGATACAATAACATATTCAGGACATTTTTATTTGTAGCCATTAAGAAGAGGTTCAGGAGAGTTCAATCTATAATCATAGAAATGTAGGATCCTTGGTAGAAAGATAGGGCTTTCCAACGACCTGGCTGGGACAGTGGTACACCTGTTTAATAGTACTCCAAGCTCAGCAGAGAAGGGACCTGTGCACCCAGATGGAGGCTATTTTGAGATGGAAGCAGAGAGGAAAGTCTGTCTGCACTTTCAGCTCTCATCTGGAAGAAAGATATGTGCTCTTACATAAGTAAGAACTGTGAGATTCTGAAGTGTTTCATGGTGTTGATTTTTGTTTGATTAATAGCATGTATTTTTTCTTCGAGATAATCAAACTTGAGAGCTGGCTTGGACTTGGACATCGCTTTGTCAATCTTCCTCTATTTGTATTAACAGAAGCAGAGTTAGAAAGAAGAATGAATATAAACTACACAGCCGGCCAATTTTTGGGGTTTAAATCCAAATCTCCCAATTTTCAGCCAGAGGAGCAGGGGATGGAACTGGAAGTATGTGTCAAACAAGGGTGTTACGGCACGGTGAGGGAGGAGTGGTGCCTATTTGCTTCCCCCAAAGGAACCATAAACTGGACACACAACCAAAGCAACATTCCAGGTCCCTGGGAGCCAACCAAGGCCTTCCAATAAGCTGAAATTCTCCTGCTCATGAAAACATTCTAGATTCAGAGAAAGAGGAATGGGGTCGGTAGTGTTCTTGAACAAAGCTGCTCCTGCTCTCCAGTACCTTGCTCATCGTGGTTCTGTCTGTGGAGTGGTACTGACAGTCTGGATCAGGTAACAAATTACCAACTGCTTCACTGTCAGAGGGTGTGGTATAATTCAAGCAGAAGGCAAAAAAATCCCTGCCTATCAAATTGTCCAAATCAGTAGCAATCTCAGTATGACCAGCTGTGCTATTAGCCTGAAGTGGCTCATCAGGTTGGAACAATAGCTTGGCCAGAAACTTAATCAGGAGTTACAAGAAAGAGCAAGTCACCTTCTCCCCATATCCCTGGCCTGGCAGGAGCCTACCGTAGGCAGAGTGGCGTAAGAGTGCTCAGTAGAGAGTAAGAGTGGGGCAGGGCTGACAGCTGCCTGGGCTCCACATGCTCTTCTGAGCCCAAAGGCAAATCTTTTGGGAGTGGGTAGAAGCAGTAAGGTATTTTATCCAATCAGCGTCAGGACCTGGAGAAGTGAATGCTAATCTCTAGCTCCTCCCTTCTTGTCTTTTTTTAAAAATTAATTTTATTGGTACATTTTAGGTATACAATGTAATGACATTCATCATTGGAAATTTGCACCTTTACATAGTCTCCCTTGGTTCTTATTTTTTCCCCATTCCTCTGCCCTCCCTTCAACCACACCATCCCTCCTTATTTACAATGACTTTGTTTCCATTTTTTCATTTTCTCATATTAATTCCATTCTCTTCTTTCCTTTCCGCTACACCTCCCACTTCCCTTTCCCCTTCGAACCTTTTGTTCCTATTTCACATTGTCTATTATAACTTTTAGTCCTTATTTACACTTTCAATTTCTCACACTAAAGAAACTATTTGGAATTTACGCATGTGTGTCCTATTTATTTCACTTAAGAGTATCACCTCAATGTGCATCCATTTAACTATAAATG
>NW_004624737.1:15465393-15495761 GCF_000247695.1 Heterocephalus glaber
GCACTATGGTCTGATAATATACAGGGGATAACTTCAATTCCTTTGCACTTACTTAAACATGTTGTATGAGCGAGTATGTGGTCCATTTTGAAGAACAACCCCTGTGCAGCTGAAAAGAATGTATATTCTGATTTTGTGGGGTGGAACACTCTGTAAACATCTGTTATGTTCATTTGTTCAGGCGTTGGATTGTGTTCTAGCATTTCCTTGCTTATTTTTTGTCTAGTTGATCTATCTATTTGTGACAGTGGGGTATTGAGGTCCCCACTACTATTGTTTGTTTGTTTTGGTTTTTTGGTACCAGGGATTGAACTTCAGACCTTGCGCTTGCAAGGCAGGTGGCAGAACCACTGAGCTAAATCCCTGGCCCTCCCCACTACTATTGTATTAGTGCTTATTTGATTTTTTATTTCCAGTAGTATTTGTTTTATATAGTTGGGTGCACTAGTGTATGCTGCATGTATACTTATGATTGCCAACTCTTGCTCTTTGATTGTTCCCTTTTCAAGGATGTAGTGTCCTTCTTTGTCTCTCTTTATCAGTGTTGATTTGAAATCCACTTGATCTGCAGAAAGGATAGTTACTCCTACTTTTTTTCAGGTTCCTGTCACATGGAGTATTGTTTTCCCCCCTTTAACTTTCAGTCTATGAGATTCTTTTTGAATTAAATGTGTTTCTTGTATGCAGTATATTGTTGGATTTTGCTTCCTGACCCATTCTGCCAGTTTAGTTCTTTTGATTGGTGAATTCAGACCATTAACATTGATGGTTATAACTGATATGCATTGACTTATCCTTGTCATGACTTTTTCTTTTTCTTGAATTCTCCCCCCTTGTGTTTAATTTCTTGTTGTGCTTGATGGATTCATTCTGCTGAGCTTCCTGAGACTGTGATGCTCATTGTCTTTTCCTAAGATATTGTTTAAAATTTTTTGCAGCGCTGGTTTGGAATTCATGAAGTTCCAAAGGTGCTCTTTGTCATGAAAGTATCTTATTTCTCCATCAATTTTGAAAGACAGTTTTGCACAGTACATCAGTCTGAGTTGGAGGCTGTTTTCCTTTAGGGCTTGGAATACATCACTCCAAGCTCTTCTTGCCTTGATGGTTTGTGTTGAGAAGTCTGCTGTGATTCTGATGGGCTTTCCTTTGTATGTGATTTGTTTCTTTTCTCTGACTGCTTGTAGAATTTTGTCCTTCTGTTGAGTTTCTAGAGTCTTAACTATTTTATGCCTATGTGTAGATTTTTTTGATCAAGGCTATTTTGAGTCCTATGTGCCTCCCTTATCTGTATGTCAAGTTCTTTTCCCCTGCTTGGGAAGTTTTCTGCCATCCCTTCTGTGAAGAGTTGTTCTATGTTATCTGCACTCTCTCTTGTTTCTTCATTGACTCTGACCAGTCTCATGTTATTCTTCTTTGCATTGTCTAGCAGCTGCTTGATTGATTTCTCATGGTCTCCTTCAATTTTGAAGCAATTTTTCTTTACCTGGTCACTAATTGCAATCTTAGCTTCTATATCTGAAATTCTGTCCTCACATTAGCTCATTCCACTGCATAAACTTTCAGTGGAGTTTTTAATCTCCTGGAAATCTGTTTTATGGATTCCATTTATTTCCTGTGTTGGGATTCCATCATGTTCCTCAGCTCCTCTATTTTTTTATCTTTGTGCTCTCTAGATTTATTAATCATGTCTTGCACTATGGGCACAACCTCTGTTGTTATGTGAGAAATTTTTTCTGATTTTATTTTTTCCAGATCCTCTTTTATTGCCAGTTCAGGGGGTCTGGGTGGTTTAGTATCAGATTCTTCCATCTCACTTCCCTTTGGGGTTGCTTTAGATCATCTGGAAGTCTGGTTTTGAGACTTGTTTTTGTGTCTTCTCATTTTAATGGAGGTGTGGGTGTGCTGCTGTTGCCTGCATGGCTCACCTCTTCAATGCTGGGGTTGACTCTGCTCCTCAGCATTGAGGGCAGTGGTACACTTTCCCAGAGCACTCCTCTTTGGCACTGGATAGGGCTCTGCTCCTTGGCACTGGGGGTGATGGTCAGGCAGCTCAGAAGGCTCACCTCCTCAGGACTGGAAGTGGTGGTACGGGGTCCTGGAAGGCTCCTCCTAGGTGCTGGGGGTGGCTTTGCTCCTTGGAGCTAGGGGCAGTGGTACAGTGGCCAGGAAGGCATAGCAGTAAGGTATTTAACTACACATTCTGACCAATCATCAATTACAGAAGTAGGGGTGACCCCTGGGAAGCTGGGCTGATGCTAACAATAGCACTACAAATCTCCAAAAGGATGAACACTCCCTTCCTGGCTACACACTGCGGAAGAAACATCCATCTCAGACTCAGTACAGGTGAGATACTGTACAGTGGCAACAGCCACCTTCCTGGATGGAAATTCAACCCAGAGCATGACCACATGCCAACTAGATCCCATATTACTCTGATACTAACACCTGAAAAAGATTTGGGAAAAAATTATTTCTCACAGATGCAAACTCTTTCACAAAATGTTAGGAAACTGAATCTAGCAGCATACAGAATTGGATCATGACCAAATGGCCTTTATTTGAAAGAATACAAGGTTGGTTTAACACATACAGTTTAACTAATGAAGTAAATCATATTAATGAATAAGGACAAAAGTTGTGTGACTAACTTAGTAAATGCAGAAATGTCATCTGACAAATTCATCATCCAATCAGAAGTGAAATCTTTGAAAAACTAGGAATAGCAAGCAATTTATTCAGCTTGGTGAAGGGCATTTATCAAACTCCTCAGCTAACATAAGAATTAACGAGGAAGACTGATGTCTTCTCCAGATCAGGAGCAAGAGGAGGACACCTTCTCCTACCACCTCTTCAACAAGTACTGTGGCTTCCCCAGCATAACTAGAGAGGCAATGACAGAATTAAAGGCATCAAGATTGAGAAAAAAGTAAAACTATCTTTACTGAATGACATGCCCCTGTATAAAGAAAATATTATTAAGAAAAAGAATACCAAAAATAATAACTTTAACAAGTTACATAGTATACAAGATATATATATATATAAAATAAATGATTTATATATATATAAATCGTTCATATATATATATATATATATGAGCAAGGACCATCTGAAAATAAAATTAGGAAAATGATTCCATTCTCAACAGTATCAAAGATATGACACATTAGGATTAAATTTTCAAAAGGAAGTATAGAACTTGTCCATTGAAAGCAATAACATATTGCCAACAGAACCTGAAGAACTAAATAAACAAAGATGCTCCATATTCTTGGTGGGAAGACAATTGCAAGATGACAGTTTTCCCCAAATTGCTCTATAGTGTCAATGCAATCCCTGGCAAACTTTTATAATAGAAACTGACAAGCTGATCATAAAATTTACAGAAAAATATAAAGGAGATAACCAAAATTATTTTGGCAATAAACAAGAAAGTTGGGAGACTTACTCTACCTTATATCAAAATTACTGGAAAATTATAATATGGCAATCAAAACTTAGTATCTGTGTAAATTTGGCATACAAATTAATGGAACAAACTTGGAAGACCAGAAACAAAACATTGGATATTTGATTAATAGATTTCCATCAAAAGTGCAAAAGCAATTTATGGGGAATAGATAGTCCTTTCACCAATAGTGGTAGAACATTTTCATAAGCAAATGCAAAATTTAAAAAATATATAGTGATCAAAATACACAGTGAATATTTAAATTTTTAAAAATTGCTTACTTTAGTAAAAGACACATTACCATTAATCCCCCTCAAAATACTCCTCCTTTCCTTGAACACACTTAGGGTGTGATAAAAATTACAGTGAGTGCTACTGCCCAGTGTGACATCCAACTAAAAAGGCAAGTTCATAAAAATATTACACTGTGTCTTCGTCCAGTATATTGACTAGATCTGGCACCATGCTACTTCTGGATCTTCCCCAAAGTCAAAAAGACCCTGGAAGGCAAACGTTCTGCATTGATTCAGGACACTGAGGCATTCATGACCATGTACCTAAAGACACTCATAAAAAAGGACTTTCAAAACTGCTTCATAAAGTAGCAAGAATGATGAGATAAGTGTTTGAAGAAAAGGGAAGTATTTTTACGTGATTAGTGGTAATACGTATTTTACTATAATAAATTTTAAACATTCACGGTATGTTTCCATCAGACCTCATATTCTTATTGCACATCCTCTAAAATGAACTTAAAATGGATCATAAACTTTATATAAGAGGCAAAAGTAGAGAAATTATACAATATGAGATAAATTTCTCACAACCCTGAGTTAAGCAGAGTTCTTAGATACAAAAATAAAGATATGATCCATAAAACAAAATGGATAATTATGACTTTGTTAAATTAAAAACTTCTGTGATCTAAAGGCATCATTACAAAATGAAGATACACAGTATAGAGTAGAATCATGTATTTTAAATCATATTTCTGATAAAGAACTTGTATCTATAAATCATAAAAAAACCCTTACAATTCAATGAAACAGCTCAATTTAAAAATGGACAGAGGAGGGCTGGAGATTTAGCTCAGTGGTTCTGTCACCTGCCTTGCAAGCACAAGGTCCTAAGTTTGATCCCCAGTACCAAAAAAAAAACAAAAACAAAAACAAAAAACTTGGCAGAGGATAGTAGGTATTTCATAAAATAAGATATACAGATGGCTAAACAGTGTCTCCAAAATATGCTCCACACCAGGAAAAGTTAATTAAATTAATGAGATAGTACCACCCATATAGAAGCATGGCTACAATGAAAAATTCAGACAATACAAAGCGTTGTCAAGAATAAAGAGACATTTCATTTACATAATGATTTCCAGTCCCATCCATTTTGATCCATGCAATGAGATATCATTGTTTTTTATGGCTGAATAAATTTCTATTGTGTATATTTACTACAGTTTCTTTATCTAGTCCCCCTTGATAGGCACCAGACTGATACTATGTCTTGGCACTTGTGAATAGGGTTAGCAAAAAACATGAGTGTACAGGTGTCTCTTTGATATGCTGATTTCATTTCTTTTGTATATATATCCAGACATTAGATGGTCATTCTACTTTTATTTTTTAGTAAACATTCATATTGTTCTTCATAAAGGTTGTACTATAATCTACATTCCCACAGACAGTGTGTAAGAGTTCCCTTTCTTCACATCTTTGCCAGCATTTGTTATTTTTTGACTTTTTGATAGCCATAGTAACTAGAATGTGATGTTATCTCATTTTGGTATTGACTTTCTTCTCTGTGAAGGCCAATGGCATTGAGCATTTTTTCATGAATTTGTCAGCCACTTGAATTTCTTCTCTTGATAAGTGACTATTCATATCTTTCATGCACTTTTTAAATTGTAGGGATTTTTAATTATTTAAAAATTTTTCTTGCATATATTATCTTTTAATCTTTTATCAGATTAACAGTATAAAAATTTTTGTAGGTTTTGTCTTAACTTTGCTGATTGTGTCCTTTGTTGTATAGAAGTCTTTTAGCTTGTTGTAATTCCATTTGACCATTTTTGCTTTTGTTTCCTGTGCTTTGGGGTTTTATCGAAAAAAATTGTTGCCAAATCTAATATCTTGAAGTGCTTCCCTTATGTTTTCTTTTAAGAGTTTTAGAATTTTAGATCTTATAATTAGTTCTTTAATCCATTTTATTTTGTGTAGGATGAGAGATAGAGGTCAAGTTTTATTCTTTAGCCTGTGGTTACCCAGCTCTTTCTCCAGTGTAGTTTTTTTTGGCACCTGTTTCAAGAATCAGTTGGCTATAAATTTGTGGGGTTATTTCTGGACACTCAATTCTGTACCTTTGGTGTCTATGTCTGTTTTTATGCAAATCCCATGCCATTTTGATTGGTATAGTTTATGGTATTTTTGAAGTCAGTTTATAGCATATTGGCTCAAGATTTATTTGACTGCTGGGGGTCTTTCTCTTCCATATGAGTTTAGGATTTTTTTTCTGGCTCTGTGAAGAATGTCATTGGTATATTTATGGAGATTCCATTCATTTATGGTAACTAGAATGAACCTAGAGGAAATTATATTAATGGCTGTTCAAAAGTAGAACATCACATCAAACCCAAAGAAGATTGTTTCTAGTGTTGTTGGATTGAGAAACCCCACAAGATAGAGCCTTTTCCAGATGTAGATAGATCTTTTCATCATCAACTTCTGAGTGATCTGTTAAAAAAGTAAATCATTTGACCACAGAAAAAAAAGAAAAGAAACTGGAGTCCTCCCACAATGCATGTGAGAATGCACAATGAGTGAAGGAAGCCTGGCGCAGAAGATTGCATGCTATGGGATGTTATGTCTATGGCACATCTGGAAAAGGTAAATTTATAGAAAACCAAAAAGGTAGATACTTTCCTGGGACTGAGAGTGAGATCTGGGGTTGACTGAAACCAGATATGAGGGATATCTGAGTGTGATAGGAATGTTCTTCATCTGGTTTTTGGTGAAGGTTGTATAAATCTGTACATGTACTAAAAACCACTTCACTGTATGCAGGAAAAGCTGTTTAGGCAGCACTATAATTTCCCTTCCTGTGAGGTGGGTGCAGGAATCTTCTGGCTTCTGGTGCCTCTTCCATGACCCACCTTCAGGGCAGCATCCAACATTGCAAGCAGAATCCTACAGGCTCCCGGGAGCCCCATTATCTCTGTCTGGCAGAGTGTCATTTCTTCTTTTCCAGACACTGGCCATGCCTTTTTCATGACTTGTTGCCTTCTGGGGGGCTTTTCAATGGATACTCACCTTGTTGGACTTTGTCCACCAAAGCCTTCAGTCACCATGACTTCCTGACATGGCTCAAGGATCAGATCTTCAGCTTTACTAATGACCTTCTTGTCTACTTCTTTCTTCCGTTTTTTTTTTTTTTTTTTCTTCTGTATCTGCCACTGTCTCAGTTAACTTTCTCATCGCTGCGACACAATATTTGGCACACAAAAGTTAGAAGAGGAAGTTTATTTTGGCTCACAGTTTGTGGAGATTTCAGTCCATAGTTGGCTGGCTATAAAGCAAGGTGGCATGGCAGAGGGGAATCGCAGAGGAGAAGCAATCAATGCCAGATCAGGCAGAGAGTAGCAAAACAGCAAGCAGGAGCAGTAGTAGCCGCAGCAGAAAGCCCCGCTTTCCCTTTTATCTAATCCAGGCTACAAGCCTTTTGGCTGGTGCCACCCACAACCAGTGTAGGCCTTCCCATTATCCTCACCCAAAACTATGCTAATTCAACAAGGGCACTTAACCAGATATCATTCCCCTTTAATCCACATTCATACACCCTAGATCCAGCCATCTCTGTAAAGCCCCACCTATGAGTGCTTGAGGCTTTGGGGGGACATCTAGATACAAGCCATAACAGCCACCTGCTTTCATCTTCCACAGATTCTCCAAAGAAGTCCCTCTAATGTTTTCTATCATGGAACTCATGAGGACATTCCACTACCCTTGGTGGACCAGTGAAACTCACCTCAGTTGGAAGTGATTGGCTGAGGCACAGGTTTCCCAGGTCCCCAGTGAGAGAATATCATGACAGCCATTGGGTCTGACAGTTGACCCAGAGCCAAAAGAGTGACTTTCCAAGAGGCACAGACTCCCCTAGAGTTAGAACAAGATGCCTTACGAGCCTGACTGTGTTACAAAGTCTAATTGCTCTTCATCTGACTTGTGTTGGAAGTCTCCATGATGCTGTGAAACAAGCAGTTACATGAAAAATGGAAATGTCGCCAAAGTCAGCTATGGAGAAACACTTGCCATTTCTAGAAGGGAAAGAGTCTGGTCCCATTCTGCATAATACACACTCTCTAAATGTGCCTGGAAAGATATTTACTCTGCTGCAGGATATCAGGGCCACAGTATCACACACATATTCAGCTGGGTGGTCTCCAAGGCCCACATAAACAAACTATGTGTGCTCCTTATGAGATTCACAGCTGTCACATTGAAAACTCTAGAGGAGTGGATGGCATTTTTTTGTTTTTAAATATTAAAAACTCATTTAAACCAGACTTCACCTGAGCTTCTCCACCTGGCTCCCCTGGGACTGCTCTTGGCCACTCTAAGTATTCAAATCGAATCTTCAAACATTGCAATTAGTAATTTTCCCCTTCCACTGTAATACATTCTGTAAAAGCTGCATTTATAGAATACAGATTTAGAAGAGATGGATTTTCAAAACTGGATGTAGCAATGTCTAGACAGTATGATATTCTGACAGGAAAGCATTAAAATGCAGTGATACATTCTGAGAGTTCTCTCATTTTTCTTTCTTAAGCACATTTTAAAGAAAGTCACCTGAACAAAAGGGCTTGTAGGCCAGGCCTCCCCAGAGCAGCAAATCCCAGTCGATAGGTAATCATCTGTCCACCCGCCCAATTGTCTGGATTGGCCTCTACACCAGTGCCCCGCCCTGGGACACCTAAGTACTGACTCCAGGGTAGAGCAGGATCATCATTAGGTCTGACTTCTCTCTCCTTGCTCCTGCATCCCCAGCTGTTGTGTAGCTAGCAAAGGAGGCTCTCACATAGACAGACATGGGTCTGCCCTTCGAGAGCACTGAGCTCTCAAGTCCTGACCATGTAAAGTTAGGCCTAGTGAAGCTTTCTGGCATGTTCCTTGTGAAACACTGCTGTCAGACATTGGATAAGTGTGCTGCTGTACAATTGACCCAGTTGCCCAAAATATTGGCTGCTCCCTCCAAGGAGGGTCCCATTTCACAAAAATAGGTTAGGTAACAGTAAGATCAAATCAAGTAAGTCAAAGAAAGTACTTAACTGAGGTTATTTCTACTTTTTCATAGTAGAGTGAGAAAAATGATTTGAGTACAACATTTTGTCAGATTTTTAAATAAAAATTTAAATACATAAAAATATATGTACTAATTTAGGAAAGCTTAATATTCAGAGATCCAAATCCACAATTAGAAAGACTTATACTTTGTTTTATATAAATATCCTTTTGCTTAATTATGCCACCTATCAAAGCAGCCTTAATGGAACAGCCTTGATGGAATAGAATGTTTAAAAAAACCTTAACTCTGAAACGGTGAGGCTATAAATGACTGGAATACAGGAGGCCCTTATTACAGATTTGAAAATAGAGATGCAGACAAAGCCAATATGATATTACAGTATTCTCTCAGTCCTCTCATTGGAGATTTCACTTTCTGAGGTCTCTTTTTCCTAGAGTCAACCTTGGTCCAAAAATATTAAATGAAAAATTGCAGAAATGAACAATTTATGAAATTTACATTGCAGTCATCCTGCATAGTGTGATGAAATCTCCCAGTGCCCTGCTCTGTCCTTCCCCATTGGCATTTAGTAGCCAACTCTTCATTATACCAATTGTCAATTATTGCAGTGTTTGTATTCAAGTGACTCTTATTTTACTCAATAACAGTGTCAAATGCAGGAAAAATGATGCTGGCAATTTGGATATGACAGAGAAGCCATAAAGTGCTTCTTTTATGTGAAAACATGAAAATTCTCCACTAATGGAAAGAAAAAGCTTTTTGTTGAAGTTGCTAGGATCTACAGTAAATTATTGTTGCTACTCTCTTATTAAGCCTAATTTATAAATTAAACCTTATCATAGACATGTACGTATAGGAAAAACATTATGCATAGGGTTTGGTACTATCTGAGGTTTCAGGCACTGTTGAGGAAAAAGACATACCTAAAAGGGGTTGCTGTACAAATAAGCACTGTCATGTGGGCATATGATGGCTGTCCTGGGTACTCAAAACCCTCCATAGGTGAAACTAGGGCCTTGCTAGTCAGTCTGCATGGTACATAAGCAACAGAGCTAGAGCTGGAGGTTAGGATACTGGGCTCCAGTTGCTGACCACTTGTTGACCTGCTGACTCTGATCTGCCCCTAGACTCTCCCTGGTCTCTCTCTAGCTAAAAAATTATCATTGACTTCCTGGCGGGCAAAGTGTGAAAGTAATTTATGTATCATTTCCATGCACTGTACTACCCCTCATCATCTATCTGGCTACTCACAAGCATTTCTTCACAGACCAGGCAATTTGTACAGCTGAAAATTAATTAATTGTTAATTGTACCCGATTATAATCTGAAATGTGAAGTTTAGTGGCAGTTTGCATTTCTGTTGTTGCTTGAAATACAGAATTCATGATGAGGCAAGATAGCCAGTCATGGTCTCTGACATTTGGCCAACGATTTTAGAATAAGTAACTTCCACATTGGCAAAAGCATGTTAAAAGCCAGATTATTATGATCATGAGATGCATACTCGTATTTCAGAACACTGCCCTAGCAGTGAACATGGAGGAGGAAGCATCTTTTCTTTACTCAAGAACAACTCCAAAGTAGCAGTAGCCTGGGTGAAGGTGAATCATGGAAAGTGGCCATGGGCACCAGAGCTGCAGGTCTTCTGACTGCTGGCCAGTCCCTGAAGGACTGGCTCTGCTAGAGGTCCCTGTGCACATTAATGACCAGGAATTAGGGTATGGTGTGGAGACACTGGAGACAAAGATGTGTTAAGAACATTAAGATGTTCTCAGAAAATCTGAAAAAAAAATTCTCTGATGATAAGACACCAAAATAGACACTTTGAGGATTTTAATCCTTGCAGCTGCCTTATGATGTTGGTAATACCTTCCACCCTACAGAAGTCTACATGGAAGCTGGAGGTCTGAGAAGCAAGGCCAAGTTTATGCTGCTATTCAGTGATAGGCTTGGGGTGGGGTCATCAGGGTCCATGTCTGCAGATGGGTCTGCCCAGAAGCTCAAAGGAGCCCTCAGCTGCAAAGAGCCAGTTGATGTTGTGCTCCATCTTAGTACCCCCCTGGGCATGAGGCATCTGGAGGGGTGAACCTGGGGAGCCAGTGCCCTTAAGGACAGAACCAGCTGGGAGAGTGGAAGGAATTCTAGGCAGGGGAAGGAGCAAGGTGAGTTCAGAGAAGGTTGCAGGAATCAGGGACAAGGAAGGAGAAGAAGGAGAATTGGGAGTTGGTGTCCCAGTGGTGGGTGCTGGTCTGCAGCGGCACTGAATGTAGAACAGAGCCAGGTTTTGATTTCAAAAAGGCAATGGCAAATGTAAAATGTGCCCAGTTTTCTATGAGAGATACTTGGCTGTTCATCTGCAGGGGTTGCTGGGCCACAGAAAACACTGGCTGGGAGTCCGTTGCTGCCTGAGCATTCAGGTGGCTCTCATGATATAGAATCCAGGCAGCACTGTAGAAGTACGACCAGTAAGTACAACCTCAATCTTTGAAAATCAGTAGCTGCTTTTTCATAGGGCAAACAGCTCACAGAGCCTTTGGTTACAGCTGGTGAAAGGCCAATGGGTCAGCAAGGAGCAGCGGTAAGGGCCTGAGAACTCAGCCACAGCTCAGGCTGACTCCCGATATCTTTGGACAGAGGCCTGGACCTCAGGGCCTGTCCTAGACAGAGAGGCCAGGTTTCTGTGAAAATAATGGCACCAAGCAAGTGAAGGGTGAGCAGGGCCCTGGCCAAATAAGCGGCCAGTGAGCAGCTTTGGTTACTGTGAGGGTCCTTGCTGACCCTATCTGCACCCATCCCTATCCAGCCACCTTATCCAGCCACCTGCTTCTCTGGGGGCCCTAAGAGAAGCCATGTGAAAGTATGCTTCATCATTTGATGGCTCCCGGGCCTCTCAACTTCACTCTCTGGGTCTCTGTGCCAATTATGAATAGGTTTAGGCCCACCATTGCCATTGGTCTGTCTTTTCCCTGGCTCTTGGACCAGCATATGTCCTCATAGGGATGATGGTCTCTCCTCTTCCTGAGCATGGAGGCCCTGGGCTGGACCCATTGTTTTCCCGGCTATCAATGGGCAGACATGTGCCCTGCACCTGGGTCCCTGGATGCAGTTTTAGGGTGGCACTTGGGCAACAGGGACAGTAAGGCATAGGATACCTTGAGGAGGAACCAAACATCCTTCTGTTGTGGTAGCTGCCAAGTTTTGTTGACAAAGCATGGGAGGGGCTTGCCTTAGTCTTGGGAAAATAACAAGGTTTATACAAATGCCCAAGAACAGAGACACAAGAATGATACAGCTTTACAAAGTAAGAATAAAAACATAAATAGCACAACATTTTAAAAAATGACTGATATGCTTTTCTCTTTTTAAATGCATGACTGCTCCCTTGTTCAACCCAAATCATCTCTGTTTCTGTTGGGATAAGGTACAGCCTTGTACCCCAAGATCTTGTGTTCACAGAGTCCAACTCAGCAGGGCTTGGCTGTGGACTCAACTTGCCTCCCAGGCTGCTGTATGTCCAGGAGTCCTTGGGGGCTCCCTGGGATGGGAACAGCCCACTGTGTGGAAATCCCAAGTGCCCACGCCCTGCCCTGATGCACTGACCAGGCCTCTGCTCTTCACAGGGAGGTCTCCCTTTGCAGAGAACCATCTTGTGCACTTTTTTTCATTTTTCTTTTTAAAAAATGGAAAGGCAGAAAAATATGTGTCTGCTGGGAACCTCTAGGAATCTGAATTCACATTTTCCTTTGGGGCCAGCCCCCACCCCCACGGTCACACCCCCTTTCCTGAAACTGGGGTTTTCACTTCAAAAGGACAATGGCAAATGTACAATGTGAGACAAGGGACATTTGGTTTGTCATCTGAGATGCCACACGAGTGCCACGTTGTAGTAGGCCCACATCTGTGGTCCATACTCCTCTGCAAACTGCTTTGTGTCTGCATTGTTGCTTTTGCTGTTTTGGGGAAAGTATCATATTGGTGTTGGTCAGATTTCCTGTTGCTGGGATAAAACATCTTACATTCACAACTTAAAGGAGGAGAAGTTCATTTTGGCTCACAGTTTCAGAGGATGTAGTCTGTGGTCCACTGGCTCCGAGGCAGAAATGTTATGGTGGAGGGCATAGCAGAGAAAGCTGCACACCTCATAGAGGCCAGGAAGCAGAAAGCAGCGGAAAAACCAGAGAGAAAAAGACCAGGGACCAGATATGATCTCCAAGGTCACACTCATGACTACCCAGACACACTCAGAAGTGTGCTTTACTAATCTCCAAGCCATCTCTGAAGCCAATCAAGGTGACAATCAATATTAATTATCACAATATGGCAAACAATTTATAAATGCAGACTTATGAGGAATGTGAAGCTTTCCTTATAATCATGCTCCAATTAGAAAATAAATTTTTTTTAAAAATTAGCTGAATTCTTAATGTTGCATTTAGTGAACACATTTTTCTTCAAGGACCTCTAAAGTTCTCTAAGCTCAATTCCAGTATTCAAAAATAGTTGTTTTTAATTACTTAGTAAATTGTGAATGTGTGATAAAGAGGCATGCTCTGTGCTTTTGCATTTGTGATGACAATAAAACTACTGTCCCACCACAGTTAACTTTTAAAAAAAAATTCTTTCATTGGTACATTTTAGGTATACAATACATTTATATTTATCATTGGGTGCTTGTACCTGTACATGATGTATCTTGGTTCTTATTTTTTGCTTAAATTGTTTTATTGGTACATTTTAGGTATACAGTACGTTTACATTTATCATTGGGTGCTTGTTCCTGTACATGATGTATATTGGTTCTTATTTTTTCCCCATTGCCTGTGCGCCCTGCACCCCCCCTTCCCTATTTACATAGACTTACTTTCCATTTTATTCTTTTCTCATAATTTTTCCTTTCTGTTCTTTCCTTTCGCCTTCCCCTGCTACTTGCCCTACCCCTTTGGACCTTTTCTTCCTATTTCAAATTATCAATTATTCCTTTTAATCATTTTAATCCTTATTTATCCTTTCAGTTTCTCATACTAGAGAAACTATTCAGTATTTACACATGTGCGTCCTATTTATTTCACTTAAGAGTATCGCCTCAATGTGCATCCACTTAGCTATAAATGTCTCCAATTTCTCATTTTTTATGGCTGAGTAGTACTCCATTTAATAAAAAACCCCACATCTTCTTTATTCAGTTTCCAGTTGATGGGCGCTTGTGTTTCCAAGCTTTAGCTATTACAAACCGTGCTGCTATGAACATGGGTGTACATATATCGCTGTGGTATGATTCTTTCAATTCTTTGGGGAGGATACCCAGCAGGGGAATAGCGGGGTCAAATGGGACCTCTGGGCCTAGTTCTTTGAGGTATCTCCATACTGGAATCTCTGGGACACAATGAAAGCAGTTCTATGCAGGAAATTCATAGCAGTGAAAGCCCATACTAGGAAAACAGAGAGAACTCAGATAAATAACCTAATGCAGAACCTCAAGCTCCTAGAAAAAGAAGAGCATAACAAATCCAAAGCTTGTACAAGAAAGGAAATCATAGCTAACTTTTATATGTCCCTGCCTGACCTTTCTGAAGTTATAGGAGCAGCAGAATAGAATTTTAGAAAGGAAACTGAAGCTCACGTACAGTTCTAACAGTGCATTAGGATTGCTGGAGAAAGCCCTTGGGCACATTAACTGAGAGTGATATATTCCTCGCCCCTGATACAAAGTTTAGTAATATAAGCTGCAAGATAGTCAACAGCAGAGGCTTAGACCTTTTGGAATTAGAGGTGGTTTTTTTTATATAATTTGCTTTCATGAGCATACAAGTGAGGAGATCCTTCAACAACTTTTGCTTAAAACAAAAAGTTCCCTAGCATATTGTAGAAATTCAATACAATTATAAATAATATTTAATTATTTTAATAGTTATACTGATATACTCTATAATTTAAATTATATTTTTATAATTGTATATAAAATAATTATATAAAATATAATATATAAAATATGTAGAGTCCCTGAAGTAGGAGATTAGAAGCAATCAAATTCTTACAAAGTAGAAAAAAAGATGAAGAGAATTTAGGTCAGAAAGGAAGATGTGAAATCAATGAGTAGCAGAGAAAAGTATAGCAGATAGGGGTTGTATGAAAATGTTGGCCCGTGTTCTCTCTTTTATTAAGAAACCATTAAACTGCATACAATTCTCCTACCAAATATAAATTATATATTCCTATAAGAGATTTGAGTAAAAAAAAATGCAGAGTGACTTATGCCTTATGTTGGAAGATTTTTTCCTTTCTGATTTCCCTGACTATAGTATTCTCAAAGTTTAAAAATGACTGATACAAGGTGATTGTCCCAAAATTATTTTTAGAATGTTGGATGATTATCTCCATCCTGAAATAGCTGTCTTTCAGTCCACATTTAAAGACTCATGAATAAATCACCAGACCTGTGAAACAAATACATCTGACCAATAACTCCTATGATACTGGACAATGACATCACCTTTATTAACTTGTTACTGTTTGTCCAAATCTCCCTGCAGATTTGGTGAGAGCCAAGCCCATTGACTACATTTGAATCTCCCTTTGGACCTTCATTTGTTCTTTTTCTAATTGTATTACAATGCTAAGAAGATGACAGGAGTGAGACACAAGTCCTGGGCATGGCATTCTGGTTACCCTGATGGACCTTTAGGATTATCTGCAAATCCTGGAAGAGTCCAGGAGCCGGGCTGTCCAAGGGTCAGATAGTAAATTGAGGGTCCGGATTGGGAATCTGGGGTAGGGGACTAGAATCTTAAAGATACATTGTTGCCCATGTCTCAGGGCTTCTAACTTCAGCATGATTGTGCCTGCCTGTTAAAATGCCCTTCCTTAATGCACCAGCACCTTCTGCTCTGACACCTACATGGAAACACACACATACTGAATGCTTAGCACATTACCAAAATTCTCTTCACTTTCCTATCATGCCATCTATCTTGATAATTTTTTGATTTAACTTACACAGCCTGAATCCCCAAAATGTGTTTTGCCAGCTGGCATGGCATTATTGAGCTATATATCATGACAGTGACATTGCTAGTAACTAACTAGCAGCAGTTACAGATGGTGGCAATGCATTCTTGGAGACCCGGGCTACGCAAATTATACTGCACTCCGTTCCTTAACGCACCTTCCATATTTGGTTTTGAAAATGATAGAATATCAACCAGTGTATTCTGTAATTCCAAACACTAATAATGCCAAAAGGTTTTGCTTTCTCATTAAAGATGAATGACATTGACATTTAAATAGATCACTTCCAATAGGTCCTTGGGACTTCACTCAGGTAATTATTAAAAATATTTTCCTGTGCACTGCAGACCAGCCACATCTGGATCCATACACAGTTTCAGAGGAGTGAGCCATACTGGTTAATTGCTTCCTACCTTGCTGGCATTGCCACGAGAAGCTCATTTCCCACCTGGTCCCTCAAGGCTGCAGTGAATCTGGAAAAGGTATCCATGCAGCCCAGATTGGCTCTGCCAGAAATCCTCATGTACTCAATCTTTCTCTGAGAACTTGGTGATCTTCCTTCCTCTGCTCTCTCACACTGTTCCTAGTACATCTTTCTCACCCCAACTCCAGCTGCGGGGTCCCGCCCTGGTACCCAGCACATCCTGGCACATCTCCTGAGCATTTGAGCCCCATCTGTGTTAGCAATGAATCTCAAAGGTTGGGCCCTGAGGTGAGAGATGATGATGTAGTCCTGCTTAGAGACAGTTTCTGAACAACTATTCTGAAATGAAACCTGGCTTCAGAAAGAAAAGCCTGTTTTAGTTGCTGGCCTTGGTGAATGCCAGAAATCTCCATAATATCTTGAGGACTGGATCCTCATTCTTGTTCCATGCTTGGCTTTCACCACACAGGAACTCTCTCTGCCCTAATACATTTGTGTGTTCAAGGGTTGAATGGTCCAGTTGTGGCTGAGCGGATGGAGACAGTGATGAACATGAGAAAAGAACCCTTGCTCCCAGCCACACACTGGGGTTGACCTGGCACAGAGGCACCCCTCATCTCCCCAGCCCAGTCTGCCCAGCTGTGAGGATGAGGAAGCTTGGGTGCAGGCCTCCTCACTTCCCGGGGTCCTGAAAACTGTGTCCTGTCTTGGCACATGGCTCTCCCTAGGCCACCAGGGTAACTGAGCTCTGCCTCTTCAGATGAGGGCAGAATCTGCCTCTGGTATTACTCTCTCCAGTCCTCAAAGAGAAGTTAAAGGCCAACATGGTGGGGTTGTGCAAGACTGGAACAGCACTCATGGGAAGGTGCCCCTCACTCCACCTAAAGGATGAAGGAAGGAGAGGAATCAGAGTGCTGGCCTCAGCAGTAGAGGCAACGGCACTGATCTCAGTCAGACTTCACTGGACTGACAGCTTGGTCTTCATAAGAGGGACTTCTGTTAAGAAATGTGAACAACACAGAATCCATTACTGAAAACCTTCCACTTTGCATTAAAAGTATAATTAAGAGTTTTAATTAGTTCACATGGGGCTTCAGGTGTCATTAGCACATCTCAAGTCTGCAGCTGGAACTTTAAAATGACTACATTTTTCCCCCTGTGCTGAGTCTGATCAACTATAGACATTAAACTTTTTCCAATTTAGAGTTGAGCTTCAAATAATCAAATTAGTTATATTTGTCTGAACATGAGGAACTAGAGCCCAAAGTTGTGGATCTGACTCAGACTCTGATAATGAATTACAAGAGCCACAGGCTCCATAAGCAGAGAACAAAAAACTGTGCAGAAAGGCAAAGCAAAGAGAATGTGACTGTTAGGGCCTGAAGCTGCTTAGAAGACGCACTTGAATAGATTCTATTTATGCTTACAGTCAGTGAAGTATTCAAAAATCACTTTTGGGAAGGGGAAGCTGGGGTAATAGGGCTCCACCAGCTTATGGCTCCATGTCCCACAGCTGGAGGGGCAGCAGCCACAAGCACATCTGCCACAACCCCGTACAGGGACTCTCCGGAGGGGCACAGAGCCCATCACACACCTGTCTGCACTGGTCCAGGCTTCTTGCATGTGCTGCAGGCTACAGCTTCCATCCATAAATCCATCTCTCTCACACATGTCCACATCAAAGAAATAAGGGAACCGAGAAATCATAAAAGTGCAAAATGTAGTTGAATATGCAAGAAGGGATTTTAGAGTTAAGAACATGAGTTTAAATGATTGTATTTCCCTTCCCACATATGCTTTTAATCTCCCCAAGTGACAGGGGAGCCCTCTGCTCACCAGGCAGCTCACCTGTTACTGCTTAAACCCAGGAAGTTTCCCACCCTCTCTCTCGCTCTCCAGCCTGGTTCTGGCCTCCCCTTGGAGGCATCCTGTGCAGCCCTAGTTCTTCATGGCTCTCCTGGGTCTGCAGACCATGGATGCCTCAAGGCAGGCTCTGGCCCAGGACCTCTGCTTCCTCACCACTTAGCACAGAGTGGAGTGCAGCCTGACCCCAGGCTAAGTGCTGGCTAAAGACTGTACTGACAAGGTGGAGAATAAACTGGCCTACATGAGGGAATTTTCCACATCGTTAAAGCCCTTCTCTATAACTCATGCTTATCTTTGAGCATCATTCTTTCTTTTCTCATATTGTATCTCCAATAAACAACCTTTCAGACTTCCTCTCATACCTTCTTAGAAGAGCTGCCAAACTTGGTGAATGGCTCCCCCAGGGCGCCAGCATGAGCCTGCTTCCAATATGTACTGAATGCTACTATCATCTTCCTTCAGGCCCAGCCCCTGTACTTCCGCCCTCCACCTCCTGGGAGTGCCTCCCCCCTCCCTCTCTGCTTCTATCTCTCTGTTGTTGCTTGGAGCGGGGGTTAGGGGCCCATACTACTTTCCACCATCAAAGTAGACTTGTGTGACACTATCACAGGATCACAGCCATGGGCAGGCACCAGAGGGACAGAATGGGAGCAGAGGAGAGGAAAACTGGAGAGTTGGCATCTTTCCTTCTTCCCTCCCTCCCTTTCTCTATGCCTTTCTTCTTTCTCTTCCCTCTGTCTTCCTTCCTTCCTTCCTTCCTTCCTTCCTTCCTTCCTTCCTTCCTTCTTCCTTCTTCTCTCCTTTCTGGCTGGGTCAGCATGAGTGATTCAGCTTATATTCCAAAGGCCATAGTACTTTTAGTTGATACTTTTCTGGGAGGGACTACGAGAGATTCTAGGGACAATGGTCAGGTGATGATCAGGTGATGCTGGGCAGCAAAGGTAAGAAACAAGTGGCATCTGTGCACACAGCTGTGGGCCTTAGTTAAGGCCCTTGGACACATGGCTAAACCCATTGATAGCATGGAGTCAGCTATAAAATTTGGGTGGCTCAGTGCAAAATGACAACATGGGGTCCCTTGTTCAAAAGTTATTAAGACTTCTAAGATGCCAATAATAGAGTATTAGTCAATTTCAGGCATCCTGATCCTGGGTTCTAGCTCCTCTGTGAAGGTCATAGGCCAGGGACTCTGGCCCTGTCAGAGGAATAAATGGGTGATCACGAGCCAGGTGTGGTGACCAAGCCTGGGGTGGGTGGTGGGGAGGATAGTGGGGGTCCTCGGCCTACCCCTTATCTCAGTTGTGCTCAGAGGTATGTCCCTCAGCCCAACCTACACTGACTCACAGAACCATGCAGTGTTGCTTTCCAGCCTCATACCTGAATTGTGGTCTCCTTCCCTTCACCTCTGCTGACCTGGAGTGGGTGGGCCACCTCCTTGGCTCCTGGGGTGAGTTCAGCTCCAGCTCTTCCAGTGCCATCTCTGCCCACAGAAGTCTACAAAGTGCTGTGATCTGGGCTGAATTGTCAGAGCACATCACTGTGCCCCCTTACACCCAGGGTCACATCTGCTTCGTGCCCACAGTGAGCAGGCACAATTCCATCCTGCAGCTCACTGCATTTGAGGCTTCTTCCTGGTTGTACGTCCCACGAGCAACTCCCTCTGGGGAAACAAGAGATCCGGAGAATTTCACATCCTGGGGAAAGTCACTGTTGGTGACTCAAATGGCTCAGGAAATAAAGGGAAGAGTTTTGCCTACTTCTCATTGAACAGCATGAAAAATGAGCCCTCTTGTCTGATTCCTATAATTGAGACATGATTCAAAACTCTGAAAGAACTGTGGGTGTTGAGAGCTTCCCGTGCTTGTGTTTCTGGTCACGGCTTGCTTTCAATCGGCACTGACTGGATTTGAAAGTGACAAAGGTGATCTCAGGGCTCTTTTTTGGGGTCAAATGTTTCCCATTTCATGAATTCTTTTTTTCCTGCTTTAAGCTGTAATTTCAGTATAGTATTTTGGCAGGAGATGTAAGAAGGTAGAGCCCAGCAGTACCTGACTGATGACCTCCTGGAGACTGTTCTAGAGAGCTGTCTCCCACTGCTCAGGAGGTCTGCAGCCCATGGGGCAGAACAGTCTCCAGTGGATCCTGAGTGGAGAGCCTGTTCCCTTTTGGAAGGAGCCTCTATCGTACAGGGCAGGACAAGTCCCCCCACCCCTCCCTCTGGACTTGGCCACCATGCTGGCCCAGAAAGCTGCAGCCATCACCGAGGAAAGTACATTGTCCAGTTAACCAAGATAAAGAAATGTCTGGCCACTGGGGCCTTGCAGCTGAAATCTTTTAATAGATGCTTAGTAAAATCTAAATTTAGAGGCATTAAATAATTGAAGTAACCTTCGTTTGGACTTGCAATTAAACAGGAAGGTAAATGCCAAGCATGGGTGGGAGGAGCTGCTTTACAGAGGCTATTTCCTCCTCACAGAGCCACGTGGGGTCACTGTCCTTTTCCTCTGCCTGTGATTAAACTCTGATCTGAGAGGAAAGAGGCCCACCAGGGACCCCAGCTGGTCCTTGCTACTTCCCACCGAGAGACCTGCTCTTGGAAGAAGCTGAATGCAGGTGCTGCATAAGAACAACTCAGCTTGCTGGAGCTTAAGGCTGAGGCTGATTGTTGGGGCAGAAGTGCAGATGGAACTGTAATGGTGACTGGCACTGGGCAGAGGGACTAGAAAGGCAGCCATTATCAGCTCTCTGGCAGAGAGAAGTCATGATAAAAAAGGTAATCTTGGAGGTTGTGCACAAATAGAACAAAGCAGGGAGGCCTGTTGATGTGATTTTTGGACCAGCACAGTCACCTGCCCATGTCAATAAGGGCAGGTGCGCCAAGCATGGATATTAGTAGGCACCCTGGGAGTATATGTCCAGCTCATGAGTTAATTAATGAGTGAAAGGATACAGGATGAATGAATGAATGAATAAAAGAAAAAGATGCTGACTGAATAATTGAATAAACAGAAGCAAAAATTAATACAATAGAATGGAAGGGGAGAGGAAAGAAAGGAAGTAGGGAGAAGAAAGGGAGGAAGAAAGACCAAATAGAAAAAAGAAAGAGCAGAGGAAAGAAAAGAAAAGAAAAGAGAAGGGAAGGAACAGGAGAGGAGTGGAGGGAGGAAATACAGAGGGAGGAATCAAAGGGAAAGGCCAAAAGGGAAAGCAAACACATGTAAGCAGTGTGTGCCCTTGTTTGAAGAGGCCCTTGAGGTGCCACCACATCTCTCAGGTGTGCAGGTGCTCTAGCTTCACCCTCACCTGTTCTCTGTTGAGATTACTTACTGTGCACTCAAACTTTGCAGTGCACTTCACCGGCCAGAGGCTGGAGCAATCTCAGCCTGAATCCCATGTGCAAAGCAGAGCTGGCTTTATTCCCTTGTGGTAACAGAGCAGAAGCAATCATGAACCAGGACAACCTCCAGATGCCTCTCTTGCCCAGCAGTCAGGCCTAGGCATCATGGCAAGGCTGTTATTCTGTGGATTCTGGGGAGGATTCCTCATGGTGCAGGATATGTGTCTTGCCCCCTGGCATCTGGCCCTAGCTCGTCTTTCCCTGTTGAGCATGATTCAAAGATGTTCCTTGGAGCAGATTCCCTGGGGAATGCTGCTCATTAGCATGTGCTGATGGCTGTGCTTTGTGCAGGCCTTCTGTGGAGACCTCCTGTGCACTCCTGTGAAGCAAGGGGCTCAGGCCCAGCTTTAATCAGGCTTCCTGGGGGGATGCCTTTCGCCCAGGATGGCCCGCCCACCCTTGGAAAGCATCCCTTTGCTGGCCAGACCACCTCCTCCATCTGCCTGCAGGGTCTGAGAGCCACAAAGTGTTGCCTGAACTATGACCAGTGCTGTCCTTTGTCCTGAGAAGAACCTGAGGCTAGAAAGGTGAAGAGACTTGTTCAGAGTCACAGAGATCAAAAGGGTGGAGTCTGAGTCCAAAGCCTTGCCCTTGAAGGTCAGAGTGCAGGTTCATGTGGCCGGGGTGGTCTCCTAGGGCTACGGCACTTCAAATGAGGACAGGTCTGGCTCACCTCACCCCAAGAGCCAGGGTGGCACAATCAATAAGGAGAGATGACATTGGCAAGGATGGATGTCCTCCTCCTGCACTTCCTGCCTAGGGGGCAGGTACCAGGGACAGGCCCAGTGGGGAGGAAGGACTCAGCTGACAGTTCTAAAATGTCCTATCTTCCCTGTGATTGACACATGCTGGGCACGGGAAGGCTACAATGTGGGGACTGTGAGGGTGTGCACACAGCAGGGTGGTGGGGTAGGAGGAGAGGCTCTTCCACTTTCCCTTTCTCTTACCACACTGGCTCTTTGAAACCTCATTCTTCTTCTGAGAAATTTCTAAATTCATACTGCTTTTAACCTAGATTTTGATTAAGATACCTGTAATATCACAACTTAGAAATTATGACGGTTTTAGTGTTCTGCAAAATTTCTCTTCACAATGGGAATAAATCAAGTACTGAGAAGCAAGGCTTCAGATGACAGGCATCTCTGGGGTCTCCTGTGTGATGTGACTGTGTCGTCTGGCAGATGAGTGCACTTTGCTTCCGCCTCCCAGAGTGCTCTGTCTGCCTCATCTGCATATTCTAGATGAGCACACTGTGGCCCACACACGGAGCGTTAAAAATTGAAATTCGGCATTTCAACCAACACTCTTTTGACTAGAGTTGCCTCAAACATTAATCAGTCTTCTATTATAAATGGCTCAGATGTGGAGGAAAGTCAGAGGGATTTCAAAGACTTCTCTCTCTAACAAGCATGCACCAATAGTTTCCTAAAATGAAAAGGCTCCTACATAGCAGAGGAGGAAGAAATCATTAGAGTCATTAATGACCCTCCCTTTGCTGTAAAGGCTGCTCAGATTCTGGAGCTGTGCTATGTTCCTCTGGCATGCTTTCGAAGCTAGTCCCTTCTTTTATTCATAAGCCTGTTTCTCATTAGCTCTTGTTTCTGGTCCCTGTGGACTCAGGGCAGGATCCTTGCCCTCAGAGGGGCAGCTGTCTATCCAGAGCACAGTCAAACCCTCTCTTTGATTTTTGTGTTTTAAAATAAAGGTTTTAGTCCATGCTCTGTTTCCTTGCTAGCAGATGCAAGCAGGAAACAGCAGTTCCTGGAAGAAACCCATTAATAATTACATTTCTGTTGTTATCGATGAAGACACAGTTACTCAGCAGCCACAGAGGGGCTGTGCTTGGCTCAAGCTTAATGTCAGTAGTCCTTGGAAGAGACCATGGTCCCAGGGCCACTAGATGCCGATAATAATGTCCACTGGTCAGTGCCAGATTGCTTTGGCCTCAATTTGGTGGGGTTTGTGAAGCTCACTGCCTTAGCCGATCTTCCTTACTCAAGGAAAGCATGCAGCTATGTACCTAGCTTCAGAACCATCTCCTTGGATCACGTAGGCTTAGCCAAAATGAAGCAAAATGGAGCACTGGTGTCATAGACATGAGTGCTTTTGTGTCTGACCCCATGGGGCTTGAGGGCATCCACTAGTATCTGGTCCTCTACCGGGGACACCTGGACCAGAGTCTGTTAGTCTCAAGACCCTACAGCAGGCATGAGCTCCCCTCATAGAGAAGTCCCTGCACTCTCCCTCCGGGTAGAGTCCAAAGGACAAAGATGATGACAATAGAGGTGCAGAGCAGCTACAATTTAAGCCATCATATTGAGTTCCATTCCCAGCTTCAGACTACATTTATTGTTTACCTTGTACCCAGATAGACTAAAAACACTTAAAAGAAAGAGAAATCTCAATTTGCAACAGTAGAATTCCTGTGTCACACTCTTTGTAGTCATGTTCTTGGAAAAAGGAGCAGTTGTCGTCTGACTTTCTTCTTATCTTGCCAATTGATGTCAAAAATAACAGTGGACAGCTGCAGGGCCTGGCTTTGAAGTAGGGTCCAGCCAGGTCCTCAGGGCTTCTCTGGTTGAGGAACCTACAGAATGTTGCCAAACTGGGGTGCTGGGACCTATCTGGCCCACTGACTCTCAGTGTATAATCAGTAACCTCCAAGAGCTATATGTCCATGATTTTGTTTTTTAAGCACTGGAGGACAGAACCCAAAGCCTTTGCAATGAATTACATCCTCAGCCTTTTTTTTTTCTTTTTCTTTTTCTTTTTTTTATTTGAGCCAGGGTCTCCCTAAGTCACTAAGTTGCCCAGGTTGAACTTGAACTTTTGCTCCTCCTGCTTCAACCTCCCACAGTGCTGGAATTACAGTCGTATACCCCCCACCCCCATGAGCCAGCTTGTTCATAATCTTTTACAGAGGCTGCATCCCTCTCCTTTTTTACCAGAAAGTCTGCTTATAACAATCTTCTTGAAATCCCTTGTAATACATACAGAATTAAAACTAAGCACAGACAGCTCAAAGAGATACACTGTACAATGGTTGAGATTCTTTTTTAGAGCTGGATATTTGAAATTACTACATCATCTTCAAATAACTGCATTTACTCAGCAACCCAGGCCCTTCCTTTCTCAGGAATAGATGTACACACACATATACATATATGTATACATCTTTTTAGTCACCAATGTTAAATAAACTGTTCATATTAATTTTCAAATGGAAGCAACTGCTCCTGACCTATTGGGACAAATCTTCCCATATTCAGTTTTTCCTGCTTATGACTTTTTTCTTTTTACCATCAACATCTTTGAGGTTGACCATAAAGCACCCTTCCCCAGCAGTGCATGAGGGCTGCCATTTTCACAGTGAGTTTCCCATTTGTGAATCGGTTAACAATCCTTGACTTTGGAAGTCATCCTCAAAGATGGCATGGAGAGACCAGGGAGGCTATGCACACTGTGTGTTCAAGTATTCAATCATATAGTTCAGGGTGCCCATGACCACTGGGGGAACTGGATGCCAGCTGTCCAGTGATGGCAAAGAGTGTTACCAGCATTCTAAGGAGGTCCTTGCTGAGGGCTGAGGACAGACTTGGATTCAGGGAGAGGTGTAGGTCAATGGGCCCAAGGCCCTGCTCTCAGAACTGTGGGTTCCATATATAGGGACAGCTACAAATGAGATGGCACTGGGATCCAGGGAGGCCTCACAGACAAGTTTGTGTGACTTGGAAGGAAATCTCCAACCTCTGGAAGTCCTCCACTGAGGATCCTTCACTGAGGTCTGCTCTGCAGAGCCCAGACTACTTTTGACATCTTGCTCCCAAGCATTTAAATTGGGGCGGAATGGGACATTGTGTGCTCTCTGGGAGTTTCTCACTCAGTGAGGAAGTTTGTGACAGTTCTCATCTTCCTGCACTGAGAATGGACCTGGTGCCTAATCATCATCTTGGGAAATTAACCAAACCAAAGTCAGTTTGCACAAACAATACTTCAACTCTTCCACATAGCAGGTATGTGACTATAGAGATTTCTGGGCCTCAGTTTCTCTTAATACATGGTAGTAGTCCTATCAATGCTTCCAAGATCTGATGACACAGCTTAGAACCCAGCCAGGCTTATGCTAAGTACTCAAAAATGGGGCATTCTGTATTATTCTATTGTAAGGAACTTGGGGTTTTCTAGGCTGAGGTTGTGCACAACAGCAAGTCTCTTATTTCAGAAGCAGGATGCTATTCATCCCCTTAGGAAGTGTCCAGTCCCTTCCAACTAGACCCAGGGACCAGAGCTAGGTCAGCATGGAAGGCCAGCCAGCCTGGCTCGAACAGCAACAGTCTGAACAGAGTCTCAGCTCCCAACTTTGGTTTTGATTCCAACAAACAGCCTGAACTAAGCCAGCTGCTCCTCCTGCATCTCTGCCTCATCTGCTGTCACACTTGCCTGTCCTCATCATGGCCCCACACATTTCTGAGTGCCTGTCACCCCTACTAATTAATCCCCACCTGCTCAGTCTTTTCTCATTACAGTCTCTGTCAGTACTGAAGTTCCTAGGGCTTCCTCATAGGCACACAGAAATAGTGGATGCCCATATTCTTAGGAGCTGCTGCTGCACTGTCACTATCGATGGTCACATCTGCAACAAGCAATGGTCTTTGGCATTGGCAATAAGCAGAGGCACTCTGTCCTAAGCCCTGGATGTCTTGTACTGGTGTCCAACTCTTTCTGCAATAAAGCATTTTTAAGTTTTCGTTTTTATTTTAAATTAGCTTGGATAATTTCTAATGAGCAATACACCTAATTAAACTGTGTATTCAGTGCACAAAATCACGAGAATTGCTCAGTTTAATGATATCCAAGGACAGACACTTTTTCCCTTTTCAAAGCAGTTTTTCATCTTTATTTTATGTATTTCTTTAGTTTTTGCTCCTCTTAGATCCATTCTTCACACCGTGGCCTGAGTGATTTCTCAGTATCTGAATCTGATCACTCTCTGGGTATAAGATGCCACTTGGCCTTCCCAGGCCTCTACTATGGCCTATAGACAGGGTCACTGGAGCTTGGATTCCCTTATCTTCCAAGCATTTCTCAGGTCCTCTTACCTGCATTGCTCAGGCCTGGCCACACTTGGTCCTGACCCCTCAGTGCCCTGCTGAATAAGGCCATGGATGTTTCCCAGGCCATTCTTGCTTCCAGCCCCTGGGTTACTTTTTCCTTTTCCCTTTTCATGGAAAGTCATAGTTCAGGGCTCAGTGTTGATGGGCCTTCATAGTGCACCCTTCCCGGCCTCTGCAGCTAAATCTAGCATGTTGGAATTGCCTTGGGGTGCCTCTGGCTGTGCATTTTGCTTTATCAATCATTCTGTATTTGTTTGCTCACTGTCTTCCTCAGACATGTGAGCCCCATGATGACAAGGTCTTTAGTTTTTTTTCCCTCCCTTGCACAGCTGGGTGATTGAGCCCCTTCCTTCACTCTAGAGGGATTTTAATCCTTACTGGGGTTTCCAGGGAAAATCTTCCTAGGAGTAAAACTGCAGCATCATTGTTTCTTTCCTTTGGGCCATCTGGACTCTATCTGATTAAGACCATTTTAATGTCAGATTCAATGAGAAAAGAAGTCCTTAGTAAATGGGAAAAAATCCATGCTAGCCATTAAAAGGAAAGTCATTTAACTATAGGTAAAGTTGATTTCCTAGTTGAAAATACACTTGCAACACAGGAAATGGTACAGGCTGCCCTAGGAACCAAGCATCGTTCTCAGTGGCCTGAGTCTACAAAGCCTGACATCTCCATGTGGTGGCTGCAGGCACTGGGCCAAGTTGCCAGTGGCAGCAGAAAGATAAATTTCCTGTTACTTAGAGCTCATTAGCAAAGGAGCAGCTGTTGGCTGGTCCATCATCGCTTAGCCACCATGGAAGCTCCTCACTGAGGGAAGGGTGAGCGGGTCCAACTATACACTTCATTGCTCTTCCTAACCATCTGCACAGTGGCCTCCATGACCAGCCACCACCCAAGTTGGCCTTGGTGACAAGGCAGAAGGCAGGTATGAAATCCTGCAGTTACTCTTCCTCTAACAAATGATAGTCTGCTCAGCTGTAATATTTGAGAGGCTGACCAGGGTCCTTTATTTGAAGATGGTGTAAATGAGGCATAGCTTTGAAGACGCTTTCTGTTTCCAGGGGTTAATGAGATTATAGAAATTTCACTAAGGTTTGCTCCCACCATAAATTAGGCAAGGTGAGCACTTCCAGCCATGTTGCAGAGTTGCATCTGACTAGTGTGCTCACATCTGCTACATTCCCCAACATTTTAGTAATTTCAAGGGACACTTTTATAGTATTTTTTTATTTGTGCTATCTTCATATTCTACATTACTGTTTTGACTAATCCCATTTCAAATGGCAGTGAAACAAAATGTTCCATCAGTTCAGGACACTTCTTTATTATTTCCAAGATTTAAGTTAAAACTAGAGCACCAATTAAGTATATAACATTTTGTGGTGGATTAACCAATGGTCAACTTGGAATGCCCAGCTGAACTGAGTCAGCATGGTTCTGGGCGTGGGATGCCTACCTGAGAATCGTTGCCACAGCATAAAAAGAGAGCTGGAGGGGATGATTGTATGCTGTTGATTTTCCTGGAGAAGCTTGCCAAGGCTGTTTTCCTGATATGAACATTGGCTGTTCTCACCGTCAGAGGAGCTTGGGTCCTTGCTGTCACTGGGGATGGCTGCTCGTCAGGGGAGCCTCTGGTCTTTGCCTCGAGCTTTGCTTCCTGGCTCCAGTGCAGATCTCTCAGCCTGGTGTCAGAGCTCCTTCGCCCACCAATGCAGAGTTTCTAGCTTCCACCAGTGACCTTTGGGCCTTCTTGGTGCAGATCCTTGATATAGATTTGCAAGAGACATTGCCTTGGCCTCTAGGGCTCTAGTTGGGCTCATGGAGGAAATTGCCTTGGGCTCTAGGCCTTCAGGTGGGCTTGTGAGGAACATTGCTGTGGGACCCAGGCCCTTGGCTGGATTCTTCTCGTCTCTAGCGGTGTGGACAGATCTCCTTGTATTTGACTTTTTGGGTGAATATTATAAAATAATCCTGTAAATTATGAGTCCTCTATTAAATCTATTCCCTTGCAAACCCTGACTACAACACATCTCCCTCATGGTGCTTGTTCATCCCATGGATTTTCCATCCTCCCAGATGCCTGCCTGAAACGAAGATGTCGGAGCCTCTACCCTCTGATAGTCTATATCAGTACAGCTGCTGCTTTGACTGTGATGGCTTCACCTTCCACATCACGGGCCTCCTGGGTTCCCTAAAGTAGCTGTTCCACTGGGACACCGACTTCATGGAAGGTCCAGCTCATGTGGCATTCCTCCTCTGCTATCCACAGACTGTGTAGAAGCGCCTTCTCCATTCCTTATAACTTCTTAATAATGACTCAGTCCTCACACTCAGAAAATGCTGTTTTAAATTTACCTGTTTATGTATCAGTGTATTATGAGCTCTTACAGAATAATAATTAGGTGGAACATTATACACAGGCTCAAATACACACAGAGCACAAGACAGTGTACAGCATTGAGGTAGCTCTTGGTTTTATCAACTTTTACATTTTTAATTCAAAAAAATATGTACTTTCCCTAGCACTTGACTTATACCTGGCCTTGTTTAGACATGCAATACCTGTTAGTTGAAGAGATCAGTAATGTCCTCCAGTCCAGTTTTTGTTACTTTGGGTTGATGTTTGTTTTCACATATGAAAGTAAAAACTTTATTTTCAAAATGAAGAACTTACCTTACCTTTGTCCATCATATTCCAGCACTTAATGCAATATTTGGCTCATAGTAGTCACTTAATAAAGATTTGATGCAATAAGAAGTACACGATGTAATAAATAAACACAGACATGTACATGAGTTTGTATTTAATCTGATGGTTTGTTACCAGTTGTCATCTGACGAATTTGATAACTAGAACAATACTTTCAAAGTCTTGTTCAGTAAGCTCTTGTTTCATCCTTGGCCCAGGTGTGCTGGGGCAGTAGAGTATGATTCCAAGAAACTGAAGAAAATCCCCAGAGACAGTTTTTGTGGGACACAAAGTTTATTAAGCCTAACTAACAAGCAACACAAGGTTTATTGCAGCTAGGACCCAGAAGAGTCATGTGAGGGTCCGACAACACTTCCTGGCAGAATCACCAGGCAGGCAGTGTGCCAGTTTAAAAGCACCACCCTCACTGGGGATTTAGCTTAGCGGTTCCAGCGCCTGCCTTGCAAGCACAAGGTCCCTAGTTCAATCCCTGATACCAAAAAAAAAAATTAAAAAATAAATGAATAAATAAAAGCACCACCCAGCAAAATCCATGAGAGACACATACCTGACAACAGCATCACACAGATGGTTTGCTGGAGGACTGGTTAGATGAACTGGTCGGCAGCTCTTTAGGTTACTGCAGAGAGTGGGCTTTATAGATTAAAGTACATAGTAGTGACATCATTAGCATTCTTTGTCCCACTGCATGACTAACATTTCAAGGAATGACTGACTTAGCATATAGGCAGGAAGGCAGCTCCTACATATAATACTAGTTCACTCAGTTCCCAGGGTCCTTTATATAACATTTATCTGGACATTCCTGTCCCTGTCCACTTAGAATATACCCTTGACATAGTCTTGGGATGGAAAAGGGGTGTTTCAGGTACATGTTGCTATATGTTCTAGTTTTTCTCAGGAATGATACACTTGTATATCACATTTAATATAGGAAATTGTTTTTATCCCTCATAAATAGTATATAATACTTTTAAATGAGATCAGGTTTTTTTCCCCATTAAGTTTATTGGTACTTTTTATGTATAAAATACAGTTACATTCATCATTGGGATCTTGTACCATTACATGAGTATCTTGGTTCTTATTTT
>NW_004624737.1:15502165-15549252 GCF_000247695.1 Heterocephalus glaber
TAAAATACAGTAATTTCTCATTTTTTGAATATTTTTATTCTTTGCATTATTATCTAGTAAATAATCTGTCCTTCATAGTCACAGCACAGAAAACATACCCTTACATGTTTAGAAAATTAATTCATTTCAAATCAATTATTAACAATTACAGAATTGTACTTTATAATAATAATTTATTTATAGTTAAAATATCTGCAGCACGTGATGAAATTTTCAGTGTTTTATTAGTAGGATGCTTTTGGTTATGGAGATAACTTTTTGAATCACACTAATATAGCAAAGACACCAACATATGTCCTATTTGTTTCCCAGGGACAGCAGGACAAAAAAACCACAGGACTTCAGCGAGTACTTTGAGTCCCACATTGTTCCTCTAGACCCTGCCTCCTGCCTCCCAGGCAGGTGCCTCACTCCTTTCCCATCTGAAGAATCCTTGGACTTTAGGGGCCAGATGGTCATCAAGTTGATCGAATTCTTACAACTCAATCCTGAAATTGCCAATCATCTTACCTCTAGCAACTGATAATGATTTCTTACAAAGTTAGACTTAGACACTAAAAATGCAATGCTCAATCAGAATCTCTGCTTTTGTTTTTCCAGGCTTTGGATTTTAGTGGTCCAGTGCCATGGGATTTGAAGAGCTCCTTTTAATTTAAAGAAAGCACACCTCTACACCAGGGGACAAAAGAGACATTTCTGCAGGAGGTCCCTTGCACTCTAGTGCACCCCACATTCATTTGTATTCTTTTCTCTGTCCCTCACCCCGGTCCTCTGTAGTCCCTCTGCCACACCAACCACCACTGCACTGGGGAACCACGGCTGCCTCCACCGAGGCTGCCCTATAGAAGTGTAGACCACTATTTCCCTGGCACTCACTAACTTGGTCACTAACATACTAGCAGGGCCCAGCTGCACAGCTGTGCTTTGAAGCAGAGCATGAGGAAGTGGAAAGATGGGACATAGCAGGAGCTGAGTGGCAGAGGAAGGAGCCTGCAGTGTAGAGAAGGCTGGCAACGCCCGGAGTCCTGGCCTGTGCTGTGGATTCTGGTTTGTGAGGTGAAAAGACAGGATTAGATCAACTGTTATGAAACTCAGAGTTTGGCTTTTCAACAGTGACCGTGGTCTTCATCCAAATGCCCATGGGTACAATGGGAGATTTAAGGCCTTTTATGGGCAATAATATAAAAATTTGAGTAACATAGTGGGGTAGGAATTAAATTAAGGTGGGATGGTGCTGCTAGACATTTCTCCCATGAAAATGGGACTGCTAAAGAGGAAACAAACCAAACTTGGAAGTTCAGATTTTTCATGTGTGTGTTTACTTGAGGTATGAATGTTGGGTACTAGTTCATGTATGAAAAATCATGAGGTCAAACGGACTAAGCTGCAGCACTGGTCATCCGCTGTCTCAGGCTGTGACTCTACACTAGATGAGCCCACATCTCCATCTTCCAGGTTCTTCTGCCAAAAACAGAGGCAAAGCTGAGAGGCCTGGGGCTCCTTCTGCTCCTCAGTAAGTGGGGACAGGCTGGGAGCAGGCCATGTGCTCCTTCTCGATCCTTGCCAAGTTTCTCTTGTTAAAGCCTAGACTTCAGCACTTTCAAAATACAGGCACGATATTTAAATATGAATAAATAATGTGAAATTGATGTCTTAATAATTTTCTGTATTAGATAAATAATCTTAAAAATCACATTTTTTTTTACAATGTGTTCTTTCTCTGTGTCTTGGGTGGGAGAAAGAGGTATTTGAGAGAGGCAGGAACCTGGAGTTTCATTCCAAACTGGTGTGTGTTGTGACATGAATCAGAGCTATCTGCACAGTTGAAGGCTCTAGGAAAGCAAGTCTCCAGGAAGCTGATTGGCCTGGTATGGGTAGAGGAAGAAATTTCCCATAACCTTGGACCCTGTGTTCCCCTGGGTCCCTTACTCCTTCTCTCTGCAGCGCTCAGATCATGGTGAAGCTCATGGTGCCATGGCCCCTGGATTGCTTCAGTGGATTCGAATGACACCGACATGCTACCTCTCCCTCACTTGAAGCCTGGCAGGAGTCCCTTGGAGCCTAGGGTCTGGGTTTGGTGCTGGACACACCCCTTGGGTGAACAGACCAGGTTAAAGGAAGGAGTGAAACTGAGCCTGTTGATGCAAAGCAGGGCAGGCTGAGACCCATTAGTATTTGTTACAATGTTCCTGCATCAACATCCCATTTAATCTATTGTAGAAACTTCTTGTAATCAAATTCTATAGAAAGGAAACAAATAGAAGAATAATAGTGTGTGAAGAGATAGTAATGGAATTCTGGTGAGAAAATTACTTGATAATAGCTTACATTATACCCATAGTGAACAAACTTAAATATGCCCAAATTAATGTATATTCATTTCATTTTTTTTTTAGTTCTTTTATTGGTACATTTTAGGTATACAATTCATTTACATTTAACATTGGGTGTTTGTACCTGTACATGATATATCTTGGTTCTTATTTTTTTCCCCATTACCCCCTCCACCCTTCCCTATTTACATAGACTTCACTTTCATTTTTTTTCTTTTCTCATAATTTTTCCTTTCCCTCTTTTCCTTTCCCTTTCCCCTCCCTTCACTCCTTCATCTTTGGACCTTTTTTCTTATTTCAAATTATCAACTATTCATTTTAATCATTTTAACCCTTGTTTACACTATCAGTTTCTCACACTAGAGAAACTATTCGGTATTTACACATGTGTGTCCTATTTATTTCACTTAAGAGTGTGGCCTCTATATGTATCCATTTAGCTATAAATGACTCTAGTTTTTCATTCTTTATGGCTGAGTAGTACTCCATTTTATAAAAAAAAACCCCACATTTTCTTTATCCAGTTTCCAGTTGACGGGCACTTGGGCTGCTTCCAAGCTTTAGCTATTATAAACTGTGCTGCTGTGAACATGGGTGCACATATATCACTGTGGTATGATTCTTTTAATTCTTTTGGGAAGATACCCAGTAGGGGAATAGCTAGGTCAAATGGGACCTCTAGTCCTAGTTCCTTGAGGTGTCTCCATACTGACTTCCACAGTGGTTGCACCAGTCTGCACTCCCATTAACAATGGAGACGGGTTCCTTTCTCCCCACAACCCCACCAGCATTTGTTATTTGTTGATTTATTGATAGCAACCATTCTTTCTGGGATGTGGTGGAATGTCAGTGTTGTTTTTATCTGCATCTCTCGAATGACAAGTGATGTTGAACATTTCTTCATATATTTGTTTGCTGTATTTTACTTCTTTGTCTGATAAATGTCTGCTCATTTCAGATGCCCATTTTTGAATTGGGTCTTGAATTTCAGGGGTCTGATTTTTTTCAATTCTTTATATATTCTAGATAGTAGTCCTTTATCTGAGGTACAGCTGCTAAAATTTTTTTCCCATATTGTAGGTTGTCTGTTAGTTCTGTTGGTGGTTTCTTTTGCAGTTCAGAAGCTTTTTAATAAGATGAGATCCCAGTTGTTGATTCTTTGTGCTAGTTCCCATGCTGCTGAGGTTTTATTCATGAAGTCTTTTCCTATGCCAATGTCTTCAAGAGTTCTACCTAACTTATCTTCCAGCAAGTTTAGTGTTTCTGTCTTAATATTTATATCTTTAATCCACTTTGATCTTAAGGTCAACACTCAAACAACAATAGCCTTCTTGTACACAAATAACAGACTCACTGAGAGAGAAATTAGGGAAACAATTCCTTTTACAGTAGCATCCAAAAAAATGAAATATCTAGGAATCAATCTAACAAAGGAAGCAAAAGATCTCTACACTGAAAACTACAGCACTCTGAAAAAAGAGATCAAAGAGGATACAAGAAAATGGAAAGACATCCCTTGCTCCTGGGTGGGAAGAACCAATATAGTGAAAATGGCCATACTTCCAAAACTACTATATAGATTCAATGTAATGCCAATTGAAATTCCAACAAAATACTTCACAGAACTAGAGAAAACAATCCAAAAATTCATTTGGAACCATAAGAGACCTAGAATAGCTAAAGCAATTCTAAGCAACAGAGACATGGCTGGGGTATCACAATCCCCAACTGAAAACTATACTACAAAGCTACTGTGATAAAATCAGCATGGTACCGGCAAAGGAACAGACCTGAGGATGAGTGGACTAGATTAGAAAATGCAGAAACAACTCCAGACATGTTCAGCCACCTCATCTTTGACAAAGGAGCCAACCACCATCATTGGAGGAAAGATAGCCTATTTAATAAATGGTGTTGGAAAAACTGGATTTCAACCTGCCAAAGATTTTAAAAAATGTATATTCATTTCTAACAAATGTTAATTAAACAAGCTATAGTCTAATTTTCAGGTTATGAACATATTAAAGTTAGCAAGTTGAGAAAGCATTGATGTCTAGAAATGACAAACAGAACTTTTTTTGGTGTTATTTACCTTGTGTGTCGAGATAAAAATTTTCCCCTCTGGCTTACATATTTAACCGTTGGAACAAGCATGTTTCTACCTGACTATTTTCTTACCAATGTTGACCATTTGTTTGCATTCTAGTAGAAGTGAAGAAATCCGGCCATAGTTTTGGAGTAGATTTAGTTATTCTCCCTTTGCAAAAGCCCTCCCTTCCCTTTGAGATGGAGGATGACAAAGTTATTTTGAAGTTTTACTAAGTGTCAATTATGACTTTGTTGCCTTGAGGAAAACAACTTATGAGGGAGACAGTTCTGTCCCCAGGCCTTAAATTAGGAAAGGGCCAGCTCAGGGTACCACAGACAGAATGCAGTACAGATAATATCTGGAGGTGAGTCTTAAAGACCTAGACTTTCCTCATAAGACAAAGTCCCGTATTCAGAAAAAGAAAAGATTGGGTGCTGTCTTGTAGGAGTTAAAAATGGTACTCCCCACCCCACCATCTCACTGCAGCAAAAGATACTGCCAGTCTATCTTTTAGTCTTTGTCTAGCAATGGAGAGAATTGGACATTGGTTCTTCCTGTTCCCATAGACCAGGTGAATACTGGCAAAAGCCAGGTGCCCCAGGCAGGCACAGAACCCACCAGGGAGGGTGTGTAGACTTGGTTCATGAAGAGATGGAGGAGGGGGCTGAATGCCCAGAGTTGTAGTCTTCTGACTTAATCCTGAGGACCAGAGAGGGGAGCCATGGCAATGGGCTGAAGGTGAGGCAGTTCAAGGGAGAGCAATGCCTGACCCTGATTTCACACTCCTGAGTTCTCCCAGTCATGCTGCCCTATCCTGATGGCATCACCTATGCAGATTCCTCACCCTCTCCATCTGAAAAATGGGGATAACCATGTCTGTTGTTACAGGTGCTAAGTGATAAATCATGTGCCACCCTTAGCACTCTGCTAGCTCTTCTGATTATTATAGGGGAAGCCAAGATATGAAGAATTCATTCAGAGTTTGATTAGTCCTAGAGATCCAGTTGCCTTCAGTGCCTTAGGTATTTATTTATCTTTCCACTGGAGACCCACTGAGTTGCATATGTGTGCACATGAATTTAAGAGTGCTCATTTTCTAGGTGTTCAGGTTGGAGGGGCAGTTATTCCATATAACACAGATGCCCCCTGTGTCCTTGATCCTGTTCAATAGCAACCTCTTTCACAGTGTTTGGCTCTTAAAGCCACTGGTTCCAGCTATAATCTCTGAAAACAAGCTCCTCTAAACTTGAATGATGGGCACATTAAATAATAATGGCAAAGGGATTTGGAAACAGCTTTGACCCAATGTTCTGGCCAAAACTTGGGCAGCTGCCCAGACTTACGCTCCGGGTCCTAAAAGTAAGTCCAGTCTTGACATCTCCATACAAATAGGACTGGAAAGTCTCCCCCGGATAGCCTCTTTTAATACTACTCCCTTTGAAAGCCTATGCTCTGCAAGCTGCAGTGTGGGCTGCTGCTGGAAGCCCAGCTGGGAAGAGAAAATGTCCTCCAGCAAGCCTGGCTCTACCTCATGGTCCCACATTCGTCTATGGGAACTGCACAGAGGACCTCCCTCACTTCAATTCTAATCCCACAGAGACAGGGGAGGGACAGAGAGCTGACGATGAGACATGAGTTATTTGCACCCTCTGAGATTGGCTTCACCAAAGACATGCGATATAACAGTGGGCACAGTCAAGTGTCCAGTAGCACCATCCCACCTTAATTCAATTCCTACCCCACTGTTACTCAAATTTTTATACTACTGCCCATAAAAGGCCTTAAATCTCCCATTGTACCCATGGGCATTTGGGTAAAGACCATGGTCACTGTTGAAAAGCCAAACTCTGGAAGCATGGTCAAAGTGATGTGATATCAGAAAGCAAAGTCCCTGTAATGCAATGTCAGGAAGTAAGGTCCCAGTGACATAGGTAAGGAAACAAGGTTTCTAGTGGCATGACAACAGCAGGCAAAGTTTCTGTGACTTAATGTCAAGGGAAGCTAGGATCTTGAGCACATCAGTTCTAGTGTTCAGAGAGACACACTGCGAAGTGGAGCCAGATGAAGAGCAGCAAGTCCTCTCTTTTGTGAAAGGAGTACATAATGGGAATCTTGGGGCCCTAAAGGCTCACCACAGGATTACTGTCTTAACTTCTTTCCCAACAATCTTAAGCAAGTAATTTTTCACCTCTGAGTTGATTCCAGAGAACCCAGTGTAAGGCCCTCATACCATGGGACCTGGGTGTTGTCCTAGAAGGAAGACTTTTAGTTGGTATTTATGTTCCCCCAAAGGTTGGCAGTTAGGATTCTATTATTGATGACCACAGGGTGTGATGCCGGCTGGTGACCTGTGTGTGTGGGTACAGGAGTTAAGGTGAGTACCAGTGGTGATCAGAATGGGTTGCAGGCTACGAAGGCACACTAGCTAGCAGGAAGAAACTCACAGTAATGAAGGCTGTGATGTTTATGGAATGGGGCAGCTGTTGCTGAGAATTTTGATTCATCAAGAGATGAAATGGAGAGTCTGATTAATCACTGATTTAAGATAAGAAAGAGAAAGCAGAGGGCCCCTGGGCAGCATGAAAGGAATAGTGACTACTGGAAGCAGGGGCATGGAGTGCTGAGAAGAGCTCAGGACACAAGGCGAAATGTGATAGAGGCTCAGAGAGGCATGGGAGTGTGCCTGGTCTCCTAGGCAATGGTCAGGCCCTATGAGGAGGAGGAGTGGGGCCTGAGACTTGACAGATGCAACTGACAACCTTAAACTGTGAGATTCCATTGTTCCTAGATTCACTGCTTTGTAGATGGAAAATGAAACTCAATTCCATTTTTAGGAGTTAGTTGAAGATAATTCAAACCACAGTGATATAGGTCCTTGCAAGATGGTAGGGCCTCCTCCCTTCCTGGAAACAGGACTAGAGACAAGAATAAGTAAGAGTCTAGCCCAGGTCTCCACTCCTGGATGTTAGGGGGTAACTACAGCTGGGATTGCCCTCTAGTAGTAAACAAGCAGCAAAGTTGGACAAAATGTATGAAGATCTGTTTTCAGACCTTGGACAAGAGGCAGGACAGGGCTGTATTCCCGAGACAGGCAAACAAGTGAGATGACCCCTGCTAGTGCCCTGGTTTTCTGCCTGGAGGAATTTTCCAGAAGGCCGCACAGAGACAGAGGAAGGCATTTTGGCTGAGATGAAGAGAAAACGTGGGAATCATTGAAGGCTAAAGTCACCAGAATTGCCTGGGCAGGTTCTCAAAGAGTAGAGCTACTATAAAGAGGAGGCTCCAAGCGTCTGCCCAGGAGGGAGTAAAAGAGTGTCATATGCTTAGCAGGAGCAGCAGGAGGTTGGACAAAGAATGAATAACAGGGGAAATTACCCAGCAACTGAAAGAAAATGGTTTCTGGAGCTCATATGGAGAAAGTACCATTTGATTTCTGAGAGCTAGGATGAAGACACTTTGTTGGACATCCAAAAGGTCAGAAGATTCACACCTAGAAAAAAAATGGACAACACCAACAGAATACTAGGCTACTCTAGACCTGCCTCAATGACTTCTGAAGGGCCTTGAAGGACTGAATTTAACTTCTTGCCAGAGCACCAAGCAATGTTATTCTGAAAAATGAGTAAAATTTCAGACAGTAATGAACTTTTAAAAATGCTCAACATTTAAATTAAAAGCACTAGACATGCAAATATTATACAGTAAAATTACATCCCATGACTGAAAGAAAAATCAATTAACAAAAAGAGACCCAGAAATGAAAGACATAGTCAACAAACGAAGATTTTAGAAAACCATCTTAAGAATATTCAAAGGTTCCAAGGAAAATATGAACATGATGAGAACAGAAAAGTGTAAAAATAAACCAAGTGAAATTTCTAGAGCTGTAAATTGGGATGTCCAAGATAAAAAATTAACTGGATAGGCTTACTGGCAGACTAGACATAGGAGAAGAAAATGTCCATGATTTAAAGGACATAACAATAGACACACAGGGAAGGTGGAAGAGAAAATAGTTTAGAAAAAACCTACTACCACAATTGCCCTGATGAAATGGCAATCCCTTGCCACATGTTGGTGTTAGTACCAATTCTGAGACCAGATATCTGCTCTCTGAGAGAGGTTCCAGGTCTGAGAAAGTTCCCCAAAAGATGACAGAGATTCTTCCACTGATGTAGCCTATGGTCACATACATAATCATGTGTTGGGGAAAGGTACCTACAACAGCCTGGTAGAGATCTCTGGACACAGATTTGGACTAATACTGATGGTCAAAGGCCAACATCCCAGCATGGGTCTCAGTTGTGGCAGGAGTATATTGAACAGGTAATCTGAGTAGTCCTGTCCTGGGTGTGGCTCATACTGACTACCCCGTTCCTATGGATAATTCCTCTGTGTTTACCTGCCCTGCATTGTATGATTGGAATGAGGTCCTGAGAGGTTGGAGAGCTTTCACATTTGTCCCTTGACCTGTGGATGAAAAGCAGTCACAGTTAGGGAGGAGAAGTGGAAATCTTTCTAACTTTAGTCCCATCTCCCAAATCCAAACTACTTTTTCCTCTGGACAAGAGAATAAAACTCAACAAACAAAAACAAAGCACAAAATCTAAGGTAATGTCTCACATAGAACATCAGGGATTATGACCACATTCACAGGTTAAAAGAAAGCAGAGATAGAGGTCAGTATTCTACACCTATTTAATTTACTGCACTGGCAACTGAACTTGGCTGAGCCATCACAGAAGGCAGAGGACCGCTGCAAACTCTCCATACCCTAGGCTGCATATGGTCCCTTTGTGTATGGACATCGAGATAACTTGTTCTTTTCCACCTCCATCAGCAAAGACATCATAAACAGATTGCTTTCATGAAGGATGAATGGGATTATACATTTAGTGTCTTCTGGTAACTCTCTCCATGACTTTCAATTGATCAGTACATAGACCAAAGAATCCTGGGCAATCTGGCATCCAACATCCAATATCATAACAGGCTTGTTACATCCACAATGTCAGGTAAGTCACACCAGTTGAGCAAGAAGAGGCAAGCTCACACTTAAGCTCCAGCATGTGTGAGATAAATCTTATGGAAATCCAGAATTCTGCTATATTGGTGAAGTTTTTGGGTCCTCACTATTTTGGAGCATTCTAGAACATTCCATCCAAAGTAAAAAACATCATTGCACCTCACACCTTCTACTTTAAAGAAAAGGACATAGAATTTGATGGGCTTCTTCTAGCTCTAGAGCCAGCAGTGTCCTCACTGGCATATTGTTCCAAGGAGAGGGCTTTGCCACAGCTTACATTGCTTTGCATCCTTGGCTACATGAATAGTCAGATCAGTATACACTTAGATGCAACGGAAAGACACACTGTGTGGAGTTTTTGGCAAGTCTCAAAGCCTCAAGAGAAGACTCTAGATCCCTCAGGTTCTGAGTAAGGCCATGCAACTGCAGCAGAATATGGCATACCATTTGAAAAACAAGTCCTGGGAGGCAGGGGTCTTTTAGAAGAGGAGCATTTGATTATAGGATGTCAAGGGTCCTGTGGCCCCAGCTACACTTCACAAGCTGAATTCTGCAGACACACCAGGTCTTAAGTGTAGGTGTGATTAGTATCAGGACATTCCTATTCTGGAGGGTTATAGGGTTATAGGACAAGGGGCAAAGATAGGCTGCACGGGCAGGGGCTTGATCCTCATGTTAAACCCCACTTTTTCTCAGCTCATACCTGGTGTTACCTAGGTGATTAACTGATGGGAGGAGTAAACATGGAGAGCTTGGATCCTGGGTGGGTTGGCTCAGAATGCCAGTGTGAACCAAGACCACTCTAGAATCATGCTTTACTATATCCCCACTCAAACCCTGAGACAGTGGAGAGGGCCCCCCTCTTGAATTGCTGACTCTGGAGTTATACCTGATCATGCACTGTGTGTGGAGAGAGAGGTGGCCCAAGGCAAGGATAAACACAAAATCATGAGTAGTAGCTAGTGACCTGGTCCTAGAAATCTAAAAGTTGAAAGTCCAGGGATGAAATGGGTGGGTATAAAACATGTGACTGTAGATGGAGACAGAATGGCGAGCACCTTTTATTGTAAGATGCCACCTGTCAGCAAGTCCCTACTGCAGAAGAGATGGTCAGCAGCAAAATGGACAGAATAGTGCTCCACATGAAGAGGCAAATGAAGAATGGGATCTGTTGTGTGTGTGTGTGTCTGTGTCTACAGGGGGTTTAGGGAGCTCTGAAGCAGGACCAGTGCAGACTCCACTGCACAGGAAGCCATGACTGTGGGCATTTCACCCCCATTGTCTTTCAGAGGTTCACCTGGCATAGACACTGCAGCAAACATTGTCCCAGGACCTCAGAACTCAGTGGTCCATTTGGAGGCTATGGTTCTGCCTTCAGGAAGCATATCCTACTGGGGGTGAGGGAGGGGTAACTAATTAAAAGAATGTGGTATTTCAACATGTAAACAAAAACGAAATAGGCAAAGAGTCATGACATGTGTCCCAAGTTCAAGAAAAGAGTTAAACCACAGGTCATGATGTGGGCTAAATGGGGAGCCACTTCCATGAGCCAATTCATGAAGCTTGCAGAGGTTACATTTGAGCTGCCAAAGAGAGAGAGGCAGAAGCTTCCTGTGCAGAGAGCTGGGTGAGTCATTGAAGGTGGCAAGATTAGCAGTCAAAGGAGCCTGAGGGGAGGTAGGGAAGAGCTTGGCATGTTCCTGGAACAGACAGGAGGGCAGGCCCCAAGAACCCCATCCATTCAGGGCCAAGCTACCGGCACAGGCTGGAAGAGCCAGCTTGGTCTTTTCACATTAGCCTTATGGTGACAGGGGAGAGATTTTCTGGAGAAACTTACTGAAAGCTTTCAACTAGAAATAACACAATATGATTTACAGTTTAAAGATTGCTCTGCTGCTGGGGTGAATTCCATGGAGAATGGAAGCAATAAAATTGGGCAGAGGGGAGACAATTAAGATGCTGTTTTCTAAATCCCATTTTCTTCTTGGTCATAACACTTGCTCCATAGGCCTGCTGCAAAGGCCAAGTAAATTAATCTATGCCACTGGCCTGGCATATCATAGCTGCTCTGTAACTTTTAGCATGGCTTACTCTTACCTAATGCACCTAAGCTCTCTTGCCATAGGTGAGTATCAGCACGAAGTGGAAAGGAAAGCATTGTTTCAGTTTTTAGGCACATCTTCATTTAGGTATTGATGAGAACACACAGTTTGGGGCATCCGGGGCCCTCCACTCCCCTATACCTCAGAATGTTTACCCCCAGGCACAGCAACCTGTGCTTTGGTTACAAGTGGCTTGAGTCAAAAGAAGCATTTGGAGGACAGATGTGGGTGGATGAGAGGGGTACACATATATTCCTCTTCTAGGCCTTCCATGCTCCATCTCTCCCTGTCTGGGCCCACTCGCCAACATCAGATTTATCCCTCAACTCTGAAGTCCTGAGATAAGGGTACTCCCTTTCGCTAGACCTTGTGTGTGTCAGCACACCTTGGTATTCCCTTCCTCTGTCCTTACTGCCAAAGAGTTGCTTCATTTAAGTTCAGCCCTATGGAGGGTGCTGTTTGATTCTTTTCTGCTAGATCCCAGGTAGACACAATGATTTTTTATCTTTACGTGGAATGCCGTCCTTCTGCCTTTTCTGTCCTCGACAAGGTACAGTAAGTGGTCACTCATCAGAAGAAGGGGTCAAATAGGAGTGGTCACTTATTGAGGTAATTATTAGCTTGGCCTGAGTGTGGGATGACTAAGTCATTGAACTGTGAAGCTTGCCTCCCATGAGGTAGACAGAATTCTAAAGAAGTGTTCTAAATCAACCCACTTGATGCTGTGTTCTCTTTTAAATTATCCATAGACATTTATAATGTGAGCTGTTAGAACAAAACAAACAAAAACCCTTTCATGTTCTGCATGAGCAGCTAAAAGCCTTACATTGTTGTTAAAAGAAGTTAACCAGAGGTCTAGAATTAAACTTACTAATTTTAATGTCAAGTTCATTGTTATTTCACCAATTTTTAAAATGGAAAAACAATGGCATATAGTTCCTAAAATTTAAACAAGAGGAGACAAGAACTGCAAATGTTACTTTATTTTTTAAAAGTTTTTTCTGAGGCATAAACAGTCTTTACTGGGGTCAGAGCAGGAGTCTGCGGGTCTTTAGGTCACTGTAGCTAAGAGCTCAGGGATTCCCTGTATTGATCTGGTATATTTTGGGGTGATGGGTGCCTGAAGCCACCATTCTTTTCATTAATTTTGCATGGAGCTGCTCCTAAGGAGATGTCTACCCTCTACGTTGGCACCAAGGCTTAGCTGGGTAAGGACTCAGCAAACAGAAAGAGATCCATAGTTCTTTCTCATTTAAAAAAATCACATTTTTAATCTATGTTTCTCTATAATAAAATGCTTATTTTAAAGTTGAAATATTGCAAGTACAGTTAACTTAGAAATGAGAGTCAGAGGATGAATAAAGGAAATGTGGTACTGACACACACCGGAGTACTACTCTGCTATATAGAAGGATAAATTTGAGTTATTTGTGGGAAAATGGGTGCAGCCTGAAACCATAAGTTTAAATGAAATAAATCAGACACATAGGCTTTAATATCCCATGGTTTCTCTTATATGAAAAACCCAAAGTGTGAATAAAAGAAAAAGCAAAATAAAAGATAATAGGAAATAGGGAGATAGCTCTTTTGCAAATGGTAAGAAGGCCATGGGATGGGGACAAGGGTGGGAAGAGAGGATGTAGACAGAATTAAGCTGTGCCATATGCACCAACTCCCCTCAAGGAATATGATCATTATGTAGCACAATACTAATAAAAATTAAAAATAAACATATTGTGCCAATTCTTTCAGATTTCTACTATACATGTAATATAATTAATTCATGAATGCATTTCATAGTTATAGGTACCATTTATTATGGTTTATATCTAGATTTCCTCTAAAAGCCTCATGCACTCATAAGTGGGGCTCAGGGGAGGTAACTGGGTCATGAGTGAATGATACATCTCAGTGGATTACTTCACTGATGAGATTATAGCTAATTGTGATGTTGGGAGGTGAAGCCTGGTTGGAAGAGGTGGGCCACTGGAGGCATGGCCTGGAAGGGTGTATCTCCCTTCCTCTTCCCTTCATTACTATTTGCTTCTATTGCCAAGCCCTGAGCTGTTTCTTCTCTAATACACCCCTTTGCCATGTTGCATGTTTTGGAGTCAGCCAACTATGGTCTGAAATCTCTACAAACTGTGAGCCAAAATAAACCTATTCTCCTTAGAGTTGTGGCTGTTGGGTGCTGTGTCTCAGCCATGAGAAAGTAACTAAGATACCACTTAGTATGAGACACCTCTTCATTTTCCATGTATTAGGTTGTGTCTAGATATTTTATACAGACTAGACCTTGAGACACTGAGAAGTTATGAAATTTGCCCACAGTTGCACAAAACTGGGAATCTAATTCAGGCAATCTCACTGCTGAGTCTCATACTTTACCATGACTGCATAGTATTTATTAATAGCCCATAGGGTTATTTATTTTTTAAAAAAATTATTAGTACATATTTGCCATACATAATGACCACATTCATCATAGGGATTTGTACCTAGACATAATATATCTTTATTCTTGTTTTCCCCATTTCCCTCCCCTCCCTTCAACCCTTCTTCCCCTCCTGATTTAAAAAAGCTTTGTTTCTATTTTTTCCCTTCCATTTGTGTTTTAAATACCTTTTTCCTTCCTTGCCTTTCCTATCCTTGTACACCTTCTCATTTGGACATGATCTTCCTACTTCCTGATAACTATCCTTTGCTTTGCTCCTTATTTTACTTTTGTTTTACTCCTTATTTACTTTGAGTTACTCACACAAAAGAAATGATGTGATGTTTAAACCTCTATGTCTGATTTATTTCACATAGCATTCTGGTCTTGGAGGTGCATCTATTTACCTAAAAATGCCTTAAGTTTACCCTTATTTATGGCAGAGTAGTATTCCATTGGCTATAAATATAACATTTTCTTTATCCATTCATCTGTTGATGGACATATGGGCTGTTTCCAAGGTTTAGCTATTATAAATTGTGCTTATATAAACATAGGCATATATCACTCTGGTGTGATGGATAGTTTTAAGTCTTTCAAGAAAATACCTAGACAGGGCACAGATGTGTCAAACAGAGCCTCTACATTTAGTGCTTTGAGGAATCTCCATATAGATTTCCATAGTGGTTGTACCAATTTACATTCCCAACAAAAATGGAGAGGAGTTCTTTTTTCCCCATTGCCTTGCCAGCATTTGTTATTGGTTGATTTCTTGATGATAGCCATTCTTTCTGGAATGAGATGGAACTTTGGTGTTGTTTTAATTTGCATTTCTTAAATGGCTAATGATGTTGAACATTTTTTCTTATATTTATTTGCTGTTTGTACTTCTTCTGAGAAGTGTCTATTCATTTAAGATACCCAATTTTGTTTCCATTTTTTTCTTTTCTCATATTTATTCCTTTCCCTTCTTTCCTTTCCCCTACCCCTCCTACTTCCCCTTCCCCTTTGGACCTTTTTATTTCACATTATCTATTATACATTTTGGAAGTCTTTGTAAATAGGGAGGGGTGGAGGGGTTGAAGGGAGGGCAGGGGAGTGGGGGAAAACATAAGAACCAGGATATATCATGTAAAGGTACAAACTCCCAATGATGAATGTCAACATATTGTATACCTAAAATGTACCAATAAATTTAATGAATAAAAAAATCCAATCACCACCACTAAAATAAAAATGTTAATTAAAGGCAAACAAAAGATACCCAATTTTGGACTGGGTCTTTAAATTTGGGAAGGTATAATTTTCTTTAAGTTCTTTATATGTTCTAAATGTTAGTCCTTTGTCTCAGGAGTAACTGGTAAAATTTTTTCCCATTCTATGGGTTACCTCTTCATTCTGTTGGTGGTTTCTTTAGCTGTGCAAAAGCTTTTTAGTTTGATGTGATCCCAGTTGTTGATTCTTTGCAGTATTTCCTATGCAACTGGGGTTTTGTTAATAATATTTGCCTACATCTATGTCTTTAAGTGTTTTATCTATATTTCTTCAAGCATATTAAGTGTTTCTGTTTTTATGTTTAGATCTTTGATGCATTTTGATTTTACTGTAGTGCACAGTGAGAGATATGGGTCTAGGTTAAGTCTTCACCATGTGGAAAGCCAGATTTCCTAGCACCATTTATTAAAGAGGCTCTCTTTCTTCCAGTGAAGGTGTCAGGACTCTTTCTCAAAGATAAGGTAGCTGAGTGTGCTTGGAGTTGTTTCTGCATCTCCTATTCTGTTCTGCTGATCCTCAGATCTGTTTCTTTGCCAGTACCATGCTCTTTTTAGCACAGTAACATTTTAGTATAACTTCAAATCAGGGATTGTGATGCTCACTGCTTTGCCCTTGCTTCCCAGAATTGCTTGTGCTATTCTAAGTCTCTTATGGTTCCGTATGAATTTTTAGGATTTTTTTCTCTAGTTCTGAGAGCCATGTTATCGGTATTCTGATTGGGATTGCATTAAATCTGTATAACAGTTTTGGAAGTATAACCATTTTCACTATATTGATTCTTCCTACCCAAGAACGGGATATTTTTCCATTTTCTTTTCTTTTTTTTTGGTACTGGGGACCTTACGCTTGCGAGGAAGGCAGTGGCACCACTGAGCTAAATCTCCAGCCCTCCATTTTCTGATATCCTCTTCAATCTCCTTTTCAGCCTACAGTAGTTTTCAGTGCATAGGTCTTTTACTTCCTTCATTAGATTGATTCCTAAGTATTTATTTTTTCTTCATGCTACTATGAAAGGCATTGTCACCCTGATTTCTCTCTCAGTGAGTTTGTTATTTGTGTACAGGAATGCTATTGAGTTTTGATTGTTGACTTTATATCCTGCTATCCCACAGAATTGGGTTATTAATTCTAGGAGTCTTTTGGTGGAGTTTTTGGGATCTTCTATGTAGATTATCATGTCATCTGCAAATAGTGATAATTTAACTTCTTCCTTTCTTGTCCATATTCCTTTTATTTATTTCTCTTGTCTAACTGCTCTGGCCAATGTTTCCAGAACTATATTCAGCAGGAGTGGTGATGGTGAGCATTCTTGTCTTGTTTCTGATTTTAGAGCGAAAGCTTTCAGTACTTGATCGTTTAGTATGATGTTGTCTGTCAGTTTGTCATAGATGGCTTTTATCAGGTTGAGATAAAGACCTTCTATTCCAATTTTATTTAGGGTTTTTATCATGAATGGGTGTTGGACTTTGTCAAATGGTTTTTTCTCTGTCTATTGAGTTGATCATATGATTTTTGTCCTTGGTTCTGTTAATGTGGATTATTACATTTATTGATTTATGTATGTTGAACCATCCCTTCATCCCTAGGATGAATTCTTCATGGTCATGGTGTATTATCTTTTTTTTTTCTTTTTGGTACTGGGGATTGAACTTGGGACCTTGTGCTTATGAAGCAGGTGTCAGAACCACTGAGTTAAATCCCTAGCCCATGGTGTATTATCTTTTTGATGATTTGCTCCATTCTGTTTCCCAGTATCTTATTGAGAATATTTACATCTATGTTTATTAAGGAGATTGGCTTGTAGTTCACTTATTTGGTTGGATCCTTCTCTTGTTTTGGTGTCATGGTAATGCTTACTTCCAGGAATCAGTTTGGGAATATTGCTTCCCTTTCAATTTTGTTAAAATGTTGGAACAGAAGTATAATTATAGCTTATTTAGAGTTTTTGAAGAATTCGGTTGTGTGTGGAAATTAGTATGGAGATACCTCAAAGAACTAGGACTGGAAGTCCCATTTGATCCAGTTATTCCCCTGCTGGGTGTCTTCCCCAAAGAATTAAAAGAATCACACCACAGTGATAAATGTGCACCCATGTTCATAGCAGCACAATTTGTAATATCTAAAACATGGAAGCAGCCCAATTGCCCATCAACTGGAGACTGGATAAAGAAAATGTGGTTTTTTATAAAATGGAGTACTACTCAGCCATAAAAAATGAGAAACTAGAGCCATTTACAGCTAAATGGATGCACATTGAGGCGATACTCTTGTGTGATTTCTTGCTTTGCCTAGTGGATTCATTCTGTCAGGATTCATGGAATTGTTGTCTTCATTGTCTTTTTCTAGAATATCCTTCAGAACTATTTGGAATGTTGGTCTAATTTCTTCAGATGTTCGTTATCCATGAAGTATTTTAATTCCCCATCAATTTTTAAAGATAACTTTGTTGGCACAACAATCTTAGTTGAAGGTTGTTTTCTTTTAGGGCTTGAAATACTTCACCACAAGATCTCCTTAACTTATGGGTTTGTGTTGAGAAGTCTGCTGTCATTCTAGTGGGTTTTCCTTTATAGGTGATTTGTTTCTTTTCCATGATAGCTTTAATTTCTAGAATCTTGGTTATTTTATGCCTTGTATTATTTTATGATCATGGCTATTTGACATTCTATGTGCCTCACATATTTGTGTGTCAAATTCTTTTTCCATGCTTTAAAAGTTTTCTATTACTACTTCTGTGAACAAGCTTTTTATGTCCTTCGTGGTATCTTCTAATATGTTATTGATTGCAAATAATCTTATATTATTCTTTGCATCATCTAGTAACTGTTGGATTGAGTTTTTTGCAGTTCCTTGCTATTTTAAGAAATCTTTCATTTGATGATTGCGAATCATAACCCTGTCTTCTATATCTGATATTCTATCTTTACTTTGGTTGATTCCTGTGGACACACTTTCTATAGAATTTTTAATCTCCTCGGTGTCTGTTTGAATTTGTTTTATGACCTCCTGTTCTTTCCTATGTTGGGAATTCATGGTTTCCCTGTCTTTCCTAAGCTCCTCTATTTTTAAAAATCTGTATCTACTCCAGTTTCATTAACCATTTCCTTCATTGTGGTCATCACTCTCCAATTATCTGTGTAATTATTTCTGTTTTGGTTTTGTCAAGAGAGTTATTAATCTGTTTTGTTACTTCTGCTATTAGCATTTCAGAAAGTTCAGCTGGATGGCTTTTAGTTTCATCCACCTCAATGGCCCTGGATTTGCCTTGGGAGAGTTAGGGATGTTGGGTTGTATTTTGCTTCCATATTTTCCCATTTTTTCTTCTTTTTAAAAAAAAATCTGTTTTTTTTGCATTGAGGCTTGTAAATGGTAGGTAGCTTTATTACTAGTATCAAGACCTCCTAAGGAAATGACTACTTTTCAGAGATGCCTTCTAGGTATAGCTGACTTTTGGCTTTAGAATCTGTCCAAGGATCTTGTCTCTTCTGTTTATTAGGGATGAAAGATTGTGGCCTGTTTGACCTAAAACCCAGTTCTTTGGTACTGGGCTGTAGTATTTTTTATGACTTGGAAGATCAATTGATCACAACCATGTCACCTTGGCTAAAGTAGTACAATCAGCAGTAACAATAACATCAAATATAGACTGGAAAATGACAGACTGTGATGACTAATAATTTGCTAATTTTCACCCTAGGTACAAAATTTATAGTTATATAACAAAATCTAAGACAAATCAGAAAATTACAGACCATAAATATTTACTTAATAGACCAATTTTACCTAAGGGGTGAAAATTTAAAAGGAAGAAGGGGAAAATAGAGAAATGAAAGAAGAAAAAGGATTAGAAGCAAGGCTGAAGGACAAAGAAAGATGATTCAAGCCTCAGGAAACTAGTGAAGAAGATAGGAGGGAAGGAAAAGTTAGAAAACAAAAACAAGACCAAAGCAATCCGAAAAAGTAAAATCATTATCCACACTCAAACAAAAAATAAAAACAATCAAAAAACACACAAAAAACAAATGAACAAAAATTCAAAAAATACCAATAGCAAAGAAAAAAGAGAAATTTCTATGTGATTTCAAGCTTTTGGTTATCTTCTAGAGTCTATAGTTTTGTGCCAGTGTCCTATTCAAGGCATGACTCTGTAGACAAGGGAGGCAGTAAGATCCCAGATCCATTCTGAATAATCCCAGCAAGCTGGCAATAGCACTAGGGTGGTGTACCTGTTTGGGACTTTCAAATCCACAGAAATTCAGGCTAAACCTGGCCTCTGGTCATGAGGATGGGGCCCAAGACATTTAGTTTATAACACTCTGGGTGTCTCTTGCCAGCCTGACCACATTTCCCTGACCATGGACATGTTCTGTGGACGACCCTAATACAGTCTCCTGGGAGTTTAACATTGGAAGCCCTGAGATGAATCCCTGGGATGAAGCTGCTCTGAGTCCCATGTTCAGTTGACTCTTCCTTAAAATGGCATCCAACAAGGTACCTTCTCCAGGGCATATGACAAATGCCTGGACTGGAGTCACTCACCAACTGTTGTAGAGCATGGCATCCACTGCTCTGTTCCACTGGTACGTTTCTCCCTGGATGCCTCTGGAGTCACCCACTTTCACTGTGTCTTTGTAAGTTTGATTTTCCTTTCTCTCAGCACAAGTCAGAAGCTGAGGAGAAGGTGCAGATTGCCTCCTCCTTTTTCTGCATTGTATTCTGACTTTTCAATTTCTCTGTAGGCTCCAGTTTTGCCTTCAGATCCTTCCTGAGTCCCAGAAATCCACCTCCTTTCTTCTTTTCTTCCCCAAATTGTTATTTTCCAGTGTCTGGATTCCAAATCTTGGAAAGGCTGATTTATTGCTGCTTACCACTCTGTCATCTTCCTGGAACCATGGTGTTATTTTAATTAATTACTAACCATTAATTAATTAATTACTTGTGTTAACTGATAATAAATGTTTCACATATTTATGGTATACTAATTTATAGTGTCACAAAGTGAAGTGGTCTAATACTATTCTTATGCTTCTGAATTATTTTTTAACTTCACCACACAACTCAGGTATCTTAATGTAAGATTTCCAGGTTATGTTTTGACAGCTATGAAATAGTTACCTTGTACTAAAATTTTATGTATATAGTCTTTTATTAATGAACATATAAAATATTTAAATTGTTTTTCTATTGCATCCCGTGCCACAGTAATGATCATTTTACATACTTGTTGGTGAACTCATGATGGTGTTTGGTGTGATAAACATCAGGAAAGAAGTCTGCCTCACCAAAGGATGTACACATTTTTCATCTTGTTGTCTATTGACAAATTGATATTTAGTTTCCAACAATACTCATGAGAGTGACTGCTTTACACCATAACTAAATTTGAGAGTTATAATTATTTTTTGTTTTTACCTTTTGCCAATCTGATAGGAACAATGGTAGCTAATGTTCTTATTTGCATTTCTTTGCTTATTAGTGAGATTGAGTATCTCTTCATACATGTATTTTCAATTGCATAGCTTTCTCTGAAAATTTTATGTACTTACCTCTTTTGATTTACTGTACTGATTTCAAAATTTTATTGTTTTGTAAGATTTCTTTATATATTAAAGGTATTGCTAGATTGTAATGCAGTAAATAGAAGCAACAAAGTAGATATTCATAAATTAATGTAGACATTTGAGTTAAATAGAGTAATGCCTATAGCATTTTATAACATTTATGTAAAGATAACAAGTCTGAAGCTGTCTGGAAATGATGGACAAGTTAATTTAGATCTACTGAGAACAGTAAGAGAAACTGGAAAAACTCCTCTGAGGAAATTTGTAAAACATTAAATTAAATAGAAAGATGTGTGGTGTACATGGTTTGAAAAATTTAATATTGTGAAGTTGTCAATGTCCACTAATACATCTACAGAAGCAAAGAAATAAGAGTCAAAACACCAATAGCTTTTTGTGTTTTCTGTAGATGTGTATATTTGTGTGTAGTTTTTTTGTTAATTTAAGTGTTTTTGGTACATTAACAAGCAAATTCTAAAATTCATGGGGAAATGCAAATGCCCCAAATAATGAAAGTCATAGTGAAAAAGAAGAGAATGCCAAATTTCTCTTATATCAATATCTATTTCTAGTGGCATTTAACAGAGTGTATTATTGGAACAAAGAAATATGTACAGACAGATGTAACAGAATGCAGTGCAGATGCAAGCCCCAGGGGTGTAGACTCTTGATTTATGGCAGAGTCAGCACCACAGAATCTAGGACAGTAAATGATAGTCCTATTGGATACCCACATGAAAAATAAAATGAAATTTTCCCCTTTTACCTCCAAACATGGAAGTAACTCCAGGTGGCTCATATTTCTCAGTGTGAAAGGTAAAGCCAGAGGTTTTCAGGGGGCTAGTTTCAGGGTAAGATGGTATGGTTGGCAGCTTCCCTCTGTCCCTAAGACAACATGGAAGACCAAACAGTGGTTTACAGGAGCAAAGAGCTGCTGAGCAGTGAGAACCCAGGGCCTAGCCCCAATATTTCAGAGTCACATTTTCTCTTGGCTCCCTGTCAGTTCTGGAGTGAGGACAGAGGCTGAGAATTTGGGGTTTGCTTCCATGAAGAATTGACAGAGTCAGTGGCAATTTCCCATGGCTGAGATACAAAATGCATACCTAAGGAGCCTCCAGTGCGGGGCTGATGTGCTGACTCGGAACTCCTCCATGTAGCAGAAGAGCATCTCCAGTAGTTCCATAGAGATGAGTCAATTTAAACTTGGCTCAGGAGGGGAAGAACACAAAGAACACAAAGAAATCCCAGCTACAGGGACTAGACGGTTGCAATCTAGGAACTAGGCAAATAAATGGGAGATTGAGCCTTACCAACTTTGTAGTTTAGCCTTCACTCAACTCAGTGTTCCATTGACCAGGGAGTGGTGTATTTTCTTTGTGGGAAGGTCAGATAGCATGAACTTTCAGCTTTGCAGCCCACTTGGGCTCAACTCTACCCACTAGGCATGGGAGTAGCCATAGGCAACACAAACAATATGTGACTGTATTCCAGTAAACCCAAATACCCATCAACTGATGAATGGTTAAAAAAGATGTGTTTTTTTATACAATGGAGTACTACTCAGCCATAAAGAAAGGTAAATTTGAGACATTTATAGCTCAATGGATGCAACTTGAGACTATATTCTACAGTGAAATAAATTGGACACATAGATGTAAATTGTCTCTCTGGTGTGAGAAACTGAAAGGGTAAATAAGGATCAAAATGTATAATAGACAATATGAAATAGGAAGAAACTGTTCAAAAGGAAAGGAAAACTGTGAAAGTGAGAAGGGAGAAAAAAACAGGAAAAGAAGGGAAAATATAGAAACAAAGCTTTTGTAAATAAGGAGGAGGTGAAAGGAGAAGAGGGGATTGGGAGAAAAAGAAGAATCAAGATATACCATGTGCACGTACAAATTCCCTTTTATGAATGTCATCATGTATATTTAAACTGTACCAATAAAATAAATTAAAAAATAAAAGTAACATAATACCTGGGAAAAAAATAAAGCTTTGTTGACAAACACTGAAATTTAAATTTTATATAATTTTCAGGTCATAGCTCCTTTTCTCTTTTTTCTCATTTAAAATGTAAAACCTATTCTTAGTGCAAGTCCCTTGTGAAATGTGGCCATTGACCAGATTTGCCTGTGGGCAGCAGTTTACCTCCTCCTTGTTGAGATCCAAGTCATCATCCCTAGTGGATGTTCCAGAACAGGTCATCATGTGAGCCTTCCACAACTTTGTGTGTGCTATTCCTGGCATTCACTAACAATCACAAGGCACGTGGAGAGATAGGGGCATGGGACAGGAGTCAAAAGAGACAATAAAACAAGAGGCTGAAGGGTGACTCAGAAAAGAACTTTAAAATGCTGATGATTAATATCTTCAAGAAAATAAATGAGCACATGGACAAAATAATGAACAGAGAATCTCACCAATCAAATTTGGATTTTCAAACTGAAAAATACAATGAGCAAAATGAAGGGTGAACATAGGCAGAATTAGACACAGGAGATAGTGGGATAAGTACACTGGAAGATAAGTCAGCACAAGGTTCCCCACTGACATACACGTAGAAGCCAAGGACAGGAAACATAAAACATCTGGGAAAAGGTAAAAAGGTCTCAAGTGGTTTTGATATCCAGACATGAAGTGCTGGATTTTGGCTTATTTTTAAGAAATTACACTTGAAGAAATATTTAAAATTATTAAATTTGTACCTGCAAGTTTTTGAATATTATACAATTGCTATAAAACATAATGCTACCAGATTAAAAATTACTAAATAAAAATAAAAAAGATAGTAGTACAAACAAAAATATTCTAGGCTGTTTTCAATAAAAATACTAAAACTAAGAAATCTTAAAAGAATAAAAGAAACATTGCCTTCAAAGGAACACTAGTGAGACTGACAGCTGACTTGTCAATATAAATGAGAGTAGCAAGCCAGAAGAAAGGGGCAGCATCACTAACATGGGAGTTGGGAGAGCCCTATAAACCTAGAATTTTATAACTGCAGAAATATTTTTCAATGATCAATGCAAAATAAAAATATTTGTGGCACACCTGCCTTGACCTCAGACAAGAGGAGAATCCATTACTTGCAGAACTTCACTGAGAAAAATATGAAGAAAGTTTCTTGGGCAAGAAGAAGACGACCTCAAAGGAAAATGAATAATGCAACGAAAACCAGAGAATGCAGTGAAAACTTGGCAGACGAATGGAAAGGGTAAATATGTGAGTAAGCATAAATAAACATTGATTGCTAAAACTGAGTAACAAATAATAAAATTTAATTATATACTTTTCCTGTAAAATACAATACTTAATAGAAAAGCACAGAAATGTGGAAAGCAAAAAAGTAGGACAGGATATGCCATAAAACACTAATCATAAATCTGAAATGTAGCTCACAATGTAGCTTCAAAATGTAAACATGTGGAAAGGTTATTCAAATGGCAATAAACTTCTGAAAAGTATATGGCTTTTGTTAATCATCAAGGAAATACAAATTAAAATGTGCCCATGTCCAATAGCTAAAAAAAAAAAAAAAGACAGATGGTACAAAACTTTAGCAAGAGTGTGAAGTAATTGGCACTTTCCAATAGTGTCTGGTGTGTAAAAGATTGGTAGAGTGATTTATAATTTAGTATTAACAGCTGAAACTGAAGGCCCAATGGCTCTTTGCCTAAGTACAAGCCCAACATAAATGTGTGCATATGTGCACCAAAATGTCTTCACAGAAGTGATAATAGCAGCATTATTCAAAATAGCCACGAATTGGAAGCAATCTAAATGGCCATCAACATTATAATGGAGTCATATATTTTGGTATATTCATGCAATGGAATACTTCGTAATACTGAAATAAACAAAATTACCACAAAACCATGGATGGATCTAACAGACATAAGGCTGAGTGAAAGGAGCAAGTCAAAGGGATCCTGTTTCTGCAGTTATGGATTTGAAGCTCAGGACAGTGGTTACCTTTAAGGAGGACCATGGAGTTACCAAAGGGTGGCATAAGGGAGCTTCTGGAGCTCTGGTGATGTTCTATTTCTTGACCTGTAAAATGTCTAGGTCTACTTATATTTTGTGATAATTTACTAAGGTGTGCACTTATGATATATGCATGAGTTTTGCTAAAAATAGTTAGAACTGAATACACATGGAAAACAACACAGTGTGTGTGTGTGTGTGTGTGTGTGTGCGCGCGCGCAGGCACATTTGTGTGTTTCCATGAGGATGGTAAAGAAATATGAGAAATATGAGTAGGGAATAAGTTGAAAAAGGAAGTAAAGAACAAGTGAAAGGAAAAGAGAGAGAGAAGAATGTTAGGTGTACAAACAAATAACATCCAGACAGATTCTCATGGTATGTTACCATATAAGAAAAGAGATGTAATCACCCTGCATTGTTTCATTCCCATTTTATTGAACAGAAAACTGAGTTTCACAGAGAATAGATAGGTAAGCAGTTGGCTTCATTAAAAATGTCTAAGTGGTGAAGCCGGAATTGGAACTCAAACAGGAGATAGGTTTGTTCAAAAGATAAGGGCAAACCCAGATACTTGCATAAGTCTTTCTAAAGAATCTATTGTTCTCCACAGCAAAGCAACACTCAACACAACTCAGCACATTATAGATGTTCCAAAAAAATAGTATCTTACAGGATCTTCCTTAAGAATATAAAATATTACTGTACACCTGAATGGTGGACTCTGGCAAGAAGCATTCTTATCTTGATTATTTTATACACAGAACTTCATGTTTCAAATGGGTTCTGGATAAACCAATGACACAAAAACACATAACAGCAGAGCAAATGCCCCAGAATCAATGACTAGCATGTATACAATCGTTAACACCTTCCAGTCATTTGTCTAAGCTCTGTATGTTCATTAGCTCACTTTAAAAGCCAAGTCTTCTTTGTGTATGTTTTTTATAAATCACTTCATTCTTTTTAGCTAATCTAAGACCTAAATTCAAATCCCATAAGCTCCATGAACTCAGGCCAGTTTATTTCACATCTTTTAAGTAGGGTCCTTACTAGGGTAGCATCCTCATTAACAGAGATTCTGCAGATTAAAGGAGGTCGTGCATGGGGAACCATTTAGTCAGGAACAAGGCAGATGCTGCTCAGAAGCCAGAGTTATAGCCAGCTCCTCCTCAGACAGAAGCCTGGAATTCTAGGACAGGAAGGACCTAGAAACAGAACATCCAGCTCTTCTTCTCCAGCTTTTCTTGTCATTAAGGATGTTAACTTACTGAGAAACTCACAGGCTCCCTAGGGAGAAACTGGCAGATGCTCCCCTTGTTTTATAGATGCAGAAGAACAGACTTTCCTCCAAGGTCAACCATGCTATCTGCAGATAATCAGAGAAGAAAAACCCAGTCTTCTAATGCACAGTATAAGCGCCATCCCCCCAAATGCACTCACAAGAAGTCATTTTAGTGGCTGTGGCGATATAACGTTTAGAAAATGGATCTGAGTAGAACCATCCCTCATGTTTATAGTTTTTAAAAAGCAGTCTAAGGACATTTACCCAAACGAGGTTATTAAGACAACTTTTCTGGCTGTCAGATTCATCCATTGGCTCTTCTTTCTTTTCTTCATTTTCATAGCCAATGGGAATATTAAAAGGTTTGCTTAGTAAACTAATTTTTTTAAGCTCAAAAAAGAAATACATGTAAAGAGCTCACACTGCTTCTTCCCTAATCTTTTTAGCTTAGTGAGAAGATGTACTGTGCTTCTCTCCATTTTTCCCTTCACAGACCATTGGTGACACATTGTGCGGGATAATAAGTGAGAAAAAGAAATTCTCTCTTCCTGCTCAAGAACTATGCGCTCATCACTCAAGCCCCTGGTGCTTTCATTCCTCTAGCTCGCTTTGAGAATTGTGCAAGTCCAGCTGTACCTTTAAAAGAAGAATGCTGTGGTTGCTTATAACCACATTGTCCATCTCTTTGAAGTGTATTTCTAAAATAACCTCATTATTGCTAGTAACACTCAGATAGGTAATCTCCTTTTTTGTATAGCTGGAGTATAGGCTCTCAGAACAACGTTTTATAGTTCAGTGCCATAGGTTATATATTTTTTCTGAAAATATGAGCAAAGAAAATAGTTTTCAAACTGCTTTCACATCTTAGGAAGTGAGCTCTGCTACAGGCCCTATTAAGAGAGGAAGCAAGCAATGTCAGAGGCCTTGTTGCACTCTGTAGCCCCACAGCTCCAGGATTTTCCATGGCTTTCCATGGTTCTCTGAGACTCTTCAGGAATCTCCAGGCATTTCCATGTTTCTCCAGGATTTGCCATGGCTTTCCAAAATTATCCAAAATTCTTCAGTGTTCTCTGAAATTCTTCAGGGTTCTTCCGAGTTTTACAAGGTTTTCCAAAGATCTTGATGATTCTTTAAGAATTTCTATATTTCTCCAGGATTCTCCAGTGTTCCCCAGGGTTCTTTTGTCTGTTTACACCACCCTGGGTCTTTGATGAGGTCTTACTGCTTCCTGCTTGTTGAGAGTCATTCAGCTCCTTAACACTCCCCTCCTATTGCCTTCTAACTTCTCTGAACTTGTGCTTTGGTTGATATATGACCCTCTAGTGTGAAACAAAATCCAAACAAATGCCACTTGCTCCTTGCTAATGGCTGTAATAAGCAACACAGAATGGCCCAAAGTACTGCTCTGTGTCTAGATTGCTAGTGGATATTATTCCTCTAGTCCCTGTCAATATAGACTGCCAGAAGTTCCCATTTCTGGGGGATCCTGAACATTCTGTGACCATCAACCAAAGATGCTTTCTCTCCTCTTCTAACTCTGCCTCCACCCTGCTCACTCTGAAGCCTAGGCTTCACCTAGGCTAACGTTTCCTTTTCTCAACAACAAACAAACAAGGGCCAAAGGTCTGCACTAAATTCCTATTCTCTCTTTCATAATCCACCTTGTTCTCTTCAAATTCTACTTTCTGAAGGGATTCAAGGATGTTTCTAAGTTGCAAATTGAACATAGTCACTCTACTTGAAGTCTTTAGTGGCTTTCAGGGTCCTCAGATGTCACAGGGTCCTCAATGACCCAGCTATCTCTTATATCCAAATCCTTAAACACCCCCTACACACATCAGGTGTTGCCACATACTGAGACTTCAGCAATTAGTTCTTCCAGCACCCCATGCTCTTTCTCAATCTGGACCATGTCAGCAGGGATGGTTCCTTCTGGAGGCTCTGAGGGAGGAGCTGCTCCATGGCTCTCTCACAGCTTCTGAGACTCCAACAATCCTTGGTATTCCTAGACTTGTAGGCATAGCCTCTATTCTCTTTCTGTCTTCATGTCGCTGCTTTCTCTGTATGTCTTTTTTTCCTTCTCCTCCCTTAAAAGATACTCGTCTTGAAATTAGGGCTGATTCTAATCCAAGGTGGTTTCATCTTATGCTTCTTAGCTTAATTCCATCTCCAAAGACCTTTCTTTAAATAAGATCACCTCATAATTTCTGCAAGGACATATCTTTTGAAGAATCACTATTCAATCCAGGATGATGCCAGCATGACATCTGCTCCGTTCTCTCAGATCTGAGATCCTTGCAGAGGATCCTAATCTCCTGCTCAATGTTATGATGCATGGTGAGAAGAAAGACTTAGAGATAGAATTAAAGAGAGAAAGATGGGGAACTGGGATGACCCATGCTTGAGCAAGCAAAGGCCCTGAACAGCCAGAACCATCAATATTTATTGGTGACACAATCATTGTTAAATTGGAGGGAAGAGGCCATGTGTGGTTGCTAGGGATATGTTGCTGATGCAGGAAAGGCTTGGAAAAGAAGAGAAAAAGCATTCTTGTGTTAGGAACAGAACAGACCAGATATAGTTGTGGTTAATAATTAACCTGGTCTTTTTAGATAAGAAGGTTTCATTTCTGGGAACAGAATTTGGGTGTGAGTCACCCTGACCTCGGCTGTTAGGTTATCTCATATAAAGCCTATAGCTTCATGGACTCTTTTTCTGGCCTCTGCTGTGGCCATTGATGGAGAGGTTGTGACAACCTGTGCACCATAAGCAGTGCTCTCATGAGTCATGTAGGTGTCAGTTAGATTCACTTCTTAAAACAAGCCAATTGTGGGGTTAACTCTTTGCAGCCTGCACTGCTTACAGCCTGCTGTGGGCATAATCAACAGGGAAGTCTCCCACACTCTCAGTGCCCCCACCTCTGCCTCTGATGCAGCTGATTCTCACTCATTTTTTAGACTCACATGAGCTGCTGTTTCTCTTGGGAAGCTTGTTGACCCCTGTGATCTGCTAGCCTATCTTCTCGTGGTCCTCTGAAGTAGAGCTCTCAGCACACCTTGATTAATGTTCCCAGGTTATTGGGCACACTACCACCCTGCTTCCAGCCCTAAGAGGACAGAAAATCAGCTTTTTTTCTGTCAAAACTATCTGTGGCACTGAACAGTCGTGGACCCACAGATATCCGTCAATAAATGTGCACTGACTGACTAAGGGGAGGTGTACAGAGAGAGGGGAGTTGGAACCTCAGGAGGGAGGTGCCAAGCCTCTGAGGACCCTGGGGTGGGTCTATGGAACCACTTGTGTTTCTGCAGTCAGCTGAGAAGGGTCTTGGCCACTAGTTCAGGGTCCCAACAGGAAGGTCCAAGGGCTTCAGTAGGTGTGCTATGAGGTATACAGGGAGGTTGTGGAGGGGGCAAAAGGCTCCTGCACAGGCTCCTTTCCAATGGCTGAAGATGAGTTTGTGCTGTGAAGAACTCCTGGTTGAATCATTGTTTCTTTGAGCGAGGCTCACAGAGCCGAAGAGCCTTTCCCTTGAATCTACCTGTGCACTTTCCCAAAGAAAATGCCTCTCAAGGCAGTGTGCTTTTCAGGCTCCTGTGCTCAGGTGACCTAGATTATCCACAGTAGGCATGGTTAGCACCTTTCCTGCCTGTCTGGTGTTGGTTCATTGTGTGTCTTGACAGGGAGTCTCTGTCTTTGTAAGTCAGTAAGGATGAGTGAGATCCAGTGAAATTCAGCAAAGCCAAGCTTCCCTGAGAAGAATTTATTGGATGTTTGACAGTCAGGACAAGGAGTCTTCAAAATATGATATATACACCAAATACCCTTCCCACATAGGAAGAATGCTCCTTATTTTCTTACATGGTCTAAAATTTTTAAAATTAGAGTGATATTTCAAGATGTAAAGATTATATGACATTTAGATAAGAGTGTCTATGAATGAAATCACAGTGCAACACAGCCACATTCATCTGTGTGTCTGGAGATGGCTACCTCTTCACTACCACAGAGATTATCTGCCCACAAAGCCTAGAGTACTTACTTTCAGTCTTTCACAGGATAGTGTGCCAGCCTGGCTTCAGAAGGTGGGAACATGCAGACGAGGGCTTTGGCTATCAGTGGGTGGGGCCTGGGATGTTCAAGTGGATAGTGTCCTGGAAGATTCCCATGGATACTAAAGTTGGAACACTGTCTACATAACTGTAAAACCACAAAGACTTCCCCAAAACACAGGTCTGGCTTCCCAGCATTCACAGTGGTGGACAAAATATTGTTTAATCTACAGACTGATAGAAAAATGTATTTGGGATAGTCAATGTACCACTGGAGGGGTACATTGGAGGAATAATCTCACTGGTGCCATTACAAGATTGAATCAAGAAATGGAATCAGGAAATGTAAAGGCCCTGGGAGGAAGAGTCCTGAAGGAGACTGAACCTGATGAGCCACAAATTTCCTTTCTTCCTTGTGTGACCAGTCACTTGATTGCCAACTGTCTAACTCTAGGTATAAGTGTGGTAGTGTGAGCTGTCTCACAATCCCTGTCTTAATCACTATCTCATTTCTGAAATACAAAACCTGACATCTGCAATTTAAAGAGGGGAAGCTTATTTTGGCTCATAGTTTCAGAAAATTCAGTTCATGGTTGGCAGGCTCCAATGCAGAAGCAACATGGTGGAAAGGCCTGTACTGAGAATAGCTTCTCATTTTATGGCAATCAGGAAGCAGAGAAAAGGGAGGATCTGGAGAAGGATATATACCCTTCAAGCTCATGTTCCTAGTGATCTGCCTCCAACCAGGCCCCCCTCCTAATAGCAAGTCAGCTATAGCACTCCCATGGACCTCCCCAAAGCCTCGCTTCTGAATACATAAGTCTTTGGGGAGATAGTCTACATCTAAACTAGGATACCCCATTGTTTTTTGGTGTCAACACACGTGGTACTGGTATTCTTTTCTGTTGTAATTTCTGTCACATCTTCTTCAATATTGGAAAAATGTTTCCCTCCTGCGAAATATGTGTTTGAGGTTCCTTGTAGTAAAATTAATTTTTATAAAATTCAATAGCATCCCCTTTCTTGCTCCCCTTTCTTCAGAATTTCATGTCCTCTTTTACATCAGAACCTACCAAAAATAGTTCTGTCTTCCTCTGGGGCATTTTACAGAAATCATCTTCCTCTGACTAGTTAGCACTTGAGGCAATGCAACTATCTATTAATAATAATGTGAAAAGTTGATCTTTTTTTTCCTGAGCTGGGATAGTTCAGATTGGTTCCAGGTCCTTAGTCCCCAGGCTCTGAGTCATTCCTGCATGGAGGAAGGCACAGAAGCAATGGTCTTTGAAGCGTCTTGTCTGGACCAAAAGAAAAGGAGTGCACTTCTGCATTCACATGGGGCACCGCGACTAGATGAGCCTGTGATGCCTGTGCAGAATCAAGCAGGGAGTTGTACCTTGCAATGTGCTGTTTGAGTGTGACTTCTGCACTGTCAGATTAAACTTGGGGTTGAATTTTCTGTTGATTGGGAGGTACATACTAAAATGTGAAAAGTGACTCTGTCATGGACAGTGGCTGGCTACAGCATAGTGGCAATTTCAGCTATTATTTCTGCTCCTGGGTAGTAGTACAAGTCAAGGTGTCAGCAAGATTGGTTCCTAGTGGAGGATTGGAGGTAGAAATTGTTCCCAGCCTCTCTCTCCAGCTTCTGATGTTGTCTGCAATCTTGAGAGTCCCCAGACTATAGACACATTTCTCCAATCTCTGTCTCCTCTCTTCTTCCTATAATGACACGAGCCACTGAGTTTAGAGCCCAGCCTATTCCAGTGTTACCTTACTTGAACTTGACTTCATTTGCAAGAATTCAGTCCCACAAAAGGTCACATCTCAGGTACCTTGGTTAGGACTTCAACATATCACTTAAGGGGACTGTGGTGAAGAAAGGGTTAAAATTCCCAGCACCCAAACTTCCTTTTGTCCCCCAAACTTCTTTGACAACACACTTCTTCCCAGAAAGTACTGAACAGTCACAAAGAACTGCACTAATGAGGACTAAAGACAGCATAAGGTAAAAGTAAATACAAAAACCTTCCTTTTTCCCCCTGAACTAATGTTATATATTTTTCCAAAAAGTTAAAACATACAGATGTCCTTATCTAAATCTAAAGAAACTTTTGTGAGCTCTAAGCAAGAGGCCTTGACAATTTGCAAGTTTGATGTACCACTGTAGTTACAATACAGGTATACCTGAAAGATTAAGAACAAGATGTCCTGGAAGATGCATTTCTAAGGTATCTACATTTGCCAACTCAGACCCTTCCCCATGTCATTATTCCATCATAAAAGCAATCTCTCACCTTGATTGCATGATTCCTCTCTTCTGTCCCTCTTGACAGTGTATTCATGATCTAAATAAACTCTCATCTTTCCTATGTTCCTTGTCTATTGGTCAATTCTTTTATTGCCCATGCCATTGCCCTTCTGTATGACACCTGGCATGGCAGGGACATAATTCAATCTATAAGAAGCAATTATTATCTATTTTTTACTTAAGGGGTCATTTTCTCTTATTTTAGGATGAAATGGCCTGTTATGGTGTGAACAAAGTCCCACAACCTGCATGTTTTCTTCTCTGAGTACAGAATGGAGGTCAGGATGTCAGGGTAATGACAGCGGACTCTGCTGACAGTCCTGTGATCTTCACTTGACCTCACAGTGGCTGGAGAATTGGATGACCAGGGAATACAGTATTGTGGAGATGGGTTAAACCTCTGTGAGCTGCAGGATGCTGGCTCACTACTCGGGACTGAAACTGAAACTGGGCTTTCTGAGGCTCCTAACCCAGCTTATGTCACTGGAGCACGTGATCTCTAACAATCAGAATGGAAGTCCTACCAGTTGAATGTCCTTTTCCTGGCCACTATTAGCCTTGGTTCTTCTCTGCAGAATTTGTAGTAGAACATTACAAGCGATATAACAGAATATAACAAGTACTCTTCTCTCTTGGAAAAACCAACTGCATCTTTATTTTGTAACTGCCCTGAAGTTTCAGATTTGATTAAAATGCCTAATATATAATCCTAGCAAGTAATTCTTTTAAAGTGACTCCACTGACCCTGAATCAGCTTTGCAGGAATCAATCAGCCCCCCGTAAGACACAAAGTCAAGGGTGGGCAGGCTCCAGGCAGAATTGCTGGGGCTGATTCTGCATTCTGAGGGTCAAGTGACCTCTGCTATCTCACAGGGTCAGCCTGACCATGTGGATCTTCCTGATGTCCCTGGAAGAACCATCTCATCCTCTCTTGGGGGCCTCTGGCTGCCTGGTTCTCAGCAGCAGATCACTAGTTCAGCCTTTTGCTGTCATTTCAGTAATCAGTGTTATTGAGCTAAACACGTTTAAAGTGTTCCATATCATGGATTAATTTGAAATGAGGCTTTATAGCTCTTATCACAAATTTATCTCCTATTGACTTACCTGTCACCTGTGTTTTCATAATTACCCTACTGTGATTTAATATTAACCATTAAGATGAAACATGAGCATGAACAGTCAGAGAAGGGCCACCATCATATTCGAAAGGGAACCTAATGGATTTAGAGAGGGAACGCTCATCTTCTGGAGCTAAATCAGATTATCTAAATCTAGACTTTCCTGTGGGTCTCTGCTTCTTGTAGGTGGCATTAGTTTTAGTCTGAATGTTTATAGAGCTTAGGATGAATTCACAAAGGACCACTCTGCATTGCAAAAGTGGAGAGATAAAGAGGAATGCAAGTTAAAAGGAGTTACACACAAACTTTAGGTCCAGGGATCCTTGCAAACCCTATCTTTCTTTGTATCTGTTATCTCTTTTTGATCCTCACAACTCCAAAGGAGAGTAACACAGTCTGTTCTTATTTATCAGAAGGAAAATCAAGGAGCAGAGAGACCCTATGACTTAGCTCTATAGGTTCCAGGAGGGGTCCTAGCAGGATGTGCCAACACTGAGGTCCTAGATGGTGAGGCCCCAGTACCTGAGGACACAGCCTCTTGCTGCCTCCTGGAACCCTATACACCCAAGAACCCTGTTCCCTTGCTCCCCACTTCATTCCTTAAAAATGATGCCCCTGCCTTTCGGGAACACAGTGTGTCATCCCTGTGCTTCCACGAAGTCCCTGGCTGATCAGGCACCCCTCTATCCCTACATCTGGAGACCTCACCTGGCTGCTGAGCCCTGGCCCCTCATCAAGAGTCCCTTTGTTGGAAAGTTCCCCCAAAAGATGCAGAGATCATGATGTTTCTGTTCTCCACCTACCTTAGGTCTGACCTTAAAACAGCAGGCAGTATAAATGTAGCTATGAAGAAGTGGTGGTTAAGAAGGACAACTTTCTGCATATGTATCTTGCTAAGAGGGACCCCAGGAGGCTCCTTGCCAGGTGGGTGCCTGGCTTAGCCCTTCTACTTGAGGTCTACTCTGTGCTCTGCTTTAGACAACTACTCATGGTGACTGCTTGTCCGTAAACGTCTTCACTTGTTGCTGCCCTTCTCCCAACACCAGAAAAGGCCACCAGGCAGCAGAACTCCCACAGGACCTGCAGAGCGGCAGGCGTACTGGTGAGTATGTAGGGCTGTGGGCATCTGGTTGGCCTGGGTTCCCACTTCTGCTCCTCTTTTGTCATGCAGTTTGGCCAGTCATCTGACTTCTGGACTTCAGTACCTTCCATAAAAAGAGAGGAGTGGCTCAAGTCTTCGTCTTTATTCAGATGACTGACAAGATGGTATGATGATAAGAGGCCTTGGGATCATGCCAGGATAGAGTATGTCTTCAGGAAACAACTGTTAAGGCTTCTATGGCCACTGCATATGTCAGAAAGGACCAGAACCTGCCTCCTTGCAGCCTGCCTGGCTTTACTCTTTCCTGGTCTGCTTGAAAGGGAATCCTTAAAACCACCACTGCAGTGATTCCCTCTATTGCCACAGTTATGCTCTACAGTCACTGTGAACACCGACTCAGTGAATACTGAAGCGTTCCTCCTAGGAAACACAAGGCTAGGCTCCCGTAAGTCTCTGGTGCCAGCACTTTTGTCCACCAATCACTGTATAACCTTCTTTTATGGCACAGCAGTTTCCAGACACCTCAGTTAATACATATTATTGATCATTAGCATTGACTTCACTGAAGGAAGCTTCTCTAAGCCTACTTGCATTTAGGAACACTAAAAAACAATTCTGGTAGGTTCTTGGGGATCACCAAGGCACTAAAATCACTATTAAAAAGCATAAAAAATGCAAAAAAGGTTGCACTAAATGGACTATAGAAAAAATGTATTTCTACAATGGGGAGCAGAGATCTCAGCTAGGGATGTGTCTGTGGCTCAGATTTTGTGACCTCCCTGTGTGTGCTCACCTGTGACAGTGAATGCATCAGGTGTGTGGATTAGGGGTTATAAATACATTTTAGCCCATAGGTGAATTTGCAAATATGGAATCCATGAGTTACAATGATCAACTGGACAACTGTGCATAGTGTCCTTGGACAACCATTAAGCAAGACACCAGGAAGCCAGCTTCCTTTTACCAAGACCCCAAGTCCTTCCAGCACAGGCTCCCTGTTCCCAGCCACCTCCACAAGGTTAGCAGCAACTGTCCTGCCTGAGGCTTAGCCTTAGGAAATAGGCAGATCCAGGCCATTCCTCACTGTGCCTCACCTGTTCCTGTCCCCCATCTCTGCACATGTAAGAAGTTACTTACATCAAAGGGAGACGGAGTTAAAGGACCTTCCAGAGGTGAACATGGAGAACAGTGCCTGGCTCACTGGGAGCTCACTGGGTGCCATGCCAGAGGCAGCGCCTCCTCTTGCCTCAGCTGATTGGACTCATACATCTCTCAGCTCCCATGATCACTGGCCTTGGCCTGGTCCCATGCAGAGCACACCAGTCACTCTGGCCTCTGAACAGTCCCTGGTCTACCATTCCTCAGAGAGGCTAGGAACCTGCTCCTGCCTGTGTCTCTCTACTCATTATCCATGAATTTCCCCAGTGAGGTTCTCTTCATCGCTCTTTCTGCATCCTCCCAGCACCTCCTCAGAGCCACACCTGGGGACTTCTCTGGTGCCTGCTCCTGGAAGAAATGACATTTATATCTCTTTAGGTGCTCCTCACAGATAATGCTGTTGATGTATAAAATGTTTTCTTGTCATTTATTGCCATTTCTAGAAAGAAAATCTGAATACAATCCAAGTCATCAATATTATTTAATATTTACAGCCCTGCACCTTAACATAAAATTCCAAAGTAACCATCTTCATCTATCTGCTCTGTCTGTGCTCCTGGTGATGGAGCCTGCATTCCTGGGTGAAGAAGCACCCAGGGTGGTCATGTCTGCATCTCAGCCTCTTTGTTGCTGCTGACATGTGACACAAGTTGGGGTGTGGGGCACTGTGCAGAATCCCCCCATACTCACATATGAAACAAAGCCATTGAATCGACAGACAGGGCAGGGAAGAACATGGTAGCTATTGGAGTCCAGTGCCTGTGCTGATGAAAGCAGAGGAGAGCCCTTGGGTGATGTTCCAAATCTGAGCTCTTTTTGCTGGGCAGCCAAGAGGAGAGATGAAGCTGATACCAAGACATTGGGAGAAATGGCAAGGATAATTATTTTCTGAATTCTTGGGCTTCCCCAAGGATTAGCTGTGCTCTTTAGATGACTGTGACCTGTCCTTGTGCTTCATCATGGGTGTTGGAGATCAGAATCCACTCCAGAGTTCACTGTGAGAAAGATGGCGGGCTAGACCTCTTGCTAGGCCAGGCTGAGTGAGGGTCACATCAGGAGACTGTAAGGAGATGTGCGGGTGATCCTGCAGGCCCTTGACTGTCAACTCCTTATCATGACCCTCACTCACTCTACCATAGGCTCCTCCCTCCTATGCCCACTCAAAGGATGGATTTGTCTTTCACTTTCTTTCCTTACTGATAAATTTTGAGTATGGCATGTGCTGCATGACTGCCTCCCTTCCACTGCTGCCAGCATGGAGGGGTGACAGATTTCCACAGAAGGATATTTTATCTATTTCCCCAGATTGCTCAGTTGTCCTCCATTGCTCAGTTGTTTCAGGAGCACCTGAAAATTGTTCACTCAGAATTCAAAATTTTGAGCCAGTAAGTCAGATTCTGCTCTGTGGAATCCCTGAATGTCCCAAATGAGCAGTTTCCACCCTCCAAAAATGGTCAGGGGATTTTAATGCCCTGAGAGCTGAAAATAGTCAAATTAGGAGGAGTAGTTGGCTTTAAATGAGCCCCTTTTCAGTCTTAGGCTCTTAGAGGCTGCGGTCCATGCTGCTTGTGTCTTTCTGCACTGAATCAAGGGCCTTATTCATTTTGGATCGGACACTGCAGTCTTTTTGATCTACACCTAGAAAATGCCCTAAGGTTTTTGGAAGCCAATTTCCTGGTCAATCCTCAGTTAAGTAATTTCAAGGTCATGGATTGCAGACTAGAGGAGAGCCATCTATTTTGATTCAGTGATTTGAAGAGGATGGTAGATTTCCTGGAAGCTGAATTATGGTCACAGAATCCCCACTGAGAAGCCACTTTGGAGATGGTGTTGGGCCTGATGTGAGGATATTTTTGAATTAATGTTTGGTGTGAAAGAATCACATTATTCAAAATGGCAAGTAGGACTTGGCTACAATGTCATTCTACTGTTCATTTCCCTTCTTCTTTTCAAATGGTGGTAACTCATGAGTTAGCAGAGCCTTGTGTATAAGCTGAGAGGGGGACTCACTATCCAGCAGGAGAGTGGCCAGGAGACTTTCAGGTCCAAGATGCAGTAAACCCCAAACCGGCATCTTCAGGTGAAGGTTTGTGTGCTATTCCAAGGGCTTTCCTTCTACATTTCTGTTTTTGTCAGAACCATGGATGGCCTGGCACCATCTACAGGGCAGGAAAGTCCATGATCTCCTCTAAATATGCATTTGAATATGCTCCAGCATGCCAAGCTTTGTCTTATAAACCTCCAGAAGGCTTCTCTAAGACACATCTTCTGCATGTGAGGGACTCCGTTAAGTGTCCAGCACATCAGAGTGTCACACCACAGGGCCTAGGAGAGAGAATCCCCACAGTGCTGAGGACCTTCTGGTCACCTGCAGGCTGTGTTACCTGAGTCTTGTTGGAAACTTACAAGAATAACAACTACACAACAGCTAACAGTTTAACCTGCTTAAGACAGACTGTAATATCAACAGAGCATTCTCCTACCAGAACCTCCAATTTCAGTTAATTAATGCTGAGCTTTTTCTCCTGCCAATCAATGACTCAGTATATACCATGGAATGTCATCATTTTATCAGCATAAGAAGAGACCCATGCTCCTGTGTATGACATAAGGGTGATCATGACTCTTCTTGTTGTCTGTACCACACTGGCTAGATTAAAACAACCACCCCAGCCATTTAGCACCACTTAGAATTAGGAATGAGCCTATCATTTCACAACCTGCCTAGTTCTCAGCAGGAGTGTTTGATATGGATTTAGAGCATCATTAGCAGGCTGAGATCAATATTGAGTGACTCAATATACAGGTATTATCTGCTGCTGAACTATCCTAGACTTACAAGCGATCAGCAAACATGACACATGGTCTGGGGAGCTTTAAACAGTTTACATAGAGAAAGGAGGGTAGTGAAGAAATCAATCTGGAAATGGTTCTGAATCTATGTGACTCTACAGGGTAAATATGGGAACAAGTGCACAATAGGATATGGTAAGAAATTAAGTGATCCAGCAAAATGTGATAGAGAAGAAGGATATAGCTGCCACAAGAATGAAGGACCTGTAGGAGCTTGATGAGAAGTAGGATCCAGCGTGGTGCAGTCACTAGCTCACTGCTCCCAAATGCCACAGACTTAGTAGAATCATGATCCACAGAACCCCACTCCTAGGTCCTTTCTAAGGGCCTCTGAGGCTCCTTAGTACTCTTTTCTGCCTGTCCCATTCCCAAACTTATCTAACATCTGGAAAGATGTGACTATTTGTGCTATGAGAAATTATATTCCTATGGTCAGATGAACTCTAATATTTACAGTTGGCTCCTGGTCATACAAATAAGGCCTTTAAATCACCATTGGGCCATCTTTCAAGTCAGGACCCTATGAACACGGCATTCACTTGGTTGAGGAATATGTCCTCTGAGGTTGATTATCCTGTGTGTTAGAGTTCTTAAGGGAAACAGAGACTGTACACACACACACACACACACACACACACAATGGATATACACATATAAAGAGGTTTATTATGAGGAACTGATCAAAGAAGTGAAGAAGTTCTGTGATACCCAGGGTTAATTGGCAGGGTAGAGCTCCAGAGGAGCTGGTGCTGTGAGTTCCAGCCCGAAGGAGAACAATTGCCAATGCCCAAGATTGAAGGCAGTCAGTCAGTCAGGCAGGAAGGGCTCTCAATCACTAAGGAGACTCAGACCCCCAACTGAGTGAAGGAGGCCAACCCTCATTGGAAGGGCCATCTTCTTGAATTAGACTACCACTTCAGATGTCAGTCTCCCCCAGAAACATCTACACAGGCATATCAGAATATATGTGTAGCCACTTGTCTTGGCACATGGTGGGCCAGTCAAGTTGAATCATATATTGGCCATTGGTATGGATTGTATCTAAATGTCTTCCCAAAGCCTCATGTGGTCACAGGTGGGGCTTTTCCTAACTGGCTGGATCTAGGGTATGTAATACTGGAATTAAGGGCGTGTAGTACTAAATTAGTCCACTGATTGGAATTAGCACAGTTCTGGGTGTAGCTAAATGGATTTACTGAAAACAGAAACCTCATCATGGGTGTGCATGGCACCACCCAAAAAAATCTTGTAGTCTGGATGGAATAAAAGGGAAAGGCAGGCTCACTGCTTGCTGCTCACTGCCTTCTGCTTGCTCTGCCATGGACTGTTTTTCCTGTGAAATGCCCCTTTGCCATGCTGCCCTGCCTAAGAACCGGCCTTCTATGAACTGAGGCTTCTACAAACTGTGAGCCAAAATAAAACTTTCCTCCTTTAACTTTGAGTGTTGGATGTTTTGTCTCAGCAATCAGAAAGTAACCAAGATAGTCATCCCACCAGTTAATGTCAAGATTCTCCACTGTGATATGAGATTTTGTGACTTGAGCATCCCTGGCCACAGATGCCTTCTGCAGTAGTCCAGGCTTCACATCTGCTGCATGCTTTGCCTTGAATTGAATCATAAGTAGTTTCCTGCCATGTTCTTCAGCATTCACTTGATTTCCCTTCCCTGCACTCTCTGCTCCATGCTGTCACATTAACCTGGACAGCCTCACAGGACCACATCTCCTTGCATGCACTTTTGCCAGGTTCTCTACTGGATGACTACATTCTCCAAGGCAAAGTCTATGGCTCATTCATTTCAGCACATAGGACAGTGTCTGGAATGGAGATGCACCCCAGTCAATAACCATCAATTTAGCCAATACCCATTCATTCAACCAGTAATCATCTTCTTCCATTGTGTCTGCTCTATTGTACAAATAGCTCATTACTGAGAATTTCCTTTTTACTCCAGGGAACAGAGCATTCTCTACATTTGAACATCTGTCAGTGCCAGGAGGATCCATGTGTCAGAATTTGGCGTATGCCAGGAAGTGTGGTTAATGGCTTGCTTCTCTGACATCACACTTTTTTCCTATTCCACCAATGGCTGCTCCTCACCTCCTCTTCTCATCACTTTAGAAAGTCCATCTGAGATTAGGTTGCAGGGCCTGCTCCCTGACCTCCCCCTTTGCACATTGTCCATCCTAGAAAATTTGTGCTCAGGATCACTGACCACTCTTTCAATCCTTTCCCTCATAAGGACCTGCTGTTTCTTAAGAGATTCATCAGATCCTTGTCCACATGGGAAGATCTCAAGGTACAGGAGACACAATCTCTGAAAGATGGTCTTTCAATACAACATGAAAATGGGAGCAAATTTTATTCTATGTCAAAGTTAGAGTTTGCATTTGGGGATTAGAGATCATTTTGCAATCCATTTGAGGTCAGTTTGAACCACTAAATTGAGGTGTAGGGATTCGAAGCAGAGCTAGGATGGCTCCGCAAAGGGCATTGTAAGAGGGATATAAATGCTGACTTTGTGACATGTTGCTTACCTCTGAATGCCTATTCTTCACTATGTAAAATGAACACATTTTTCTATGCTAACTTTTTAATAGTTGTGCTTGTCTTGCTAATACAATGGATAGTGCAATGGAGGGAGAACCATTCTTCTCCTGTGAAGTAGAACAGTGAGCTTAGTGTAGAGAAGGATAGATTAAAAGCACTGTACTGACAGTTCTGCTTTCTAAAAGAGTCAGGAATTATGAAAAAAGTGTGAAGTTTATGTTCATTCTTTGGAATGAAGGAAGTAGTTACTTCCTTCCTTTGACTTAAGTCACAGGCACAATAAGAAATCTAAACATTAATGTGTACACCACCACTTGTTTGAGGTGCCCTACAAAGGGGACACATTACAGGTAGAGCTGAAGCCATGGGCACAGGGCCTGGACACTGGGAGAAAGAGCAGGAAGCAGTAACATTGCCACTTTTTTGTTTTTTTAGGGCACCACCACATCACAGTGGTTGAGAGTGGTCAGAGGCAACCATGCCTACCAGTCCAAGTTTTATTCCTTGGAGCAAGTTACTTCTGCCCTCACATTCTCTGCCTTTTCTGCCTGTACATTGGGAATAATAATAGTTTTAACTCTTCTATTGTTGCAAAATTTAAATGAGATAATGATTCAGAAAGGCTTAGTGAGGTAGCTCTGAGGATTCTCTGTTGTTCTTTGCTTATTATTCATTGCTCCCCCAAAATTCTGTCCTGTATATAGCACAGATCAGTAAATTCTTAAATCTGTAGCTGTATGTGGAAGTGGGGGAAGTTAGGACTATGATGAACTGTTTAACTCCATCATTTTACTCCTGTGAGTTTTAAGACCATCTGCATTAAAACTTTCTTATAGAAATAAGCAAAAAATGAGAAGAGATGCAGTGCTGAGAGTCCCTTACAATGAGCTTGGCAGGAACCTCCTTTAATCTATTGGGTGGGACATTCTGCAGCTTGTTAAAGTTTTGATATAAATGTTTGATTATGTTCATAGTTTCAGATACATCTCTTGGTTAACTTTCAGAGATTTTAAACATGTTTATTCAAATATAAAAAGAAAACATCAATCAACATAGCCAATCTATCTCTACCATCTATCTATCTCTGAGAGTTCCACTTGGCTTTTCTACTTGGACCTTGGCACATACTGCTAGAAATTTGATTCCAGGGAATGGAATAGAGATATGAAAATGAGGAAATTAAGGACTAAAAAAAAAGACAAAAAAGGTAGAATACATTTCTGGGCTTCTCATTGTGCAAGAACTTGACTAATTTATCAAACTTAAAAAATAATACTCTTCATGGTAAAATCACCCAAATATGTAGCAAGTGTGTGTGCAACCAATGTGCACACATCCTACTAGATCTTGACTTGAGCTCATGCAATTGTAAGGGACAAAGTTTTGCACAGAGTAGTGCAGAGACATTCAAGTCCCAGAAATTACAGGACCTCATTAGCCAGGAATCCTCTGTTAATTACATTTCTGCTCCCTTAATTGACTTCTCTCCCTCTTGTGAGGCCAAGATAGTGTTACTTGCAGAGGTTGCTCTTAGCTTGTGTCCAAGCTTATTTTCTTTCAGTGTCACCATTAATGAGCTTGCAGGCTCACCTGGCTTCTGATAGCCTCACATTTTGGGGTGTTTCCTCTTTCCTACAGTCAGTGGCATTGCCAGGCTCTATTCTAATCTTTCCCTGTCCAGACTCCCCCCTAGGCTACTGTGTAGGAATAATTAGCCACAACATTAAGATAACAAGATTTTCTTAAGTGTGAACATTAATTGAAGAAGCTTTCACTGTGCTGGTAACTCAGGTTGTGACAAACGGAACCTCCTTTCCCTCAGTGAGTTGTGTAGATGATCTCTTCTCTGTAGTCGATTTCGTTATGTATTTTGGAAGACAAGATAAGCAGTGTCTAATATATTAGACCAAAGTTATTTTTTAATTCAGACTGTCCTGCATCTTTATGTTACAAAGATTCTTATATTTTAACAATGTCCACTGTAGCAGTGGGATTGAGATGGTGTAAATCTACAGGAATAAAAGGTTCATTCCCAAATATTATATGCAGGATCATATTCATTTACAAGAACAAATGTTCCCTAAAGCAGTGCAGCAAGATGACAGAACCCATCCAAATGGAAATGAGAACTGAAAGAGAAATAGGCCAATAGACACAGAATTCACTTGATAGGAATAGCTCAAGTTTAATTTTCTTTTTGTCAAATATCTTCCAGGCCAAAACCAATTTCTGAGTACCACTCTGGACTTCAATAATCCCAACTTGGAATTTGTAAGTTTAATTTGTGAGTGACTCAGAACAACTGTCAAATACATAGCTCTACAGCTGCTAACTTCCTGCTCACTGGGCACAGAGATTGAGCCTCCCTGGACTTTCACTGTAGTCCCAAGCTGGGCTCTCATCAAAATCTCATTGCTTAGCTTCCAAAGACAGCAGGTGGTGGCTACTTCACAGGCCAGGTGCTAGTGCTGGCAATGTGGATTTGATGTATGTATTATGATTGTCTTTCCTGAAAACTTCTTTGCACATGGAACCCTGAGTTTGTCATACATGTGGAAGTGGTTTTTTAGTGACATTCCCTGGAAAACAGTTTGAGAACCAAATTACTCTGTATACTGTTTCTGAATAAGTATCTAGTTGCCTAATGTGGCACCCCAGATTCTGAACTCTTTCCTTTATTTCTTACAACATTACTACTGTCATATTAAAAAATATTTGGGAAGGGGCAGAGAGAATAGGTACTTCTCTGGAGGTAAGTTTGAGAGCAGTAAGGTGACAGCATTTTTGGCCAACTTAAGCATAGCCTGATGATGTAATGAGTTACCTGGATTGAGCCAGCTCCAAGGAAAATTAATCCTACTAAGCTGTTTTATATTAAGGCTACTTTTGAGGCTCTCAAGTATCATGAAAGTTACTGCATTCATCCCATACATATACCTACCCATCCATCCATCCCCCTGTCCCCCATCCATTCAACCACTCATCCATCCATCCATTACCCACTTGATTCAACATAAATTTATAAGCACTTCCATTGCCTAGACCCTGTACCATCTACTACAGAGTCTATAATAATGAGCACGAAACGTACAGACCTTGGACTCCAGTGTGGTGAAATGCACAGTAGACAACTGAAAGCGAACCCCCAAAATCATACATGTGCTTATGCACAAAACCTGTGAATATGTTTCCTTACCTGCCCCAAAGGACTTTGCAGATGTAACTAAGTTAAGGATCATCTTGACTTGGGGAAATAATCTTGGATTATACTGGTGATTCCATTGTGATTACGAGAGTTGGTATGAGAGGGAAGTGGAAGCAGGAGAGTCAGACCAAGGAAGTGATGAGAAATCAGAGTCCTAGAAACATTCCAAGATGTTACATGAAAGGCTTTGAAAACGAAGGAAACTGACATGTTCCAAGAAATAAAGGTAACCTTTAGCAGCTGAAAAAGGCAAAGAAGCAACCTCCCCACCCACCTGGGAGCTTCCAAACTGATTGCAGCATTACGGACATTTGACTTTGGCCCATTGAAGTGATTTTGGACTTGTGAACTTCAGAACTATAAGATGACAAATTGTTATTGTTTTAGGCCACTAAACTTGTGGTAATTTGTTGTATTAGCCACAGGAAATTTATAGATAGAGAAAAACAAACTGGTAAAGCAGGAAATGATGTGGCTGTGACAGGGATGCCTAGGCTTCTTTGTGACTCTGTGGAGGTAGGTATTCTTCCTTAAGGAAGTAGGCATAGGATAAGGGAATGCTTCCAGAAGGAAGTAACAATTGAGGGGAAGATTTAAAGATGAGAGAGAAAATAAAAGATAGATAATAGGAAACAGTGGGATAGATCTTTTGCAAATGGGCAGGGGACTAAGAAATGGAGGGAAGGGAAAGAGAGGTAAAGGGGAAGTAAAAATAATTAAGATGAGTTATGAACATTTACCAATACCCCATGATGAATGTATCATTATGTATTGCAAATGTACTAAAAAAATTTAAAAATAAATTTAAAACGAAGATGATGGATAAGGAGAGGTCACAACATCAGGGAGTAGTAAAAAGGCAATGAGTGGGTAGTCAGAGCAAACAGTCAAACCTGGAATGGGAAAGACCCTCAGGACTCTGGATTCAGGGAAGAGTCAAGGAAGGTCTGGAAGGGCAGGGAAGGAGGAGGACATGGATGAGGCTGCAGAGATGGGCAGGAACTGGCCTGCAGGGCTTTGGAGACAATCTGTGACCTGGAGTTGTGCAGTGGACCAAGGATTATTCCAAATTTACATTTTTATTTTTGAAAAGGATTACTTTGGCTTCACAGACCAGGAGAAATAGATTAGAAATGCCCAAAGCATCTGCATGAACATAGAAATATCCCCAAATAAGGGGCCTCTAGACCTTTACACTGAAACTATGGATATCCCACAGTTGTTCATTTCAAGAAGGAATACAGTCAAGGGAACACCCTAACAACGAAGACACTGTTAGCTTTTTGCTGCTCCCATTCAGACACAAAAATCATGCAACACTGAATTGTTAATTTTCAATTTCATGGTACTGAAGACTCCTTGTAAAAAAAAATTCAGTGGGGGCCTCCGAGGAGATGAGCCATGGAGAAGCTGAGCTGTGAGGGCTGCCAGCAGCACCCTGTCCTCAGCATCTCCCCAGGCCTCGGAAGAGCCAAGTTGTGCTGGTGCCAGCAGCACCATCCAGGGTCTCCGCCCCAGGCCCCCCTGCCTCTGGGCTCTGGGCCATACAGATGCCTGGATTTATACCACAGAGGGGCAGGGGGTCATATGGGACATTGTTCTGAGCTCCAGAAGATAGAGCAGAAGTGAACAAATGAAAGAAGGTCTCTCTGAGGCTCCTCAATGAAAGTTGAAGCCCACTGGAAAAGTGAAGAAAATCTCTGCAATAAAAACACACCAGACCATCGTAGCTGGTAAGTTGGAGGGATCCCCACCTCCCATTGGAACCTGAACTATCTTCAGGGGAAGGGCAGCTGTAAAATGCAGTAGAACCTTACAGAGTTCAATCCAGCAGGAGGTCAGGGAGCTTAACTTGGGTTTTGCAGAAATCAGCCTGAATCTCAGTGGACTGTTGGTGTCTTGCTGAGCCTAATTGACTTAGATCTGCACACTGCTGCCCATGTTGTCTGTTGTGACAGGAGGGACATACCCTGAAAGAGGCCCTTTATTTTTATTTATTATTTTTCTCAAAGTTTTCTTTTCTTCTTTTTCATTTTTATTTCTTTTTTTTCAAATTTATTGTTTCTTTGCTCTCCCCCCACACACACCTTTTTCTTCATCCCTCTCCCTTTTTTGTTCCTATTTCTGTCCTAATTCAGATTTCTTTTGTCGTTCTTTTTCTGTTCTTCTCTCTTTTTCCTTCTCTTGAATGTTATTAGTCTTATAGGGAAATGAATACAGTTTCTAGCTTCCTATTGCTGTTAGTTTTTTCTGTTCTTGTCTTTGTTCTTTCATTCTGTCTTTTCCTCTTGTCTGCAACAGTTTCTCAAAGTTTATGCTATCTTCTTACGTCCTCTGGCCTCATTTCTAACCTTTCCCTATTTTTCTACCTATCTATCCCCCCGCCTCCAACTCCTTTTAAGTCCTCATCCCAAAAGGTAAAGTTGCTATATTGAAGAATTTTTTCACTATAAACATATTATGGGCTGGTCCTCAATTTTGATTTAATTCACACTATTAAAGGTGATACATTCATAGTTACCACAAATTGTCATTTTCTAAGCTATTGTTTCTGATGCTATTTTTTTTTGTATTAAATTCTTTTATTGGTACATTGTAGGTATACAACACAATTACATTTCTCATTGGGAATTGTACCTTTACATAATGCAT
>NW_004624737.1:15558802-15576765 GCF_000247695.1 Heterocephalus glaber
TCCCTTGCTCCTGGGTAGGAAGAACCAATATAGTGAAAATGGCCATACTTCCAAAACTGCTATATAGATTCAATGCAATCCCGATTGAAATCCCAACAATATATATCACAGAACTAGAGGAAACAACCCAAAAATTCGATTGGAACCAGAAGAGACCTAGAATAGCAAAAGCAATTCTAGGCAAGAGAGACATGACAGGGGGTATCACAATCCCCAACTTGAAACTATACTTCAAAGCCACTGTGATAAGAAACAGCATGGTACTGGCAAAGAAACAGACCAGAGGATCAATGGAATAGATTAGAATATGTAGAAACAACTCCAGACATACTCAGCTACCTCATCTTTGACAAAAGACCTAACCATCCACACTGGATGAGAGATAGCCTCTTTAATAAATAGTGTTGGAAAAACTAGATTCCAACCTGTCAAAGACTAAAACTAGACTCTATATTTCACCATGCACTAAACTAAAATCAAAGTGGATTAAAGGTCTAAATATTAAAACAGAAACACTAAACTTACTGGAAGATAAATTAGGTAGAACTCTTGAAGACATTGTCATAGGAAAAGACTTTATGAACAAAACGTCAGTAGCATGGGAGCTAGCACAAAGAATCATCAACTGGGATCTCAATCTATTAAAAAGCTTCTTCACTGCAAGAGAAACCACTAACAGAGTTAAGAGACAACCCAAAATGTGGGGAAAAAATTTTTACCAGCTGTTCCTCAAAGAACTACTATCAAGAATATACAAAGAACTTTAAAAAATTAGACCCCCTCAATTTAAAGACCCAATTCGAAAATGGGCATCTGAAATGAAAAGACATTTCTCAGACAAAGAAGTAAAAGCAGCAAATAAACATATGAAAAAATGCGCAACATCACTGGTCATTCAAGAGATGCAGATGGAAAGAACACTGAGATTCCACCTCACCCTAGAAAGAACGGCTGCTATCAAGAAACCAACCAATAACAGATGCTGGTGGGGTTGTGGGGAGAATGGAAACTTTCTCCCTTGTTGGTGGGAGTGCAGACTAGTGCAAACACTGTGGAAATCAGTATGGAGATACCTCAAAAAGCTAGGATTAGAGGTGCCATTTGACCCAGCTATTCCTGTGCTGGGTATAAACCCAAAAGAATTAAAAGAATCATACCACAGTGATATATTAGCACCCATGTTTATAGTGGCACAGTTTGTAATAGTGAAAGCTTGGAAACAGCACAATTGCCCATCAACTGGTGACTGGGTAAAGAAGATGTGTTTTTTTTAATATATAAAATGGAGTACTACCCAGCCATAAAGAACAAGAAACTAGAGACATTTATAGCTAAATGGATGCACATTGAGGTGTTACTCTTAAATGAAACAAATAGAACACATGTGTAAATACCAAATAGTTTCTTTGGTGTGAGAAACTGAAAGTGTAAATAAGGATCAAAATGCATAATTGATAATGTGAAATAGGAAGAAAAGGTCTAAGGTGGTAAGGGAAGTGGGAAGGTTAGGGGAAAGGAAAGAAGTGAAAGGAATAAATATGAGAAAAGGAAAAAATGGTTACAAGGTCTGTGTAAATAGGGAGGGGTGGAGGGGTTGAAGGGAGGGCAGGAGAATGGGGAAAAAATAAGAACCAAGATGCATCATGTAAAGTTACAAGCTCCCAATATGAGTGTAACTGTGCTGTACACCTAAAATGTACCAATAAACTTAATGGAAAAAAACAAATTCAGTTTCCCTGCTGTCCCAGAACATTTCAGTCTTTTCTCTTAGGCCTGAACCATATTCCTCATTCACCTTGAGTCTGGCCACATTCCCTCCTTGAATGGAGTCTTGAAGAGTAATAGAGTTTTGTTAGTGAGGAAGAGCAGAAAGCTTAAATTTAGAGCATAGCAATAGAGCCACAGGACTAAATTACTGGATGTTCAGATAAGAGCAGAGTAGATGTGTTCCTCCCCAGTGTTGCTCTTGGAGATGACAAAGCATCTCAGATGAGTTCATTCTAAAGAGAGAGGGAGGCTGATGCTGGCATGGATGGAGGCCAGTTGACTCCCCAGTTACTGGAGTCATGCAGAAAGGAGGCTTTGAGGCCATCACAGCCATCTCAGACTGAGATCTTAGTTTTATATATTTTATAAATAGGACAAATAAAAGTGTTTGATAACATACATAAATACCATATCACATTCACTCATAATATGCATGCATGTACATACAAAGACTTTCTATATATAAGATAGTAGTTCTTGGACTCCTCCCCAAAAACATTCACTTCAGAACATCAAAATGTCCAATGTCTTATGACTAAGTCAAATCCACATATTGCATTGAAGATTTAATAAACATACCTGGCTGCATTTGAAATGGATTATAGTGGAATCCAATAAGATATTCCTATGATTAGACTTAGTTAGCCTGTAGTCATGACCTCCAGATGCTTGGTCTTGAGAAAGCAGGGAGGTAGCAGGCCTTACTGAGAGGAGAGTGTTGGTCTTGCTCCAGACCATGTGGGTTTCTGGATCTTGTTGCCCAGGGACACTCAAGGCCTTCCCAACTTCCAGAGTGTTGTGTTCACCAAGATGCTCAGTATACAGTGACTGAATTAGCAACTAGCATCAACTGTTTCTATGAACTTTGTCTTTTATCACTCAATGTACTTATGAATAATACTGATTCAATCAGACTTATTGTCTATAATTTGCTGGTGTATTGCTGTATTGCAGAAAATAATTCTATCAGGTCTTAGTTCTCAACTTCCTAAAATTGAACTCTGAAGAACAATAGGCAATTTCCAGGGTGAATATTATTGATGAGACTGTGGAACTCATTTTTAGTGACTATTCAGAGATGTAAAGAATTTTATGTATCTTTAAATTATCTCAAAGAGTATCCATTCCTATAGATGCTATTGTCTCAAATCTTTCAATGGGAATATTCATATTTCTGCTTGTTGTGGCCTGTAATCTCCACGATTTAAATCTTGGACATATTGGAGTTAATGGTCTCATTTTACCTCATGAAACAGTTCAGTGAAACAGATATAATATAGACACAGGGTTAAGCCCAGCACGTAGGGGTGGAATTGGTGTTGGTCTGCTATCCTAAAAATATGGTTTGAAGTACAAATCAATAGATCCTGTCATTTGCTTCACACAATTTATTAGGATGCAAGAAGATCGACAAAGTTGGTAATTATTATTTATGAAGGTCTTTTTTGACACAAAGCCTAATCAGCACACACTATTGAAATGATAGCCCCTGTTGCAAGCTAAAAATACTGTTTGAATGAGTAAAGCTCAAATAATAATACATTGCATTGGTAAAGTTTTGGGGCATATTCTTACCTTATTTAGAAAGCTTTTGCAAGTGCTAATAATTTGGAAATATGACTTGAAGATCATCTGTAACTTCCTCTAATCTGGATGCTTAGACAGTGCTTCAATGTGCTAACAGGAGTCTTTGTAGCTTTAAGAGGAATTGAATTCCCAGATTGCTGAGTGATGACCACTGACATCAGAATAAACTTTGAGTTTTTATAACTGAACATTTTGTTATCTTAATGATAGAAGCAATGCATTTTGCTATCTACAATATTTCCTATGTACAATATTTCTGAAGGTACTTTAGGGATAGGAGGGAATTTAATATAGAATGCAAAACACGAATGCCTATGTTTTCTCCAAATATTAAAATGTATAGAGAGCTTCCACACCCATTACCTGATTCAGTTCTCACACATGGACGCCAGCCACAGATATCATTTTTCCCCAGAAATGATGGTGCAGCCACTTACTCAAGGCTATGGAACACTGACTCTGGAGCAAAAGTTGGAGCCCACACTCATGAGAACTGAGTACCTGCTGCAAGTAGTCATCACCAGCACACAGATTTGCGGGTCAAGGCCAGAGGAGCCAAGAAAAATAAGGTCAGGAGTCTGGATGGGCAGAAAGAAGCCAGGGCGACAGGATTAAAACAGACCATGATAACACTATAAGTGTCCTGCAAACTGATGATTAGAGGGATGGGGGAGTGGGCATGTGACCTGCTGGGGGACAACTAAGGGCAGGCAGCATTCTGTGCACTTGAGAGGGTCTATGTGCTACCTATCAGAGTTCCTTTCTGCCCAAAGTAGAGCCCAGGACCCTAGACCCATGTCAACAAGAGTTTCCTGAATACCTGCAGTGCCAGCCTGCTCCCGGCACTGTGACCCTCCTTTATACCCTCTGCTACAGATGATTAGGCTATGTTGGGGAATGCAATCTGGAAGGGCCAGAGAGTAGAGAGGTGACAACTGTAGTGGACAGTGTATCAGCAAGGCTATCCAGGTCTTAGGAATCTGGAGGTGTGATATTGTAGGGGTGATACTGTGGGGATACAAGGGAGGTCTCTGGATCCAGTGCATATAGTAGGTCCTAGCTTTGGAGACCCCAGAGAGTTCCCAAAACACTTGTTGCCAGGCATGTTTGGTCTTCAATGACACTGGAGTAAATCCAGGCTATGCAGTGACCCAATTCATGGAAGCATGTTGAAGACCCAACTAGGAATGAGATATCCCTCCCTGCCAGAACAAGTGTCTTATTTCAGTGATTTTTCATAAGGCACCAGAAATCAAACACATAGACATTACTATCATCATCCTATAAACTTATTGTTCCTCAAACTAACCCATACCATATAGGTGTAGGATACTAAAGTGACTAGTTGAAATCTGGATTAAGTTTTAGCTCAGAGAAATTGCAAAGGCACATTATCCTATGGCAATCAAACTTCAGATCCACAAATGGAAAAGAAACTCCCCTTATCTTTTCTGTTGGCAATCCCAAGACCAAAGCAATCATGCCAATTGACTAGTCCCACTCACTGATCACTGATGGGATGTGGAACCAAGCACTTGAACTTCTCAGAAGTGGGTGAGTGAGGCCTCTTAGAGTGCAGATTGTAAGGTGCTTATAAGTGTAGCTTTGGCAGGCCACGTTTAGCAAGAGAAGTCAAGGGTTGTGATGCAAATGCAAATCAGGTGCATGCAGGGGCTTCATTTCTTGGATGCTTTTGTTGGGGATCCTTCCAAATACCCTGGGTATATGATGCAATTTTAGTATAATTAAAATCCAAAACATTCAAATTATATAATTAATCATATTCAGCTCCAATCACCTTTCTAATTGATCCCCATCTGCTGGTTCTGCACCTGGTGATCTTAGTGACACCAGGAACACCAAGCAGGTGGCTCAGCCCACTGTCTTGCTCACATGCAGTAGCTCATCAGGCAAATGTAATGTCATTGCTGGCTTCAGAGGAGATATGTCCTGGGAGTCCATAGGCCATGCACTTATGATGGCTGATGAATAGCAGATGCCCAGCAAAATGACCAGCTAGGAAGCCAGAGAGATATCAAAGTCTAGAGATCCAATGAGAGATACGTGGTGTCACAGGACACTGGTTGCTCAATATGCCCACACTGGATGTTAGGTCCACCTTCTCCAAAATTAAATCTCATGAGAGAAACTAGTGAAATGAGAATAAAGACATCAACAATACTGAAGATGATGGAGGGTTGCTATAACAGTTGCACAGATAACTGCAACTATTTATGACCGTAAAGCATCTAGAGAAATTTCCAATCCCCTGAAAGATATCAGACCATCTAAATTAACGGTCAATGGTGCAGTAGTTATTGGGAAGTAACCAAGTGAGAAGGAAAGGACTGCAGGGTTTCTGAATATGTTTCATAGGGGGCTCTCAATTACCTCTGGACCATTATGATACCCCACCTTTTGAAATTAGAGGGAAATTTTATGGGGACATTGTTTTAAGCCTACAGCCCAGGTGGCATTCTGGTGGCCAGGTGCACTTGTTACACCCCCTGTCAGAGTACACCATCCCATATCCATGTAGCTCTGTATGGCTGTCATGCCACTCTTTAGGTGTGTGGAGACAATATGTTGAGAAAGGGACCTTTCTTCTTCCTCCACCAAAGGCCCTGTTCCCATTACTGTGACTCCGGTTTCTGGTTGTTAAAAGTGGCAGAGCTAGGTGAAAGTGATGTCTATGCAAAAGCTTGCACATGATTGCTTGCAGCAACTTTCTTTACAATTGCCCCAAACATGGAAAATTTTAAAACGTCCTTCAGCCAGTGAGTGGATAAATAAACTGTGGCACAGGTAGACAATGGGATGCTATTTCATGCAAAAGATGTGAGCTATTAAGCCATGAAGAGACATGGAGGGAACTTAAATGCATATTACTAAGTGAGAGAAACCAATCTGAAATGGCTACATACTGTGTGATTCTAACTAGAAGGTGTTCCAAAAAAGGTAAAACTATGGAGCTCGTAAAAATATCAGTGGCAGCATGGAGAGGGAGGGATGCAGGAATATGCAGAGCCCGGGGTTTTCAAGAGCAGTGAAACTATTATGAGTGACACTGTGATGGTGACCACATACCACTGTACATTGTTAAAACTCATAGACTGTACAGTAGCAAGAGTAATCCTGACTGGAAACTAAGGACTTTGGGTGGCAATGATGTGTCAGGTTCATCGATGGCCACTAATATACCACTGTGCTGTGAGTGTTGAGAGTGGCAGTGGTGGGGCTGGCATGTCATGAGCAGTGGGTGTGTGAGCATATGGGAAATCTGTGTAAGTTCCTCAATTTTGCTAAGAACCTAAAACTAGCCTAAAAAGTCTTTTTAAAGATGTCAGAGCTCAGGGCAATGATATCTATGATGACAACGTTACTGCTGCTGGGCACTTGCACGAGCAGCTTTGGGGAAGTGGATGGAAAGGAGCTGAGAAAAGGAGAAGAGGAGGAGGAGCTTCTGGAGGCAGCTGGGACTGCACACAGGGAGAGGGGAGAGGGCAGCAAGAGACTAAGCTGGTGGGGAAGCAAGAGGGAGCCAGAGCCCCAGCTTTCTCTAGCCTGGGAGCTTTCCTCATCCAGAATGGGGCTGCATGGGAGACACACAGAACAGTCTCTCATGCTTGCTCTAAGGCACGACCCAGACTAGAAAGTGGAAGCCTGACAGAGAGACCAGGAACCATAGAACTGCCTGGCAGGAAAAGGCAGTGAGCACCGAGGACTGTGAGGAGGTGGAGACCCACACAAGTTCTGGCATGCTCCTCTTGCAACAAAGGCCAGTCCCCTGTGCTTGTCCAGTTTATCACAGATGTGACAGTTTTTTCTAACCCACAAGTTCTATCTGCTCCACATACATGGGGAATGGCAGGAAAACTATGATAAAACCAACAGTGAATCCTAGAGAACATGCAGAGTTGACTCAAATAACATCTGTGAATTTTCACAAATCCTTCAGCAAGCACCCTTTCAAAAATTCCTTAAGTCTTGGGCCAGGAATTTAGCTCAGTGGATTCGCTGCCTGCTGTGCAAGCACAAGGACCGGAGTTCGATCCCTGGTACCAAAAAATAAATAAATAAATAAATAAAAATTCCTTAAGTCTAGTAAAACAGAATCTTTTCAAAGGTTTATTATAAATTATAGTGAAGAAAACAACATTTTCTTTAACATCTATTACTTGAAAGAAAAAGACAAGAGTAACATAAAGAGTTATTGTTTGGGGGTCAAAACTCCTATTGCTATGAATTAATTGATTTTGCTGTTCTTATACTCTTGAGAACAGATATGTGTGTATATGTCTATGTATGTGTGCATGTATATGTGCATTGTGTCTATATGTATGTGTGTGCAAAAGTGTATACACATGTAATATATAGATATGCATATGTATTGTACATTTATATGTGTATATGTATGGGTATGTATATGTGTATATGTATGTACTCATTTATGTGTGTACATATGTGTGTGCATATGTTTACATGTGTATATATGGGGATGACTATATGTGTGGATGCATATATGTGTCTTTGTGAGTGTGTATATGTGTGTATATGCATGTATATGTATGTGTGTATATTTGTATGTATATGTGGGTACATATATGTGTGTGCATGTTTTTATGTGGGGATGAATATTTGTGTATATGTATATGCTTTTGTGTGTACATATACGACTGTGTATTCATGTTTGTATGCATGCATATGTGTGTTTGTACTGATGGGGATAAGTATGTGTGCATATATATTGTGTATGTGTGTGAGTTTGTGCATGTGCATGTATGTGTGAGTATGTGCAAAGTTGTGCATATGTGTGTGTGTGTCTCTTGGATTGCTGGGCTGTGAAGTGTCAGCAGAATGAAAGTAACCTGAAGAATCTCCTGGAATGAGGCTGGCCAACCTAAAGGTGGTGTGGGAGTATGGAGTGAGGTCAGGAAGGAGAGCTGTGAACTGGCCCCAGGACACCTGACTTCCCCAGGGAGAGTAGAGAGTCATCCATAGGATACCTGGCCCAGAAATGAGCTGCTGAAGCAAGTATTATGCAGGATTTTGCACTTCAACACATTTTACATGCATTTCCTTTAGCCTGGGTTTTAACCTGGGCAGATAGTCTCGAAATTAGGACTGAGGAGTGGCAGAGACCTCAGTAACGTGCCCTAGCTTAGACCCCACCAAATAAAGAACTCTACTCCACTCTTGCGTGGTCCACGAGGGAAGACTAGAATATCTAGCTTCACACATTTCATGGAAGTGGAATTTAGCAGAATATAAAAATATGCTAGCTGGATGGGTGCCGATAAGGACTGCCTATGAATGACATTAGCCCTACCTGGAGCCTGGCATCCTTCTCTCCTTTTACCTTGGAGATTATTTAATAGATACAATGAATTTCTCAAAATCTTTTAATAGTTATACATTATTCTAAGATTTCATTTCATGTGCCTATCTTTTCATTTGTGTTTATCTATATCTATTTCCCCTCAAATCCAATGCACCTTTTACTTGAGTTGCTTATTTTCAGCAGCAGAATACTATTGGAGCCTTAGACACATATCCCTGTAGCAAAGGTCTTAGACATTCCAGGAAGATCCAAATGAAATGCACCCAAGTGTCCAAGTTCAGGTGGCTCAATTCCAAGTCTGCAGGGATTTGTAAGCACAGACTTCAGCTCTGAGTCTGAAAATAAAATATAGAGCACAACCAATTTCTGGAAGGCAGCAAATTGCATTTGTTTCTTGGTGGCTACAGCTTCAGGCCAGAGAGTGTTCATTATGAAAGGTTTATATAAAATGCCTAAAGAAAGCCCAGGGGCACTGAGAAATTCTTGTGGAATTAAATACCCCCCCCACATAAACATGCGCATGCACATTCACACATGCAAACTCATACTACATGCATCATGCTAAGTCCTTTCCACCACTGGTTCCTGCAGTGGAGGTCCATAGAGAGGACAGTACTTTGGTAGCTAAGAACTGTTAAAAAAAAAAGCCATTGTATTGGGGAGCTGAAGAGCATGGTCTCTGGTGTCAGACCTGTCTAGGCTTGAGCCCTAACCTCTGCCATGAACCAGATGTGTGTCTTTTTGTCTCAGTTTTCCTACTCATGAAATGAGGTTGTATAGCCTCATGAATCACTGTGAGGTTCCTAGTAGATGAAGTAGTTTGTGTATTTGGTAAATCTGTTTTTATATTTTGTAGGAGAGTCAAAACATCTTTTACTTCCTTGTATACTGATTCTTCATCTCATATAGGAAATCTCAGCCTGAGCTGGGATAAATGATTTTGCTCCGGTGTCTGGGATTCCCTGGTTTTAACATCCCTCAGTGCCCAGCAAACTGGGATGGTTGGTTATCTTTTCTTCCCGAGTTACCTCTGACCCCACTGCCACATACATATATTTTTGTTACTTCTGGAATTTGGGGATGACATTTTATTATAATATTGGTAAGAAAACTATAGTGAAAAGACTTTAAGGACAAAATCTAGTCTATTTCCTTGATGAGTTTAAGATTAGGAATTAAAATCGATTTTTCTTTATTAAATATTTATGGCTGCTTTAAATTCCTCTAGATCTAAGCAACTGATTTACTGACAGCAAAAATCTAGATGGATGACTCACCTTGTCCTGCATGGAGTATTTTGTTTATCTTCTTTTTTATTTGCAGTATAAATAACCTTAAAATATGATTTTCAGAATAAATATTTCTTTTTAGAGTCTTTTTTTTTTTGCTCAAAAAGTTTTTAGGAGAAACATTGATTCTTATAACAGTTAATGGCTGTGGTAGGCAGAATAGTGTTCCTGCAAAAGCTCTCCTTGTCCAAATCCCCAGGCCTGTGAATAAGTCAAGTGTCTTGGCAAAGAGGAATTGAGATGGCACATGAAATCAAGACGATCAACTAGCTGACCTTAAAATAGAAAGGTTATCCTGGATCACCCAGGTAGGCCTATGTAATCACGTGGATCCTTAAATGTGGAAGAGGGAGGCAGGAAAAGATATAGGAAGGGAAATGTGAAGTTGCTGGCTTTGAGGTGGAGGAAGGGGCCATGAATCCAGGAATGAAGGAGCCTGAAGGGCGAAGCAAGGAAACTGAGTCTCCCTAGAGCCCCAGATGCCCATGGAACCGCATAGGCCTCTGACTCACAGGAGAGGTTAAAAGTCATACTGTTGAAGCTGCCAAGTTCATGGAGATTTGTCCCAGAGGTGATAGGAACTAATAAAAGAGTTGATTTGGCTGGGTTTTTTTTTTTCCTCCAGTAGGTCATTAACATTGGAGAGAATGAAGAAGGAACAGGTATTGACTTTCCTGTTATCTGTTTCCAGAAACAGTCATCTACCGGAGACTAGTGGACTAGGTGATGATATTCCCAGGGCTGATCAAGAGGCAGCCCTTCGAGGGCTGGTGCTAAGGGGATGCCTTCCTTCTCCAAGCTTACCTGTAAGTTATGACCCCACTGAGCAAAATGAGCTGTTCAGACAGCCCATGGAGGCAGCTGTTTCTGAGGCCTCTGCTGGCTCTTGAGGACAATTTCCAGTCCTTGAAGGCATAAGTGAGAATGTGGAACAGCCTTGGGAGTGCCTGGGGCTGGGTGTCCTGATCACTTCCTCTCTCTAGGCCCCAGATTCACTACCTTCTGGTCCCTGACTGCTGTAGTACTTCCTCTACAGATCACCACCCTCAGGGTGTTCCCAGCTGCAAACAAAGGACCTCTTGCTCTATATGGGGATATGTTGCTGGTGTCTTCCCACCACCCAAAGCAGCAAGCACCCTGGGATCTGGCTCCCTACCTCTTTCCTGGCACAGTAGATGGCTTTTATCTGTCAGAAACCACCTAAGTGATTACTTGGGTTATTTAAAAAAAGCCTGTTAAAAAGAAAAAGCACAGTAAATATTATATAGCTTAAATTTAATTTTGAGTGAAACTTCAGCATAATCTCTAGGAATGCCATTTGGAATGGGTTCAAGATTCTTGTCTTGGGAGGGCCTGCTGACTCCAATCTGCACCATCTCCTGCCAGCAATTCTTGGTCACTTCCTGTCCCTGTTCTTTGTCAAGGTAAGAGTCTCTGTGACATGATCAATCAGCTGACAGGTTGCTTTCTATTAGATTAGCACATGGGTGACCCCTGACTTGCCTGTGAGTAGTACTTAAAATTTTGGGCTTGAGAGCATCTCTTCATTTGGATTTTATGGAAAAAACACTCTTTTTCTTTTGCCTTTCCTCCCTACTCTCTTCCCAGCAAAATAAAACAATACTAAACAGAGTCACTAGTAGTGATAAGATTGCAGACTTTGGTTTCCATTTCTCTCGTTCTCTCTCTCTCTCTCTCTCTAAAACACTCAGGGGTACTAAAAATGATTTAAGTTCATCTGAGACACACTCATTGAGCTTGGAGTCAACCTCATACCATAATGGTTAATCTTTTCCAAGGTACTACCCTGAGCTCACTTGATAAAGGTATTTTGCTTTTATTGAAAATTTCAAATATTCTTGCCTCGTTTTTGCTGTGCATCAAGTAGGAACAGCACAAATTTGGGCACATGTCTACTCAGGGCAAGAAGAAATCTCCCATTTTGATCTATAATTTTGAAGAAAGGAAACTGGGAGAGAGAAAAAGAGGGGTGGAGGGAGGGAGAAAGGAAAGAAGGGAGAGAGTGAATAATTTCATATTTTCCCAGGTAAAACTCTCAAAAAGTGTATCTAAACATCTTCAGATAATGTTTCATACACACACACACACACACACACACACACACACACACCTTGGGATGTAAAGTCTACAACGGTCTTTAAAATAAATAAACTTACAGAAAAAATGCTAATGCTGCCTAGCCTAAGAAACTATACTAATACCAAAAAGAGATTATTTATCTCGCCTTCTATCCCTCCATCTAGAGATATTTACTACAGGGAATTTGCTCATGTTACTAGGGGGAGTAAGAAGCCCAAGCTCTGCAGTGGGCCAACAGGATAGCAGGAGAGTTGATAGTGTTTGTTTCAGTCCAGTCTGTGTCCAAAGACAGGAGAAAACAGTGTCCCAACGTTAAGACAGCCAGCCAGAGAGAAAGGATTCTTTTTTTATTAAGCTTCTAATTCTCTTCAGTTCCTCAATGGAGAGGACAAGACTACCCACACTGGAGAGGGCTGTCTGCTTGACCCCATTTACAAACTCAAATATCCTCTCATCCAGAAAAACCTTTATTGACATATCCTGGTTAACATTTGACCAAATATATGGACACTTTGTATGGGACTGTAACCCAGTCAGATTGACACATGAAATTAACTGTATGACTTTTTCTACATTTGGAGAATCTTCCACTTGTGAGTTTGGGTAGGAGTCATATAACATCTGCCAACATAGCTTCTTGCCTCTGGCTCCCAGGCTTATGTTTTGGACTCAGGCAATGCAAAAGTTCTGCCCAGAATTTTATATCAAGAACTGGGGATGCTAAGACACGGGAGTCTAGAGAGACTCTCTAGTGACAAGACCAAAATTTCAGAGCAGTGAATTCCAGACTAGAGGATTGCAGATCAGAGAATTCTAAAAAAAAAGTTGCCAGAGAAAATTCAGAGCAGAAGATTCTAGAACACACTATTCTAGAACAGAAGGTTCCAGAGGAGAGGATTCTAGAGAATATTCCTGGCTGAAGTTTCCAGAGCTATCAGAGCCACTGCCAATCCAGTGCCAGAGCCAATCCAGAACTCAACACTCAGTGTAGTGGCATAATGCCCCTACTAAGCCACTAGACCAGGGAGCATTAAAAGTTCTATTTCTATCTGTACAGACTGATTGGCTTCCCATGGCCCATGGGGTTCACTGAATTTAATCTGCTCTGATTAAATCATTAAGAAAAATGTCTATTGCTACCATCTGTGAACCTAAGGAGCTGATCCCTCAAAAGAGGTAGCTGGGCAGACCACAGGCTCAGCTCTATTCTAGATCCCTGACAACTTGGAATATGTCCAGAATATACATCCCCTCCCAGCTGAAGTTGTTGATTTGGATTGAGTGTCAAAAATGGACATTTTTGGAGGATGGATGGTCAACAAGCATAGCTGCACTTACTGGGTTCTGAGACTCATAAAGAACCATGAGATTCCAACTAACCCCTCATTACAGGGCTTGAGAAATTTGAGGACTCTAGCTGGATGTTTCAGTAGGTAACTCTGTTGGACAACAGAATGGCATGACCCGCATGCTTGTCTGCAAGCTCAGTCTCCTACTGTGCCAGAAGTTATGATGTCACTGTTCCTGATGTTCTGGAAGCTCTGACCCTATGGTCCCTGAACTTCCTGGAATGGAGATGGGCCAAGCTATACATGAGCTCAGCAGGGAACATGACCACCTTCCACACACATACGATGCTGCTTCATCTGCTCCTCAATGGCTTGACAGTAAGTTTTTGTGAAGCAGGCTCTGAAACTCCAGCACCTCTTGCTTGTAGCTCCTTTAAAGTTGCTGAAATATTCCAAAGTCTCCTAGTTACTCTTCTCTTTGCTGAGACAAAATACTTGACACCCAGAGTTAAAGGAATAAAGGTTTATTTTGGCTCAGAGCTTGTACAAGTTTCAGTTATAGTTGGGTAGCTCCAGGACAAAATGGCATGGCAGAGGGGTACTGTAGAGGAGAAGCAGTTCACGGGAGGCAGGTGGCAGCAAAAGCAGCAAGCAACAAGCGGCAACACTCTTTCTGTTCCTTGTATCTTATCCTGGCTACCTGCCCTTAGGGTAGGCAGCACTCATAACCAGAACTATGCCAAACCAATCATTGGACTAATTTAGTAATCACGCACTATTGATCCCAGCATCACGTACTTAATTCCAGCACCACAGACTGTAGATCCATCCACCTCTGAAAAGCCCCACCTATGACTGCACGAGGATTTTAGAGGGCATCTAGACACAAGGCACAACACAGGGTGTCACGTGTCTACGCATCAACTCTTAAATACTATCATCCTAGTCTCAAGGCTGCCTGTAGGAGGGTGTTTCCATCACCTCCCAATAATGCCATCGTATTGTGATCTCATCAGTGGGATAATCTATTGCTGCAATCAGAGCCCTCATTATCCAATCACCCTCTGAAAGCTCTACCTCTAAACACATGAGACTTTTAGGCAAAATTTTAGCTATGAGTCAGATGGATTCCAAAGCGCAGCTTAGGCCTGTTTGAAGCCTATATGATGGAAATCTTATGACAAACTTCACAGGGACACTCACTTTGAAGAGAAGATGAAAGGCTCTGGATCACTATCCACAGAAAGAGATAAGCATAAACATTAAAATTTGTAGTAACAGATACAGACTAGTGTGCTTGGCTTTATTTCACTCAATCCTTGGCATGGATAACATGGAAACCTCTTGAGAACAGATCCTATAAAGCAACTAATAGGAAGTTTTACAAGGTAAGTTTCCATTTATTACCTTGAAGAGACAAGCAGAGCCACAAGTAGAGAAATCAATGCCCTGTCAATCAAACTTTGCAAAAGCTCCCGGGCCCATTAGGCATCCCTTGGCTAATCACTGATGGAGTCCAGTCAATACCATGTGGAAACATATTTTTCTCCAGGCCTGCTGTCCACTCTGATCTCTACTGTGCCAGATGAATTTATATGGGTCTTTGAGCAGCTAGGCTCCTCCTCCTGCCTTTCATTACTGTGGACAGCTCTGATTATACTGACCTGATTTAGAGGGAATAAAGGGAAGGCTGCCCTGGAGAAGAGGGTGGTTTGATGGAGAGGCTGATTAGTGTGTGGAGAGCAGCTCAGGGCCATGCAAGGGGGTGTTGGTGGACAACCTGGCGTGGCCTGGCATGGGGAGAGACTCACTATAGGCAGGGTGAATGGCCTACATTTTAAATGTTCTTTAGCTACAATCATCTTGGAAGCACAGAGGATCTTTACAAGTAGGTGGAAATATGAAAAACCCTATGAACAGAATTTTTTAAAAAAGGAAGCCATCGCAAAATTGTCTCAGAGCCTAGAGTTAAAAGGATCTACTTACTACTGGGCTACAGCAGTGATGGTATTCACTATTACAGCCTCGATTCTCAAGGTCAAAAGATGCCTTAGATAAAATGCCAGAATTCCAGAGACTTTCACAAAAATAAACCCCATGCAACACTGCAGCCAGTGCAATGAGTATGTTTCTAACAGGTGGCAAAACAGTTTCTTAGACTGCGGCAGAACTGAGACAAAGCTGCCTTTCCAACCCTTGAGTTGGGCCAGTCTCTCTTCACTGCTATTTGTCCCTGTTGGTTGCCCTCTCTGATCCAGCCACTGTAGACAGCACCCCATGAGGATATTTCTCCACAGAGACAGATCCTTGCCTCAAGGGGTTAAGTTCAGTATGCAGACAAACATCATTCCAATAATCAAATAACCACACAATTACTTATAAAGTCTCAGGTTATGAATGCTGAGAGGAAGGAGCTCAGCACTCCAAGGGCTGGTGGAGGCACTGGAGAGGGCCAGAGAAGCCTTTGCTATGGAAATGGGATTGGGGATGATGTCCCTACGATGATACAGGAATGGTAAAAAAGATGGTGAATTGGAGGAGTGGGGATGCAGCATAAGAGCATGCGCAAAGACCTACGGATGGATGGCGGGCAGTCTGTGAGGTGAACGCAGGCAGGTTAGAGAACAGAGAACAGGCCGGAGCTGGTGTGAGATGAGGCTGCAGAGCCTCTGCCTTGACAACGATGGAATGCAGCTAATAGCTCCCTAAATGTCTGAATAAATAAATTGTATTTAAAGTCAGGTCATCTATGGAAATTTTGAAGTCAACTATGGTTTTAAAAGTAATTTCATTTTATCATTCAAACGTGGTGATCTTGGCTGAGGGTTTAATCAAAATGTGCAAAAATTCAATTATTTAAAAAACTGCACTTGGGGCTGCTCAAGGGGATAGAAAAATCTCATTTAAAATATCCAAATTTAATAATATAAAATAAGAATATTCTAGTAATTACAAAAGTCATATTTAGCAACTAGTCTGGTATATTTTTAAATTTTATTGTGTTGAAACATATTTTTTCCATTTCTCATGCTTTGGGAAAATGCTATTGGAGAATATAAAAAAGACATTTGTTTCCAACACCAGACTATCTGAGCTGCCCTGATTCTGTATACCAAGGCCAACTTGAAGAAAACAACCTCTTTGTCAGAGGTAACCTTTGCAGATCCTGTGGCTGTTTATGATCTAAGTGTAGGACTTTTTCCCAAACAGGGAAATGAGCACCATTTGCCATGCAGAACATTTCACATCAAAAAGAAAACATTTGAAAATATCTGGTACTGTGGCTAAATATTAAAAATGGCAAAGACAGACACCATTGCAGGGCAGACTTGTGCCTATGGGGCTGATCCTGAATAAAATCTTCCCTCTGGCCCCTGCCAAATGTTATTGTATAATTCCTCCTCTAGCCAGGCAGCTTGTGAAGAGGGCTTGGAGACGGAGCGCTGGTTCCTGCTAAGAGGGACATGAGAAGAGTTTGCTACATGCTATCATTTCAGATTTTGGGGAGTCAGAAAGATTTGCTGAGAATGTTACAGTAAAATCCCACTTTGACTGCACTCCAGTGACAATATCTTCACACTATGTATTTCACTTTCACCCTCATGCAACAGCAATGTGGTTACATAACAATAACTTCAAGGGCTCTTCTGAACAGTGCCTGCTACTCAAGAGTCCAGAGGTAATAACCAATAAATGCTGCATGTTTAATTTCATTTTAGAAACATTGTGCTAAAAATAAATGAATAGTTTTCTTTGCGGCAAAACTCTTTGAAACCTTTAATAACTAACATGCATTTGGACTCCTAAGAAGGAAATTCTATACAACAGTTCCCAGATTTAGGAAACCACAGAACACTTTTTTTCCTTTAATGCATCTTTTGGGACTATTGTTGCAGAAAACACACCTTGAAAAGTACAATTTCATATCAGTTTTAGCTGCAGTGTAAAATAAAAGAATGAGCTATTATATGCAAATAATAACTGGGCAGCAAAGGGTCTAGTTAGTCTGTTTCTTGGGGAAGAGGGCTTTCAGAGGCAGATGTGCATGAAGGAAGTGAAGAAGGGCTGCTGGAGCACCTGGGTGACATGATGGGAAACTAGGGGTGGGGATGAAGCCCCTGAGTGGGGCCCACCTTTGCACATGCCTGACATGTGACACCCACTGCATCCTGACTGCACCCCAGGAATGATCAGAGCTTCATTCACCATTGGTGGTCCCCCATGGCTGCTGTTTGGGCCAGCCTAACCCCAGATCCCATCTCAGAACAGGACTCCTTCTTGGTTAGAGCCTCCTAGGAAACAGGAAACGGAGATTTGCTTGCAGAAGTTGCCTAGGGAGTTCTTTTCACAGCACCACCTGAGAAGGATGAAGCAAGTGGGATTGGCAGGGAAAAAAGATGAACTGTGGTCTTTCAGGATGCTCCAGACTGTATGAGTAATCTCAAGGGAAAAGGCCTGACTCAGTAAGGGTGCCCTTCTTAGCCAAGAAGGGAGAGACACAAAGTAATTTCTCAGATAACAGCAGAAATTGTGCTTGTAGTGCAAGACATGATTAATAAATCTAGAGAAGAGCTGAGGAACATGATGGAA
>NW_004624737.1:15587463-15667884 GCF_000247695.1 Heterocephalus glaber
AGACATTTATAGCTAAATGAATGCATTTTGAGGCCATCCTCTTAAGCGAAATAAATAGGACACACATATGTAAATGCCGAATAGTTTCTCTAGTGTGAGAAACTGAAAGTGCAATTAAGGATACACATGGATGAAATGGCCTAATAACATATTTCTCGGATTGCGTTTCCATTGCGTGTCTTATGACTGTATTGGAATTTTAATTAGGGAGAAGTTTGGCTTATGTGGAGTCTGCTAACGAATTGCTTTTTTTTTTTCCAGAACATTTTTATTCAATGTTGGTTTTGGGGGACCTTTCTGAAACAAATTACATCCTCTAGTGTCTTGTTGTTGCTTGAGATGCTTTTTTAAGTTATACGGAAAAATGTTTAAGTGCTTTTCAGTTTTGTTTTGGTTGAGTTCTACTGTATTTGAATATTATTGTAGGTTTTTTCCCCTTGCATTGTTCTTCTTTGAGTGGTTTTAAGTTTTTGTATGTGTGCGTTTTTGATAATAAAGTTATGTAATTAAAAAAATAGAATCCTACCACAGCAATATATGTGCACCCATGTTTATTGTGGCACAGTCTTGTACTAGTGAAAGCTTGGAAACAGCCCATGGGCCTATCAACTGGAAACTGGATAAAGAAGATGTGGTTTTTTTACAAAATGGAGTACTACTCAGCCATAAGGAATGAGAAACTAGAGACATTTATTGCTAAATGGATGCATATTGAGGCCATACTCTTAAGTGAAATAAAAGGGACACACACATGTAAATACCAAATAGTTTCTCTAGTGTGAGAAACTGAAAGTGTAAATAAGGATTAAAAAGATTAAGACAAATAATTGATAATTTGAAATAAGAAGAAAAGTTCCAAAGTGGTAGGGAAAGTGGGAAGTGAAGGGGAAAGGAAAGAAGGGAAAGGAAATATTATGAGAAAAGGAAAAAATGGAAACAAAGTTATTGTAAATAGGGAAGGGTGCACAGGTAATGGGCAAAAATAAGAACCAAGATTCATCATGTACAGGTACAAGTACCCAATGATACATGTAAATGTATTGTATACCTAAAATGTACCAATAAAAGAATTTAAGTAAAAAAAAAAAGAAAACATACTAGAAGTATGCTCTAAGTCAGGTCATTTTAAAAGTATATGTCTAGGAAAGGATAAACAAAACAATAAAACTGCAAGAGAATGGAAAATTGAAACATATTCATATATAGTACAAGTGATGTATACTTTTCTGTTACAGGTGCTGATATTACTGAATACATGAAACTTGAGAATTTTTAAAGTGTAGTGATTGACCTATTACAGTTACAGTGGCTGAAAAGTACAATATACAGATATGGCATCTGGTGAGGGCCTTTGTGATGTGACATCCCACAGTTGGAGACAGACAGCAAGAGAGAGGGGGACACCAAACTCACCCTGTCATAATAAACCCACTCTGTAATCATGACCTTAATTCACTCATGGTTGCAGAGCCTTCCTGGCCTAATCGTATTAGGCCCCACTTCCTAACCCTGCTGCAATGCAGATCAAGTTTTCCACACGTACTCTTGGAGATTTATTCAAACCACAGTACAGGTGAAGGTAGAAATCTTTAATCATTAGACGAAAGAGTTGGCTATTCAGCATAGAAACTCGGAGCAAATTAATTTCTGTGGCTTTGGTTCAAATTCTAAGTCTCATTTTACATATGGATTTTGCACTTTTGTATAGTCTACATGGATTAAGTAATAAATTGCTAAAAGTAAAATAAAAACTGATACCTGAGGATGTAAGATATAGGTTATTTTCATATCAATGTGGAAGAGAAGGCCTATCAGAGAATGAAACTGAGGCTCAACCATAAATGAAAAATTAATATATATCCACACAAATAAATGTTCTGTATGAGATGGAAGAGCAGATGGAGGACCACTATTTTTGAATGAACAATTAGACAAATGAGATAAAAGAAAAAAACTATCTTATTGAAGGCAGCAGAATGATGAAAGACCCTTGGTGAGAAGAGCTGATTTCTGCAGCATATTTATTCTGGGGCATTAGCCAATTCTAGACATGGGCAGAGGTGGTGAATCCAGCTTTGTTTCCATCCTTGGTGATGAGTAAGCAAACCAGAAGAGCCACTGGCAGAGATTAAACAGGTATCAAGAGAATGGCTAGGTTTTTCCCCAAGAAAGCTGGCAAATCCCTGGATTGCCTTGAGCTAGGAACTAAAAATATATGCAGGAAAACTCTGCTAAGTATGAACATTCTGCCACTCTCATTAACCAAGGATTTGAATTTATGACCCATCAAAGGGACATCAGTCTAGCAAGTGCAAACCTTGGAGAACCATAGATCCAGCTTCAGTAAAGCACATTTCTTAGCTGAATGGTGGCAATCAACCATGCTATTGGCTTAGTGAAAGAAAGAGGAGCCCTCTCGTGTAGAGGACAGCATCATTCAACATGGAAGCATTTTGTAGCCAAGGTCCACCATTCAGTGAAATAGTGTTTTGAGAAGGTAGCAAGACAATACTGTAACTGAAGATATAAAATAGACAACCAGAAACAGACCAATAGATAATGCAAATATTTGTACCAGCTGACAAGGACTTTAACAAAAATATGCTTAAGAAATTGAACAAAAGAGAAAATGTGGAGAACATGTGAAAAATGGAAAGTGTTACCAAAAATGAGAATTTATAAAGATAAGTAAATAAAATCTATAATTGAAGAAAATAATTGAAAGTAATAACCACTGGATAGATGTAACTACAAATTTTTAGCAGAATAAAAATATTCAGAAAATGGAAATTAAGTCCATAGAACACATCTAAACTGAAGCACAAGAAGAAATTAAGTAAAAGAGCAGAGTATAAGAGTTAAATTTGATATGATATAAAGTTCTAAATATCTGCAAATGAAGCTAGAAAGAGAAGACAGAATGAATGGAAAGAAAGTCAATTTGTGATGAATTTTCAAATATGATGAAAAGAAGTTCAAAGTTTTCAAAAGTGATGGAAACAATTCAGGAAGGTGGAGGCAGTTGAATTTGCAGGCAGTATGCTTCTACAGGAGTTTCCTGGCAAAAGAGCTCAAGGAATGTGCTTTGTGGTCGGTCCCCTTTAGTCTTTAACCAAAGACACACAAGGAAGTCTCAGGAGTCTGAAAAAACAGAGAGGCCTGGGACACTATGTTGGGCAGGTTGGACCTCATAAGGTACTTGAACCCCAACCAGGCTGTCTGAAGTGACTGAGCTGGACACTCACTGATTTCAAAAAATATGATCTAAAATACAAACAATATCAAACAAATAATGAAACAGCTATATCATTAACCCTTTCCTTACTACATAAACACTATGTAACTTCAAAAAAAAAAAATAGACCAAAGTGTGGAAGTTTAAGAATATAAAATTTCTAAGAAAAAATAGAGGAGGAAATTTTATATTAAGCAAATGAAATTTCACTTAATTTCTTAATCACAAATGAAAATGTTTGTTAAATTGTATTTCATCAAAATAAAAACTTCTCTTTAGCAAAAAAGGAAAAAAATCACAGCCTGAAAAGATAAAATGCAGACTAAGCAAACACATTTATACTACATATAAATGATGACAAACTTGCATATTACCATACATACCATAAAAATAACTCCAGTAGAATAAGAAGATAACCTAACTCAAGAAAATAACCTAGCTTGATATTGACAAAATGCAGTTATTTCTCAAAAGATTATATTTGGATAATCAGCCAGTACATTAAAAGATATACAACTCCAGTAGTTATGGGGGGAAATGTGAATTAAAATGACAATGGGGTATAATTATCTCTTTACTGAAAATCTAAAAATAATTGTTTTAATGACAATATCAATTAAGGTGAGAATTCGCAACAACTGGAAACTTCATACTTCATGCAGGGAGTGTGAAGTTGTATAACCTGCTTGAAAAATGGTTTGGAGCTCCTTATAAAGCTAAAAATGCATTTACTCCATTACCCAACAATCCCACTCCTGAGCACTTTCCCAAGAATAATGAAAACGTGTTCAGAAAAGACTTACACATTAATGTCCACCATAGCTTAACTTCTAATATTGCAAAAGAGGAAATTATTTGAACATTTTAAATACAAGAGTGAATAAAAATATTGTGGAATATTCATCCATAAAGATAAATAAAGTACTGAGTTATATGACAGCATTAATGGGTCTCAACAGTATTACTCTTTTCAAAAGAAATCAAATACAAGGAGTACATACTGCATAATTTCATTTATGTTTTCCAGAACTCTACAAGAGAGACAATCTGGAGAAACTTAGCTGTGGCCTGAGGATGGATTGGGAAGACTGACTAGAAGGAATTACAGACCTTTCCAAGGTGATGGAAAACTCATCAGACTGTGCACTTAAAATGAGTGTATTTTACAGTAGGTAAATTATGTCTCAGCTGACTTGATTTGAGATGTGTTATGTCTATATCCCAACTCCCCACAAGGAATATAATCATTTCGTACTGCAAACACATAGTAATAAAAAATAAACCTGGAAAATCACTTAACGGGGACCAAGAGATAGAGTGAGTGGGGAGGAGGAGGGGAAAGGAGTAAAGAAAGAATTGAGATGTGTTATGCACATGTACCAACTCTCCAAGAGGACTGTAATAATTATATAATGCAAACATGTACTAATAAAAATAGTCAAAAATAAAATTAGAAAATAATATTGTGCTGTTCTCTCTCAGCAGAAAGGTGAAAATTAAAACAACAGGTGATACTGACTGAATGAAGAAATCTGGAATGACTCCTTCTGGGCTGCTGCCAGGGGTGTAGATTGGTACAGTTCTTAGAATCCACGTGGCAGTCCTACTAAAATGTGATAGTGTAGAACCCACCAATTTCCTTTCCAGTTAAGAACTCAACAAAGACATGGGCATATGTCAACAACATGCACATGCTGTGATGTCACAGCAACAGCATCATCTACTGCCCTGTGATTGTTAACTGTGATATGTCACCTTGACCTGAGTAAGAGCCACCTAGCAGATTAGTGAATTCTGTGGATGATTGACATGTAGGCCAACAAACCGACAGGGAAGACGGGCCATGCATGCAGGTAGCCAAACCAACAAGCTTGTACCTTGGACAGAATAAAAATGGAAAGAACAAGGAAATGTTTCTCTTTTCTTTGAACGAGCTCCAATTCTCACCATGGCCTCCAGACGCTGGTTTCCAGTTCTTTCCGTTTTCTAGTGCAGACTTTTCAACTGGCACAGACTTGCACTGGTGACTCTGCAGCAAACTTCCAGGCCTTCAGACTTCAACTGCTAATGGATCCTCTGGGTCTGTAGCCTGCAGACCAATGTCCAATGTCCATTTGGATTCTTTCTGATATGGCAAGTGGCCCCTAGGACCCTTCCAATTCTGATCCTGTAAGCCTGTCTCATAAAACCCTATATAATCATACATACATTTTATATTAAATCTTTTTCTCAAGAGAACGGTAACTAATACATGGACCAAACTAAGAGCAATACAGATGCTATAAACAGTGGAAGGATTTCAGTAGAACAATGAATAGAATGTACCTGGATGGATTGTAACTACATGCAGTGACATGGATAGAGGTCACAAACCTATTTCTGACTGTCAGAAACAAATCCAGGTACAGACTCTAAGGCTGTCACAGTGAGGGTGTGGTTTCTCTTGGTAGAGGCACAGTCGATATATGACTTAGAGTAGACTTGAGGAAATTCTGCTAGAGTTGTAGACTATTGCTTGGTCTAACTGCTGGCCTCATAGATTTGCACATGTTGTAAAGTTCAGGATGCAGTTTTTTTTATTTGAGCAGTATTCTGAACATGAGACTAATCACATGTTCATATTGAATGTCAAAGAAGAAGAAAATAAAAATATCCCAATAGAATAATGAGCAAAATATTAGGCTAGAATTCAAAGAATACAAATGGGATTAAAGATGTTTCACAATGTGAGGGTCTAGGAGTTTAGGAGGCTTATGGTCAGTTGATGGATCTGAATGCCGGAGCTTTCTTTCTTGGTAGAACTATCTGTATGTTTGTTTGTATGTATACTCTTGTATATGCAGAAATATTTCATGACTAACACTGAAAAACTTTAATTTGATGACTTCTGAGGTGCATAAACAGCTGCCTGGGGATAGACATGTTTTATTGATCCTTTATTAATATGTTAAGTGTTTATCAACCATTTTACCTACTCATTTAAAATAAACTAAGTTCAGCAAAACAACATTGTCCTCGTCCTCCTAAATCTATAGCTCTGCTTTAAATTAATTAGAGAATGTTACAGAAAGAGAGAAACTGTATGCAGCAGAGGTAAATCTAAACAGATGGGGGATATGATGGTGGTCTGCATTGTGACCCATGGGCAAAAGTGGCAAGGACCCCAAATGAGAGGAAAAGCCCAACCTCACCTGTGTCCACAGGTAGTGGCAGCTGCTTACCTCATAGATCATTTAACTTTGTAGTCTCATATTATTTTACAGAGCATGCTTTCAAAACTCAGTCTATGTCATAGGAAATGATGACTCATTTTCCAGAAAAAAAATTCAAAACTAGATGTTCCAAAGAGAAAATAGAGGTTAGTCATACATATACCTTCTTTATTGTAGATGCATGCCATTTGTTCAAATTTAATGATGTCAAATACATTTTAGCAGAAATACATGCCTCTGCCAATGTGTGAGGCAAAAATAAGTTTGGAAAACCTAATGCTGTGGTACAGTTGTGCCCATCCTTCCTTATGAATTTTGCATTGGGAGGGAAAATTTATGCATGTTCATTATGTTCATTAAGTCTGTAGTGTGCAGTAGAGAATGAAAGAAGGTAGGCATGTCTGGCTTAGTATCCATCTCCCTCATGTTTAGATTTCTGTTTACAGTGATTAAAAATATAATTAGAAATGGTGAGAGAAGAAACTATGTTAACTTGTTTGAGATATTTCATATCAACAATTTAACTTAATTCTTTGAGAATTTTATAAATGAAACTGGGACTCAGAAGTGACGTCACTCAAGGAAGCACTATAGCTAATTTAGACACTATTGTATCTAATGCCCAAATCTTAGTTCTGCATTCCTGCTTCTAGTTCATGCTACTTTTAAAAGTTTGGATTTTATCTTTCAAATGTCACAATTACCCGGCAAAACAGATGACCTGGTTCATTTGCTGTAATTGGACTCTTTTCTGCTGTCAGGTCGCTAAGTGCTTGATGGCTGCCTAATTACACTGGAGACCTCTGATTTCCCACTGAGGAACAGGCTGTAGGACATTCCAATCCCAGATGTAAGTGATGTCTATTTTTCACACTCAGCATTTTTCCTTCACACAAGCACATCCACTACAGAAAGCAGCAAACTGCCCTCAGAGCACTGTTTTTAAATATGTGACAGCAATACTTCACTAATTGCTGGGGGGAGAAGAAATGCTATCTGGTAAATGAGGTGGCTTCTTTGAAAAAATTATTATTCCAACAACCAAAGAATAAAATGTTTAAGACATTTTAAGTTCTGGTGTAAAACTAACTTTCATAAAGCAGTCATTTTGTGAACCACAAAAAAAAAATAGCTGGAGTAGAAACATTAGTTTAATTTACATGTCAGAAAAGCAGCCAAGAAAGCAATGAACAGCTTGAGAACATGGTGCTGCCAAATAGTGTGACTTAAAAATTTAATTCAACTTTGTAAAGAAAATATTTGTCTTCCCACTTCTGCATGGCATAGAAGGAAACGTCCTAGAGCCCCTGGGCTGTTAAAAACATTGATGGTCACAGCCTGGCCTCTGGCCTCACCTGCAGTGATGCAGATTGTGTTAGTAATTAGCTATAGCCTACTCATGTGGCCTCTGTTACCAATGGGGATGAATAGTTGGGGGGGGGCATGTTTAAGACCCTGTCATGGGACTGTCATTCACTGCCTGCAGTCCCAAAGCTTCCAAGGAAGACAGCTTTGTCAGGCAATAGTATAATTGAGAAAGCACCACAGTAGAGTGTAAGAAACGGGGTGTGGTTCACAGATCTAGGCAGAAAAGGAGTGTGATCTGATGAAAGACTGTGAAATTCCTGCAGGAATTCTCAGGAGCTGGGATCATGCTCCAAATGTGGCTCACATCTGTCATCCAAGAGGTGCTAAAGTAATATGTGGACTAAATGAATCTACGGTCATATTGATCATAGCAAATTTCAAGGAACCTCTGATATTTACAGATTCTACTTTGAATACCCCTGTATCATAGACATTGCTAGGATCCTCAGGACTGAAGAGGAATCTGGGACCTCTATTTGTTAGGAAACCTTGCCACTGTCACAGTTCCTGGCAAAGATAGAGCCAGGACTCAAATCCCATTCTACTTGTTTTTGTTTTTAATCTCAGCCTTTTTTCTTTTTAATACTCTGTGATTGTAGCAGAATATTTCAGTGTCAAAGAAGAAACACCATTGTAATACTTTAGGTGCTTGGAGGCAGGAGGGACAGGAGTATCAGTGGCTGTTGAGCAGAGCACATGTTGCATTTATGTGTAGCACTTTTGGGCATTGTTTTCCCCTATGCATAGGTTCCCAGGTGCCAGATACTCACACACTGTCTCATGCCTCATGTGTGCCAAGCACCACTGCATCCCAAGTTTGGTTCACACAGAGATACATGCCCTGCCCTAAGAAGTCCTGGGTACAAAGGAGAGCTGGCCCATAAGAAGTGGATAAACTGTGGTATGGGTCATGCAGGTTCTAGGAAGTTCCTGTTGTCCCAAGGAACATGAAGAGGATTGGCCATCTCTGTGTGAGATATGTAGGCAGGCATCACCTGAGAAGTGCTTCTGACCTGGATCTCAAAACGGGGGCTAAGAAGTGGGCAATGGAGAGAGGAGACAGCACTTGCAAGATATGAGCTCACAGTTACATGAGTTACATGGCACAGAGCATCTGAGAGGAGAATCGGGTAGTGAAGGGATCCCTGCTGGGTGGTGGCAAAAGCCCCCAGGAGGCATGAGATACTGAAAAGCTAAAAGCTACATGGCAGGCATCAATTTTACAGAAATAACTAAGTCTAGAAGTCAAAAAGTAGAAAATATTACAGAAAGGGGAGAGGAGCCCAAAGAGGAGAGATCTGGTCAATTTTCTGGTTTTCCCTATCCTAGACCCATTGGAAGCAATATAATGAGAGAAGATGAGATGTTGGAAGACAGAAAATTGCTCAGCAGAACTAGAATTGGGCATAAAGGCACTCAGGAACTGGACAGTGCTTTTATATGTGCAGTGGACATTCAAGAAGCTGGGGCATCCAGAATTTTGTAGGCATTCAGAAGGAACAGGCATGTAGGGGTGTGGGGAGAAGACAATGAAATTTGAGCATGTTGGTTGAGAGGTCCTGTCTATGTAGCTAGAACCTGTTAGAGTCCAGAGTTTATGTGACAGGGAGGCAGGGCTAGAATAATTTTGGTTGAGGTCACTGAGAGAAGAGGTGGCACAGGGTGGATGAATCTGAAAAGCACCAAAAGGCCAACTGTGAGCTGAGGAGGAAAACTATAATGAGGTCACATGAAGTGTTTAGAGGTTCGTTGGAGAGAAGAAGACTAGAATCACGGGCCCCATGGGAAAATAGGATCAAGGTGGGCTCAGCAGACATGGAGGCAGAAGTCAATGGGCAGAGAAAAGGCAGTATCAAGTCATCATGCTGGGGATAAAGCACAGGCTGGGCTCCTCCCCAGGAGAAGCTGTGACTGGTCACGACCACACTGTGCAATGTCCCACGATACCTTCCTTTCCAGAGTTAAGAGAACCTGATGTTCAAAACAAATATTTTAAGTGAATAAATACATAAGTGAAACTCCCTTCCTCAAAGACCAAGGCCTAAATACAGAATTTGTCAAAATTCTTAATATGTGTCCAGTACAAATTTTCACCAATTAAATCTTAAGTTCTAATAAGACTCAGCTGGTTCATGGGGCAAAAAAAAAAATAATTGAGAGCAAGTATTATTGTTAAAACTCTCAGAGCCACTGTCTAGGGCTTTAACTGCCAGGACATTAGCAGTGCCAAGGACTCTAAATGATGATGCCCAGCCAGTAACCATCAAGGGGCCAATTGTTTTCTGGCCCATGTCCCTGTGATGCCACCACTCTAATTTCTTTGCAGAACTGTAGGGCAGCCACCTGCTTCCAAGTACAATTCACTCTTTTTCTTTCCTTAAATTCTTTTATTGGTACATTTTAGGTATACAATATGTTTACATTTATCATTGGGTGCTTGTACCTGTACATATGTCGCATCTTGGTTCTTATTTTTTCCCCATTACCTGTGTGCCCTTCACCCCCTCCATCCTTCCCTATTTACATAGATTTCTTTTCATTACCCACCAAGAATTAGGACCCTTTCAACAGAAAATATCCTCCTCCCCGGACAAGGGTGAACAACAACTATGGTCTTGGGTGCAAGGTTGCAGCTTCCAGTTGAATTGCCTTTTCCCTGTCCTCAAAGGATGTCTTGGTTTAGAGTAGAGGGAGACAGGGTGGGGATGTGGGAGTGGGAGGAAACATGCTCCTCCATTATTCTGCTGAGCATTCAAGGAAAGATTATGAGAAAACAGGGATCTTTGAAATCTCTTCTCCCTTCTTCGAAGTTGAATCAAGTGATCCTGAGCCATTTCTTGTCCAAATATTATTAAGTGGAGAAAAACTAGACAAAAGAAATAAGAATATTTTCTACATGTAATTACGTGTTTTTTCTCTCAAATGTAGGTGAACCTTAATTTTTGAAAGGTGCCATCTCCATCCCCAGAGGTCGAATACTGGCTGATCTCACCAGGCGTGATGCAACTGCCTGGGCTGATCTCATACCAGCATAAGGTAGAGGGTCCTTGGAGTGGCTGGTGGAACCTCTAGAAAATGTTTGGTCCCTCAGCCTCATAAACACCTGCCTGTCTCCACCAAAAGTTCTCTGGACTGCCTCAAGTCAAGGATCTGCCCCATGGTCTTGCATCTTTGCTTCTCCTGATGGAGAGCCCACGGCTGTAGCAGCCATGACTGCCACCCATCAATACTTAGTTTTTCTCCTTTCCATCAAATTGAAGGACCACCCTTTCTCAGATGCATAGGGTCAGAAGGAGCCACCCATCACGTTGAATCCAGTGGACTGGTGGTAGAACTGCTCCTGTCCATCTCTACTAGGCTCATCATGTCATCATCCATAAAAGGGTCTTCCACTAGCCCAAGGATATCATGTCAGGAAGTGAAGCTTCCACAGAGGTCCACCTCTGCCCTAGAGGTCTGCCTCTGTTTTGTGATCTGCTTCTGTCCCTGGCTATGGAGGCACACAAGATAAAGTTGTCCAGGACAAGTCTCTGACTTGTGGTGGACTCTGAACAAGCATGGAATTCAACTCTGCCTTTGAAGTCTTGGGCTCTGAGAGATTCTTGTTATGGTGCCAAAACTTCACATGTACTGACTGATATGCCTGCTGGACCATGTCCCCCTTCCTCTCCCCAATCCTGTCCACCATGTTGAGCTTCTACCTGCCTTTTGGGTCCCCTGCTGTTGGTTTAACACAGCTTCCATGGGGGCCTCACCTTACTGTAACACAGTGACACTAGTTTACTTGTCTCTCTCTCCCTTTCACAAGGGCAGGTATTGCATCCATCTTAATTATTGCATGGTCCAGTATGTGCCCAGGAGTGTTGGTGGAACAAATGAATGAATGAAAGCTTTAAAATAGAAGTTGTGTCATGCAAGTGGCTACTCATTAATTTATTGTTGGTATAAATTAATGTACTTTATATTAAGTTTGTTTTAAATGGGGCACACATATTACACTGCTGGTGGAATTTAATTTGAATTAGACACTTCTGCTGCAGTTGATTTCGGTTCAGTCTTTTAATGTCTCACATCATTCATGTACAATTCTATTTGATACATTCTTTCCACCATTGTGAGAGACTGGAAAAGAGCTGGACTTTCATGAATAAGTCTCTACATTTGCCTCAAATTGTAGTCAACTCAGACAGGAGTGAATGTCTTCCTAAGAGACCTCTAAGGGTAGCATGGTTGGTGGTCCCTATCCAGGCCATCAGAGAGCTGGGAGTGTGGAAGCCATAGGGTGGGAAGGGGTCTCTTTTTCCTGGACAAGTTCCAAGTGAAAGAAAGCCTCCTCAGACATCATGAAAAAAGAGTCTTACTCTAGTTTTGTTAACTGCTCTGTCACACGTGTCTCATCTATTCATTCATTTCCCATCCATTAACTGGAGGCTCATTATACACATACATCTGAGATCCCTTGGCAGCCAAGTCACCGCCCTTTTCTTCATGGAACTACGAATCTCTTCTCTTTATCTTCAAAATGCTTAGCCTTCTTCTCCAGAAAACACAAATACACATGCTTATGTGCACACGCAGACACATAGATGTACTAGCATTCAAAACACATACACAGACATGTGTGCACATAGACATCCTTGCACACACATACCCACACACACCTGTGCACCCAGATACATACATGCACAAATATGCAAAACACATGTACAGAGAGACACACACGCAGATGCCCATATACATACATGCACACACACAACCACACATACACACACTTTCAAGCTCACAGCATGGTGAGAGCACCAGAAAGACAGTAATGCTGGTGGCAACTCATCCTGAAACAGTTTCTGTGATAACCCTTAAAGGAGCTATGGATTACTTTGGACTATTCTGAAGCAGATACAGTAGCACTTTTGTCATTGTAATATGTTGACAAGTTTCCTGAGCACTGATACTGCTGCAATCATTACTTAGTGGAAGGGACATTATCTGCTTTGGGGAATTTCACTAAGTGCTTTCCCTTCTCAATTTCAAAAGAAAATCTCAGTGTGCAGACCATGTGAAGAGATAATCAACTGCCTCTGAAAAGTGAAAGTGCTGGGACAGCAGGCACTGCTCCCACAGCCACAGAATAGGAAGCCTCTGTGCTCCAGCCGGGAAAACCGCTGTGCTCAGCTGGACCAGAGGCTGCTCCATGCCCCGGTGGGCTCCCAGTGGGAACCTGGTCACATGACTCTGAAAGTTACCTCTGAAAATAAGGGAGGTCCCTCATTTTATTTCTCTGCAATGTCCAATGGAAACAGACTCCATCAATTCTAGTGCATTAAATTATAATTTCTGTGATAGAGAATACAAATGAAGAGAATCCTCAAGTTTGAGGCCCCCTTGTGGTGCATATGCAGACTTTCCAGATGTTTCCCTTCTATACACAGAAGAAGATACTATCCCCACATTCAGCCTTCTCTTTGGACAGGGTTTGCAACACATTGGTGCCAGATGCCTACTTGGGTACAAGGACAGCAGGCTGGCTAATGAGGCTCTGATATAAAGGGCACTATCTTTTATTTTCCTCTTGCAGTCACAGATGACTGATGACAAGTGAAGGAAGACACACTAACAAGGGACATTGGGAGAACCAGCCACCTTCTCCTGTGCACCTGCCTTGTTCTGCCTTTCTCAGTGACATCCTTAGTAGTGGAACATTTTATGCTGTAGGAACAAAGTGACGGAGTTAGACAACCTGCAGTCAGGAGAATTGAATACTGAACTTCAGATATGAGGGGAGAAAGCCCACTACCCTATTCCTTTTGGAGGACAAACAAACGATCTCTCACAGCTCAGGCATGTTTGGGCTGTGAGCCGCAGAGTCAAAAAATCAGCAAAATATTTCTTGTTAATGTGGAAGATGAAAACAGTTGTGCTGAGTAGACATATTTCCCCACTGAAAATCTACAGGAGTTGAATATTAAAGCTACTGTAGAAAATACCAACTTTCCCATTCATTTCTGTTGTTAAAGTACAGTTTCATGTGAGCACATTTTTTCCTATATCTTTATGCAATAACTAACAATTGTGTCAGATTCTTGTGCCAAGATATGCCCTCATATTTCTTCAACTTCATTTGCAAGCAGCCTGAGCCTGTCTGCAGAGCTGGAGGATAAAATCAGAGACTATTCTTCCAAAATGATGGGAAATGATATGAATGGTTGACTGCTTTCCAAATGACCGACACATAATTAATAAAGAAAATGGCTTCTGTGTACTCAATATATCTACACAATAGAAGATGCTACATCACCTGAACCTGTAATAGTCATTTGGAAGCTCAAAGTGAAAAAATCTGATTATTCTTAAGAGGTGTCAGGATTCCACATTACACCTTGTGATTTTAATGAGCTGTATGTGTGATTTCGGGTAATTCTGGGGCATCCCCTTATCAAGATGTGAGCAGCTGTGGTTTCTCTAAAAGCAGGCATGTGACAGCAGCATGATAGTGCTGTCATCTTTGATAATCATTATTTGTTCTGAGTCTAACCTCATGCTAATAGCCGGGGAACTCCTGGCATCATCAAGGCCCACATGGTTCTTGGTGGAGGCCCCACATTCCTCACACAGAGCAAGGTGGATGAGTTTCAGTAACAAGTGAGGCTGCAGACAGCTCTTTTTGGAGCATGGAAATGAAAAGCCACATAAGACCATTTTTACCAATGGGAGATATTGACCTTACACTTCAACTGAACTTAATGTTTTTAGAAACTATCTGTATTGAACGAACATAAGCCCCACAATATCCTTTAACTCCTTTTTGTTTCAAATGTGTCATTTAACACTGGCAAGATTGTGGAGTCCCTTTGCAGATTTAGGATCTGGTTGATGAGTCTTCCTGGGGCTCTTCATCCTCTAATCTCCCTCTTGACCTTTATCAAATTCCCGCTCATGAGAATATTAGTATTAGCAGGAGGCAAAGACAGCACTTCAAGGAACAGAGAGATTATCAAATATGAGGGTTCAGTAGCACAGTGCAAATTCTACTTTGAACTAATTATATGGGGTAAGAACACAAAGAAGTAACTCATCCATGGACCCAGTCCAACCTTAAGTGCATCCAAATAACAGGGAGAATAGAGTTCTGGCAACATGGAGGCTGGAATTCAGGGTGAAAAGAAAGCTTGGGAGTTGCAGACAATCTACCTTTCCACCACACCCCTGTTCCTACAGAGATTTGTGGGATGGAGACATAAGCCAGGTGCACCAGGTCAGTGGCTATATCTCAGTGGACACATTTTCCTTGCTGGCATTCCTTCTCAATTCTATGCTGAAACACAACCAAGTGAAGGGCTTCTGGCCTGACACTGCACTGTAAGCTCTTGTGGTCTGAGTTCCAACCAAATTGGAAGGAGGACATTTATTCCACTGCACACCAAAGGGGTGAAGAGGAGCTATTGGCTCATGCTGGAAAAAAAAGCCTCAATAAATGGGGAAATTCACTGCATTTGGCATCAATTCAAAGCACTTTCAGCTTCTATTTTAATAAGGTGACATTGGAAATAACCCTAAATTTCTTTTCAAACTCAGAAAAAGAAAAAAAATCTCTTCAGATACTCCTTGCCATAAAAATAAGTCCAAATGTTAGGTGAAGGAATTCTAAATTATAAAGCAAGTGCTCTTTGGGTCACCCTGTGACTTTAAGGCCCAAATTGATGTAGTGAACATGATCATTATTTTCTGCCAAGCACAGGAGAGAAAGGAAGAGAAGTGAGTCTCAAGTGCTTCAGGTTCCTTTGATTTCTGTATCATTAAATGGTAAGATGGAAAGTGAAAGCTACCCAGGCAAACTTTTAGGAATGCTACAAAATTGGGTTGCAATGAAAGGAAAATTCATCCTGCCATTAGCGATCTGATTCAAAGTTCCTTCATTAACTGAAGTGCATAGAACACCAAGGCTATGCTTGGTTCTGTCCACGGTGCTGAAAATACGTCAGGGAGGCCAGACATTAACAACCTCTGCCTTCTGAAGCATGGAGGAATCCAGCCAAGTATCACTGGAACCTCCCCTAGGTTGCAGAAACATGTACTAAACTGTAGACTTATGGTCAATAATAAATGCTTAATGTTTTAAAAACAGAAAACAACAAAAACATCTTCCTTAAGAGTTTACAGTTCACATTCTAGTGCACATGCCCAGTCAATAAACAAAAAAGAAATGAAAGCTGTGCTGAATCAAATGAAAACTGCCACAGGGGAAATGAAGCAGATGAGAAGGAAGGGTGATCCATGTGAATGTTTGTGAAATGATTGTTCTGGGTAAAGGGCTCAGCAAGTGCTCAGCCCCAGGTAAGCCTGTGCCTGGCAACCTAGAGGGACAGCAAGATGGCTTGGTGACTAGGACTGAGCTCCCTTCCAGAACACAGTTGGAGATTAGAGAGAGAGACAATGGCGAGTTGAGCAGAACCTAGCACCCAACATGAACACACTAGCTGTCATTCTGAGCTTGACAGATGGCACTGAAGGCCTCTGATCTGAGTCAGATGCAGATGTGTTGTGACCAGCACACAGACCCACAGTGTGAGGACAGAGAGAAGGAAAGAAGGCAAGGAGAAGGGAAAATGGAGCTGTGGCCATGAAAGAGAGAACCAAGGGCTACAGGGAAGAGGATAGCAGGGAGTGGTAAGACTCTGGTAGATGCCACTGAGAGTGTGTGCTGATGAAGTGGTCATGACTAAGATGCAGGAGAGAATCCTATGGCCACTCAGGCAGTGGCCTGAGCCTTGAAAGAACAGGGTTATTACTAACTGAGAGTGGGAGAGCCAGCTAGGAATTGTAGAGAAGTTTTTGGCAGCACCCTTCCCAGTCATGGGCTGGTTATGGGTTTGAAGTGAGGGCACTCAGCACAGATCAATGTCTTCTAGGCCATCCAACTGAGAAGTATGGCAGGTGATAGGTGGAGATCTGGGCTTGGCAAGTTGGTGGTTTTGCCAAAAAGAGGGACAGAGGAGGAGATTTTTACATACAAAGGAGTGAGCATGAGAGTGATCCATGGGATGGAAGGAGGTGAGAATGCAAGGAGGATTTGGAGGCTTGGGATCAGTGGGTGACTTATGCAGGAGGGCATGGTCAGAGGAGTGAGCTGCACAGGTAGTAGATGGTGTTCAGAAACAAAACATTTGCATTGTGACTATAAATGAGATGCAGTTCTTGGCCATGAACATGGAAGGGAGCAGGCAAGGCAGGAAGGGGAGGAAGAATGGTCAAAATCCTTGTGTTGAATGATTCACTTCAGTGGAAATTTAAATAATCACAGATGGGGTAATTCCTGAGAGAGTCAGGAGAAATAGTAAAGAAACAAGTGTTAAGGGTGGGTGTAGGGTTATTAAAAAGAAGTTGACAATTACTGTTCCAAGGTTTGAAAACATTGAAAACCAGTCCTAGTTGTCTGTTCTCCTTTAGGGTCCTGTGAGGGGGTCGGTCCAGTGCTCACCAGGAAATGGATTAATGCAAAGGCCCTGTCTGTTGGTGGGTGGACAGTCAGAAGATCAGCTCTGGGAGTGATGCCAGGGCCATCACTGGTGGAGAGCCTGCTCAGTACCCTGAGTATCCACTCCCATGCCTGCTGTGCCACCTGGCAGACAAGGGAGGCTCTGGGATGTAGGGTGTGTGTGGTGAGGTGGGAGCCATGGAAACATCAGTTGTTAGTTCATGTGGCAGCTGTGGGGGAGGACTCTATATCTGCCTAACACTTGTTAGTTAGCCTTCATCTGTTAGACTGATTTTGTTTTCTCAAATAAAGAAACTGAAGCTTAGAGAGTTAAGTGACATGCTGGCTCCATTGGGATAAGCTAGAATGCTGACCTGTACCTTCTCCCTGCTCTGAGTTGTCTCCATCAGGCTAGAAAAGAGCCACCCAAGACCCTTGGGAATTGGGTGCATGGTTCATAGTGGAGCCTGGCAGGCTGGGTGAAGGTGGTGTGCTGTGGGAGGGAACCTCACTGCTGGTCACAAATGGCCTTGTAATACAGAGGGAGAACCTTCCTGGATGGGTCACACAGAAGCATGGATTTCCCACCCTATATGACATAGCGAAGAGTTCCCCATCTATGAGTGTCACAGGGTCATTGCTCTACCTGCTCCCCTTTCTCCAATCTGTACCTCTCAGTTGGTTCCAGGCTGCTTCACAGGCTAACAGAAAGAACTCTAAAAGAAGAGCCCAGAAGATCTCCAGGCCAAGCTGGGTCCCTCCTCAGAGCCCTAGGAGTAGCAGGATGTGGAGGACTAAATTCTCCCAGTCTTCCAACAGGGTCTCCAGGATGAGCTGGCATCTGATGGGGAGAATGTTTATATTTATCACACTGGACATAAGAAAACAGGGATCATCTGTTCCCAAACTGAACCTGAAAACGTTGATGAGTAAGAAGTCACCCTTATGCATCCATCTAGCCAGGCTGTAGTGCTGGGAGATGTTAGCACATATTGCTTAGGGTGCCGTGGAAGATTCTGCAGATGTAGTCAACATCTGTAGTCACGTGGTTCTGAGTAAAGATGGTCTCAGTGTGAGTGGTTCTCAGCCTGTCAGCTAGAGGTCTCTCTCCCTCTCTCTCTCACCAGTGCTGGGATTACAGAAGTGCATCACCATGCCTGTCCAGCTGGAGACCAATGACTGGGGTATCCCAGAGGACAAATTTTGCCTCCAGGCTCAACATCTATTTTCAGCCTGCTCTGCAGAGCTCAGACTTCCCAGGTGTTACCATTTATTAATTTCTTAAAAATGAGCTCTCTCTGTCTCTCTCTGTCTGTCTGTCTCACATACAAAAAGGCACTTCTGATTCTATTTCTCTAGAGAACCTGATCGATAAAATTAGTTACATGAAGACATAAAATTATAACATTTTATACTATCCCTTGGCAAATATTCAGATAAATCTTAGGCTCTTGTCCCCAAACATCTGCTCAGATGCCAGACAGTGAATCTAATCAGAGGCCAGGGACATTTTCACTGGCCCAGAAAGGGACATGCAAGTCTGAGCCACTCTTCATATGTGATAATGTATATCACACTTTTAATCCTGAAAGAAAAGTCATAAATCAGCAGACTGTTTGAGTGCTCTTGAGCCAAATCCACTCTCTACCTAATTCGCTTCCCAGAAGTTGCCTCTGGGGGATGTCAGTAAGTTGGGACTCGAACAGTTTAATTTTTCATCAGACTATTCTGCAATTGAAAATTTGAATTTTATAATAAAACAAACATTCATTTAATTCTCATATTTGATTTCTGTTGGATGCCTCCACTACTAATTTACTTATAAATTTTCTCATAAAGATAAAAAGTGAAACCAAAACCCAAAACCATTTTTCTGATTACCAGCTGCTGGGGCCCATGATGAGACGGGGCTCTCTCAGGTGGGAACCTGTTCATTATGCCAGAAGCTGAAGGCTGAGCTTGTGATGATTCCATAGCTATTTGCTTCCAAAAAGAAATAAAAGACAACAGAACGGTACCAAACATTTAACTTTTACATTAACTCTCACAGGTTATTATTTGTCTTTTATATTCAGAGGTAGTTAAATGCCAATGGAGTGGCTTATATTTTCGAAGTCATGATGACCAGAGATGAGGATAAGTTCATGATGTCCTCCCAGGCAGCAGATCAGTAAAACCTGCTCATTTGCTCACTGTCAGCTGTCACAGGCCAGAACATGCTGGTCACATGGAAGATACAGGGGTGGAGAGGCCAAATAAAAACAGGCCTTACAGAGAAACAGCCCCCTCCTGCCCATCAAGCTCTGTCCTTAAATTTCCTGGGCCAGGAAATCCAGTCCCCAGGGTTTTGTGCTCAGGATGCTGGTGGGCAGTCCCTCCAGCCCTCCTTCACCCTCCCAGACCTCCTAGCCTTCTTTAGCTCCTGTACTGCTCTCGATGGTCTGATGGTCTGATGGTCTGATCCTGGTGGCCAGTGGTTCCAAGCCAGCTGGACTCTAAGTTCCAAATGGCAACTTCTCCCTCAGGAGACAGCTCCCTTGATTCGAAGTAGTTTTGAATTTGACCATCCTCATCTGACAATGAAATTCCTATCTCTTCAGCAAGGTTATTATTTCTTTTTCTCCTTTTTTTTTTTTTTGGTACTGGGGATCAAATTTAGGACCTTGTGCCTGCAAGGCAGGCGCCTGAACCACTGAGCTAAATCCCCGGCCCAAGGTTATTATTTCTTTAGTAAGTAGGTCTCCGCTGTGGCTGGGTTACACCTGACACTGTGTGCACAGCTGATGTACTGGATGAATTTGATGACCGCAGTTGAGTAAACCCACAAACCATAAGGAAATTTGCTTCATTCTCTGCTCCGTGGATCTTATGGAAATTGTGTGTGCCTAAATCATCAGTGTTGACCCCATGTGGTTTTCATGATGTGTCAAGAGACTGTGGAGTGAAGGGCAAAACCTAAGCTTAGGTTTAAAACTTGGCTCTGACTGTGTCTAGCTGCACATAAATTACTTAGCCTCTCTGTGCCTCGAGTTCCACCCCTGTAAATGGAGGTGATGGTATTGAGAGCACTTATCTCCTAGGTTTTCTGTGAGGGTCAATGAAGTTACATAAAGGAGTTCAGATAGCGCCTGTCATTATTAAGCACCTGTTAATAACCTCTCTGTTATTGTTCTAAGACCTAGCACAGTTCAGGTTCTGATCAACTCTGTTAATTGCAGCACTTTGCTAAGCATCAGGAAATCACAGTGAACATGTGCCTATAACTCAGGCCTCAGGAAATGAATTTAACACTACTGGAGCAGGGAGCCACAGCTCCAGTTCTGATGTGGATACAAAGTCCCCATCCCCAGGGAAACCTGAGGAAAACATAGCATTCTCACGCTCAGTCATATGACTCAAAGAAATGACGAAAGTAGGTCAAAATAACAGCAAAATGGAATTTTGATCTCTAAGGCATCTTTTTTTTAGAAGATGGGGATCAGATGGGAGAGGCAGAATGGATATGTTAATTGTGTATTGGTTCCTCATGAATAACACTTGTTATTATGATAATTATGTATCAATATGATATAATATTATAACAAATTTATAGATACTCATAGTGTATAATGTCTGCCTACTGACAAATCAGTCCATCAGTCTTTAGTCTTTAGCTGTTCTCCTCAGGTGGTGAGAAGTAGAGGGGGAGTTTGGCTTAGGAAGGGGCCAAGTTGGAAATCAGTGCAAGTTCCCAGGGCATGGGAAAAGAGGCGCCTTGCAGGTCAAGGCCCTGATGCCAGTGTTTCAGTGGCTTGCTAGAGGGCCATTGCCTAGGCAGAAACACAGCTTTTCTTGGCAGGGCTTCTGTTGACCAGTACTTGAGTGCCCTTCCCTCCTCCCTCTGCAGACACACTGGGGAGGACTCAGGCCATCCCCGTCATCTGGCATGTGACTCCCCAAAGGCTCCCCTGATGGCAGGTGGGTGTGCTGCCACCTGCTCCCCTGGGATGCCAGGAGCTTTGGGGAGCTGCCATCTTCCAGAGAAGGGCAGCGATTCCCACTTCACAGCCCCTATACGCTCCTGATCCTGCCCACTCCTGGCTTTCCTACTTCCGAGGCTATGTGACACAGCCAGAGACTATTGGATTTCATCAAGAGATCATTCCCTTAGAGCAAGGACAACTGTAGTTTGGCTCTTCAAGATTTATTGACAATAAAAAAATCTTGCTCACAACAGCCACATCATGTATCTGGCAGCAGACTGTAGAACAGGAAAAAAGCCTCTGTGATGGCAGTCTGTTATCTCAGCCACCTTTAAACCTCCCAGTGTATTGTTTGCTTCCATGGTGAGGAATGTAAATGTGTCCTAATTTAGCCCATTGCACTAGCTGGAGGATAACCAGAAAGCTCTAGAGAAAAACTGGCTAGATGAAACAATAGCCAGAAGTCTGTGGGTAAATATCACATCAAATGCCTATGACATTACTGTGCAATTGATCCTTGGGTAATAATGACTGAGGCTAAGTCTTCCCTCAAAGGTGACTTGAACAACATACAGTGATTTCCTCTTCGCAAAACTGCCCCAGATGGGGATCTCTTCTCAGTACAGCTATACTGACATGGTTCTGACCTATGCCATGGGTACCAGGAGTGAAAGTGTGTCCAAGGCACCTCTTGGGCCCTGTAGCTCTGCAGTAGGTGCATCCTTTCTCTGCAGAAAAGGAGAACTTGGAGACCCTCCTCCTGGCTGCACCATACATGGCGTATACTTACAAATTCAGGTGCTGGTTCTATTCCTCAAAACCCCAGGATAGGCCCATAACATGCCTTCTAATGAATGCCCAATAACTGAATCTGATGCAAGAAGTGGTGGACATGCTATAAGAAACACTACTGCAGATGAAGGTGAAGTAGACGGGATGATCTCTTTGTTTGCTCTTCCCAGAAGTCTAAGTGCTCTCTTCAGGCAAGAGAAACAAGGTCAAAGGGTCTGGGGTTTAAGGAGGAAAGGGGACAGAGGGCTGTTGCAATCAAGAGAAACCTGGATCAGAGCATGTCTGCTTTGGTTGACCAGAAGGGCAGACTGTTCCATAAAGGTGTGGCTGGAACAAAGGTAGTACAGGCAGATGGCTATGCCCTAGAGGATGCAGGTGGGAGATAAGAGGCGCTGGCTTTCAGATCCTCCTTCAATCCCAGTGGCCACCTTAAGAAGCACTGTGGAAGGATTTCTGGCAAGAATTTCCCAGAAGTTAATCCGGCAGGAGCAATGGAAGGGAGTTTGGGATTTTGCTGTTCATTGGGGCCACAGCAGGGCACCCAGAGAAGAAACCAGCCTGTGTGTCAGGGTTGGATCACACAGGTGATCACATAGTGACATATACTGGACAGGTCAGCACCCTGAGGGCTCTGCTCCTGGCTGTTGTTTGGCTTTCTTGGCAACACTCAGAACTTTTCCCAGAAGCTTTCTCAGTAAGGGAGACTAGTAGCCCAAGAGGGATTTGCCTACATAGCTTGTGTTTGGATTGTTATGATCAAGCCCAAGTTTATAAGAATAAACCTGGTTGGCATAGTTTATCTGAGTCCTGGTGTTTGGGTCCTTGCCTGTCAGAGTTCCTAAAGAAACTAGCCTGGGCTGGGGATTTAGCTCAGTTGTTCCATCGCCTGCCTCACAAGCGCAAAGACCCGAGTTCAATCCCCGGTACCAAAAAAACAAACAAACTAAAAAAAAACAATAAAGAAACTAGCCTGGGTGCCTCTCCTTACCAGTATGTCTCTGCCATGATCTACAAGGGGGCTCTTTGGAGAGTACAAAGCCCTGACCATAGCCACAGCTGGGGTCACCCCACTAGAGCAGATCGGGGGGTAGGCATCTTCCCAGATGCATACAGTGAACATTTCATACAGTGCCATGTACCCACTCCTTTTCCCCATGGCAGCTTAGCTGTGTGAACCCCCACTCTGACTCCTCCTTCCAAATACTGCACCCCCACAATTTGCAGTTAGCTTGAGCTTCTCAGTGCTTTGTTTTATTTTTATCATCTGCAAAGTAAAGGAAACCTCACCACCCATCCTAAGGCCTGTCAGAGGCTTGTACAGGATGACACAGACTAAAGAACATAAGAGTGCCCCACACATTTTACGACCCATCAAATGTATGCAATTATCTCTAAATTGTTTATCACCAGACCCTCAGAACTGAATAGCAGCTTCCTTGTAGTAAGTGATTTTTTCTCAATAAAATTGTAAAAGCTCTTTATTCTTGATGAAGTCCCTCACCCTGGGGATGAGAAAGGCCTCTCCAACATGTGGAAATGTTAACAAGCTTGTTTATCCTCTTGCAAGTTCATTTAGACCCAGAGAGTAAGGCAGAGTGACGTTATGCATGGGATGCTGGTCTTGTCCTCACCCCAAGACTTGGAGAATGAAGCTGGCTGATCAGCTTCTACCAATTTCCTTATCATTTCCTTCTGATGTGGACTAAATCTGAATGACTTCCTTTAATGAGATTGAGGAAAGCCTCAGGACACTGGGAGGAAGCATTTCCACAGAAAACCAATCAAGCAATACAAGGTACTGTGTCCCCAAGGAAAGCAGACCAGAATCCAGTGACTTGAGGAACACTGCACACTCTGGTTCCTTCAGGAGGACCTGACACAGGGTCAGTGAGATTCAGATATTAGAGATATAAGAAGAGGACCCCATCCCCAAGTAATTCACTGACTGGAGTGAGGCCTGCAAATCTGCTTTTCCAACAAGCCCCAGATGATGCTGCTTCTGATCTTGGAGCCCACTTTGTGAACCACTGTTTGGATTTTCATGGACTATAGCTGGGGGAGGAATGTAGGTGGAGGAGGGTGCTCTGCCAGGCCCTGCTGCAGCAGCAGCATAGACTCTGCAAGAGGCAGAGCTTTTGAAGCTTACACTTGGTCTCCTGCATCAAAATTTTCCTGAAAGTTCCCAGGCAAGAGCTGCACAAAGATAGGTTCTTACAATGAACTGTCTCTATCCTGACCACAAAGGACTTGATCACATTATGTAACAAGCCAGGCTCAGCATCTCCACCTTTAATTCTCCCAAGTTACAACTTGATCTGCATTTTTCAGATTTTTCAACCATAGCAGATGAATTTTTAGAGATTGACACCGTAAACCATCTACAATGGTCAGAAATAAAGCTGCACAGGAGAATTTCTATTATATGGTACCTGGCTGTGAATTGATATATAAATTGTAAATCATGATCACAAACATCATTTAAGTAAAGTAGAAGGTTTATTCACTGGTATTATCATCACTTGTTTGTTTAGTTTGTCTCCTCATCTTGTGCAAGGTAGCCCAGAACCTGGCCCTATGCCTAGAAATGGATCCTTGGAAGGAGGGAGGGAGGACAGGGACTGTATTACCTACTGTGCAGTCTCTGTGAACTATAAGAGTCCTGTGTCAGCCCCCGTTTCTCAGACTGTGGCCTGGGCTTTGATGGCCCAATTGGTGTTCAATAAACCATTGTAAATGAACGAGTCTGACTGTTCAGTAAACCCTTACTCACCAGCTTCTCTCTGTTTAGCTCTGTGCCAGGGGGCAGTGTGTGATGTTAAATAAATTTCCATAGCCTAGCTGCACGTGGCCTGGATTAGTATCTTCACCATCTACCTGGAGGCGCACTTGATGTGGGCAATCTGATTTTCCAGGAATCTGGGAGGTGATCCTGTGGTGTTATCCCAGGCAGCCCTGGGACATTCTGTAGAGAACTCAGATAGTGCTTAGCTTGGGAAGGTTGGCTGTTCAGTAGTCATGAAGAGACATTTCTCGGGGCCCAACACTGTGGTCAAAGGAAAAGGTAGAGAAACAAAGACAGACCAAAATCTAGAGAAGGCACTCATCCTACTATGTTCCTGGAAAATGTTATAAAAAGTTATAACAACACATAACTGATATTTTATCTGCTACATATACATATATATTTATGTACACATACAATACATATATATGTACATATACAATGTGTTTGTGTGTACAATGTGTGTGTGTGTATTTCTTCATACAATGAGCCTGCAAAGCAGGACTTGCCACAACCCTTTGGAATTGGGATTCAAAGGGCTACATGATAAGCTCAAGGTAATATGACTAATATTAAAAGAACCAGAATTAAAAACAAGTAGTTGTTGAATCTGCAAAGAATTTCCCTATACCATAGCAAAGGCTTCAGGAGCACTGGTGGGTATTTGAGGTTGTGCGTTCAGGTGGGAGAACTGACACAAAGCCCTGTGCAGCTGAGCTTCTCCTCAGTGGTCTACTGTTGGATCTGGGGCCTTCACTTGCTCATATTACTATTATCCCTTGCACACATGAAGTCCCACACTTACTATCCCTGTGGACAGTGATGGCTGTGAGTTGAGGAGGTTTCTTCCCCAGGCTCTTTCCAACCCGAGAATCAATTCCAGACCACACACCTGTGACCTGGCTTCCTGCTCTGAGATACCCTTCTGCACCCATGGAAGACTTACCTGCTCACCCCATGTTCCCATTCTCTACCCCGTCTGTACTCCCTGGGTGGTGTCACTCCTACAGTCCCTCCTGGTGCTGATTGGGGTGTGGTGGCAATAAGACAGGGCCAGAGAGGGAAGGGGGCCACTGCTCACTGTCCTAAAAGCCAAGAGTGCCACTGAGACCACAAACTGAGGAGGATCATGCCCACTTATGGGAGAAGAGGATGTCTTCAAGATGAAGAATCCTGATGTGATGGATTCAAAATGGTTCCAGTAATCACCCCTCCTTCTGACCCCAGGCTCAGGAGGATGGGTGCTGGCACTGGGTCTGAGTAAAAGTGATTTGAGCCCAAACCCAAAAACCACTTGCTGGGCTTGATGTCTCTGTCTGTGACCCAGGGCAGCCTGCTCTAGTCACTTGACAGAGGACCAGGCATGGGGAAGAAAACTGGGCCATTCCAGGTGTGCTGGACAAAGCTGCTATAGACACAGATGACCACCCAACCTTTGGGCATGTGAGAGTGACCAGGCAAGACCAAAAGAACCACTTGGCCAACCCAGGGACTCATGAGTTAAGTGAATGTTTATTGTTTTAGGCCATTGAGCATGGGGTCATTTGTTACCTGGTGGATCCTGTGGCTGTAGGTAACTGATAAATCTGTACTATTTGAACTGACAATTACAACCACAGACCAGGTCTACAACCAAGACTGGAAGTGCTAGGATGAGGCACCTGTTGTTTGAGCTCAGTGGAGTCATTGGCTCCTCCCTGGTCCAAACCTTGTCCTGAGCACTCTGTACTTAATAGCAAAGGGAGAGGAAACCAACTGCCAGACCTACTTGCTGAAGACTCATTGTGGGGCACTCAGAGAGCTACTGCCCCCTTTTTTGTGTTTTGAAGCCTGACATCAAAGATTTTCTGGGGAAAGAATAGCTAAGGGAGTGGATCTGCTTCCCCTGCAGAAAGGGAGCATGATGTCTTCCTGGAGGCAAACTATACTTCCAGGAAAAGAACAGAATGGGCCAAGTTCCTGAATATAAGAAAGGTGAAGCATGATTTTTCATTCTGAAATGGACTGTCTCATCTCACCATAAATGCAGTTATATGATTTGATGTGACTTTACAGCATGGTGCTATAGTAATCAATACTAAAAAGATAAAGTGATGCATTTGGACAGTGATGGGCCAGAGAGGAACAGGATTGGTAGAATCAAATTAAACAAAAATCTGGAACAGAAACAAGACCCTGACTTTCCATTATTTGAGCTATAGAAAAATTCATTTCTGTAAACATTTTTTAAAAAGATTTCATCCAGTTATTTCAGGATCTCAATTACTCTTGGAAATGAGACAACTGGCAATTTAAAAGAGCTTTCTTTTAACTATTCAGTGCCAAAGGAAAATGTGAAGATGACTCTATCTGAATGAGTAAGACGTGCATGTGCTATTGACCTTCACAAGACCTTGCCTCATGTGAATATACTCAACTGCATTGTTTGACACGCATTTTCCTTTTTTATATTCCAATGACATTTTAAAATCAGATTAAATAATCAAATTAATCCTATTTTTCTGAAATCCAAAGAAAGGGAAAAGAAAGCAGATGTATGTTTACCATTGACAAAGGAGATAAAGCCAAAGTTCCTATAAACTCATGACTGCAGGGATAGATGTCCCCTTTAAACAAGAGAAAAAGGTTCTAGGGGTTGGGATTCTCACTGAGCATTTCCCTGCTCTTTTCAACATTACTGGGCTCAACCCATAAAAGAGGCTTGGGTGACTCTGGGAAGCACTAATCTGTCTCAAAGACTACTATCTTCTAGGCCAAGAGGCTACCAGGGTAAATGGGCCACTGTGAGGAACCCTGAGATCCTGCATTAGTGACATTAGGGTCAACACACCTCTGTGTTTAACCATCTCTCCCCTGACAAAACCTGATTATGGCTATGCCCTGATTACCAGCCGCAAGGGGTGGCTTTTCTGGCTGAATTTGACAAGTACCCAGTGCAGCTTTTCAACCAGGACTGTGCTCAGAGTAGTTTTGCATTTTTGTTTGGCTAGATTTCTGCCTTTGTCCTTGTATAAGGAAGTCTCCCAATTTTGCCTGAAATTTGACATGCAAGGTTGTTAATCAGGTTCCCCAGCTCCTCCTTAGTTGAAGAGCCAAGAATCCCTGTTCATATCCTGATAAAATCTGGGAGTACCAGGGTCATGGGTCAGCACAAGGATTCATTCATTCATTTATTCATTCCTCTGAAAAGGATTCATTGAGGATCTGCATTAAACTATGCAAGAATAGACTAGTATGCATGAGTATAATAAAGACATACAATGAGCTGTGGGAATACAGAATCGTGTGGGATTATAAATGCCACAGAGGTAATAAAATGCTTTTCATAAGAGATATTTGATTTAGGCCTTGAAGTATGAGGAAGAAAACAGTGGTGTACTAACCTTCTCAGGCAGAGTTTCCATGTGGAATGGATACCATGTCATAGACTAATAAGAAAAGGATATGTGGGTTTCAAGCTAGAAACTATCTTTTAAAAGTGATCCAGCCTCAATAGGTATGAAATATTTGTAAATTAAAACTACACAGAAATATTATTTGTTTCCAAGTAGGTTAAAGTATTTAAAAAATTATAGCACTCCATGATGCTTAATGAGCTGAGCTGACTATACTCATATACTACTGACTTGACAGATGCACCAAAAATTTTAAAAGGACCCCTACCATGTGGCCTTCTGTATTATGAAGTGGAGACAAAGAGCTGTACCCAAAGACAACCACTGGAACTGTGTATATTAGCAAATTTGAGAACCCCAAAAACTCAACATAGGAAGATGAAAAACTCATGCATGAATATTATTATGTGTGCATAAAAATCATGTTTATAAGATATATTTAGTGAATGACATAGAAAAATCATGATATTACAAACAAACATTAATGTAACAAAGTGCATAATTAATGTTAGCTATATAAAAGTTGTGTGTTACGTTGCCTGCCTCCAGGTGTAAGAGTGTGTGACTAAATTCACTTCATACTATGGGAGTTTATCATCTTCCACAGCAAGTTTCATATGAAACTCTTTTAACTGGTTCCCTGTAGATCACCCTTACAGCTCAGACCTCATTGGCCATGATGTAATACAACCTTCTGAAAGTACACCCTGGGTGGAAAAGAACAAAATAAGCCAAAACTCTTATCAGGAAGGAGGAACCTTTATGTTTCAGTTTGAACCAGTCTCTCCAATTTCACCAGTTGGAAAAATTGGTCCTCAGTGCATCAGTGTTGAGCAGTGGGCTGTTTGAGAGAGGTGAAATTTCTACCTTCACCAGTGATTTAAAGGAAATGGGGACTACTGGGTCATTGAAGGAGTGGCTTTGTGCTAAAAGTGAGCTGTTTCTAGAGTGCTCCTTTTGTCTCACCTTGTGATACCCTCTGCATGTTAGGAAGCAACAAGAAGGCTCTCACCAGATGCTGAGCAAATGCCAGCACAATATCTTGGACTTCCTAGCCTCTAGAACCATGAATAAAATAAACCTTCATTCTTTACAAGATATCTGGTTTCAGATATCTTGTTATATAAAATGGACTAAGGCATCATATTCCACAAATACATTGTTACCTAATACCTGATAAAGGTTGTATTAGTCTTCTTAGGCTACCATAACAAAATACAATAGTCTAGGAAGCTTAAGCAACAGACATTTATTGTCTTAAAGTTCTGTAGGTTAGAAGTCCAAGACCAAGCAGAGGGTTGACAGATTTGGTTCTTCCTGAGACCTCTCTTCTTGGCCTGCAGATGGCCACCTTCTTGCTGTGTACTGATCTCCTCTTATAAAGCCACAGTCAAATTGGAATAGGGTGGTACCCATACACAACCTTAATTACTTCTTTAAAGACTTTCTCTTCACATGCAGTCACATCCACATCATGGGTTAGAGCCATGACAGTGAAGCTATGGCGTGGGTGCTGCAGTGAGCATGCAGAGTCCTCTCTGCAATGCTGTCACAAGTTGTATTCAGGTTTAATTGCAGTGTTGGCACTTTGCAATAAATAAGTGGGTTTGGGGTTGCAGTTTGGGCACTTGGTCTCTAACAGGTTTACCATCAGTGGGTTGGAGTTTCAACTTATAAAACTGAAGGGAGCAGAATTCAGTCCATTACAAAGGTCAAGAATTTTTGTAGCAAGAGTTGAGTAGAGGGAACTTACTGCTGGGTAGAAAATGAGTGATCTTCACAGTATCTTGGAGAAAAGAAAATAAAAAGACACCAAATTCAAACAGTAATCATCTCTGTATAACTTTGGAATTACAGTTGAGTTTCATGTTCTTTTTTCATAGAGCTGGAGTTTGCAGAATAGAAGGGAGGAAATTATATTCAGAAAGACCTCCAGAAATTGTCATAGCTTCCTCCCCCATTGTACACTTGCCTAGACATTAAAACATTAAACTGCACATGTATAATGTAGAACTTCATAAAATTGGCAAGCAAATAGCTACTGGGTGACTGTAAATTGCATAACAGCCAGAGCTCCAGCAGAGCTGAAGATGTTTTGATTTGGACCAGGTCAAAAAAGGAGAATGGTTTTGTTCAACACCAGTGCCTTCTCCAAAGGCCTAAGAAAACAACAATTTGAACAAAATTATACTACGGAGTTTATAACATGCAGAGGAGTAAAATAGATGACAATAATATACAGGATGGAAAGGGAAAATTAAAGTATACTGTAGTAAATTTCTATATTAAAGGTGCAGTTATGTAGTAGTTGAAGGTTACTTGTGGTATTTTAATTATGTACGTATCCTATAAAGAATAATGTATCATTTTCAAGTGGTGATTATTCCCAGAATATGAATGGTTTACATTAAAGTCAATCAATGTAATTCACCATATTAAACCAACAAGAAAAAATTATAACCTCAATCTATGTGGAAAATACATTTATTAGAACCTAATATCCACCCCTGATGAAACTATCAGTAGACGATAAGCAGAAGGGACTTCTTGCCTGCAAATGAACATCTGAAAAAAAAAGATTGACCTTGAATTCTTTAACTTTACTAAATTGACTTATAAATTATCTAATGTTCTTTTTTAAACTCGTTCTGACTCATAAGTATTTTTAATTTTTATGCAATCATATTATTTGATTTTTAAATGAGAACATGCGCAACTTGTGCAGGGATAAGCAGGTAGGTCAAATGGACAGGGTGTCATGTCAGGTGGGGAGTGAAGAGGCCTTGGCAATTATGTTCTGAATGTCTAGGGCCCCTGGAATTCTGTCATTCCATTACAGCAGTAAGAACACTATAAAGAATTGTCAAAATCAATTTTTTCAGGACTCTGTAAATTAACCATAAGCTCCCAACAATATTAGGATCATTTATTCAAGAAAAAAAGGCTGAATATAAAAATCATGTCCAAATAACTCATATAACTTGATAAGAAGATGATAAATTCCAATAAAAATGGTCAAAATGTTTGGGTGAACATTTCAATAAAGTATGATGCTACATAATTGAACTATACACTTCAAATAAGTGCAGTTTATTCTATGTAAACTAAATCTCAGTGGAATTGTCTTCAAAATTTTAATCATAAAATCTCAGCAAAATATTTGAGGAGATATTTGCCAAGGGATTATATATGAATGACCAAAGGCACATGAAAAATTGCTCAGTATCTTTAGTAATCATCAAAGGACAAGTGAACTAGGATGATGTACCATTAGCATGGCAGCTCTTCAAAATTACAATTTTTGATGACTATGAGAAGAAACTACAACCCTTACATTTCTGGAGGAATTGAATATGCTACAACAATCACTTTGAGAAACAGTTCAACAATCTATTATAAAGTTAATCATAACCTAGAAATTCCATTTGTGTATTACTAAAAAGAACTGAAAACAGATGAGTTACAAATAAATGATTATATCACTTTTATTCATAAAGACCAAAAACTCAAGACAACTAGGAAGTCTGTCAGCAGATGAATTGATGACCACATGTGGGCATGTCTATACTGAAACTGTGGAATACTACTTAGTAATAAGAAGGAAGGCACAGCTGATCCTCCTGAAAACATGAGTGAATATTTTTAAAAAGATACTAAGTAATAGAATCAAGATACAAATACATATATATATATATATATATATATTATGAAATGGCTTTCATGTGAAATTCTAGAATAGAAAGAGCTAATAGTATGGAAAATAGGTGACTGGTTGCCTATGGCTAGAGTGTGCTTGTAGAATGACTTTTCAACTGTGTTCTTGGAGGTGATGGAGATGTCTACATCCTAATTATAGTGATGGTTACATTGGTGTTTACATTTGGCAAAATCTTTAAAATGGGTGCATTTTACTGCACAAAATGTATACCTCAAAGTGTATTTAATAAGTTATAAAATAGAACAAACCAATGAAAAGCAAAACTAATTAGTGTTCCCCCACAATAAATTCACTTGTTTGAAAATTTTAATGGGAAAAATGCCATAAATTTCTAAAACTGTGGAAAATTCCTAGCATGCTATGAGAACACCGAGTGCCCAGGAGATGAGATAGCTACCCACAGTCGCTGAGTGGGTATGTTGTATGGTAGCCCCTGTCCACTTGGCTGAAGCAGCCATTAATACATGCAGAACATAGAAGCCACCTAATGAAACATCTTTTCCAGAAAGATATAACTGGAAAAGAAATGATCTTGCAACAGCCAATAAAAGCACAGGGTGATGGAGAGGTACAAACTTTTGGAGGTGGGTTCACACTATAGACTATTAACCCCCAGATTACCCAGCACAAAGCCAATTGTTCCTCCGCAAGCCTATTTGGATAACCAGGGTGATGATCTCCTAACCCTAGTAAGTAACTTAGAAATAGTAAGGAACTTCATTTTGTTGCATAGACTGAATGTTGAATTCCTACCATGTGCTAAACACAGAGCTGAAGATCTCATTCAAGATGACAGAGTTAATGGAAAGTTAGAATTCAAATTTAGGCATCACCCACTTAATGTTTTCTAAAGGGTGGTGGTATGCAGATGAGACAACAGTGGTTGTCCATGGTGCCGCTTTGAAACCATGAACACAATTTACTGGGAATTTATTTTGTTTTTCTTTCTCTAAAGTGTAAATTTTCATAGAATAGTCCCCAAAGTTAAGATCGCTAGTTATTTTCTAGAGTCCCTCTCCCTTTTACTAAGTAGAAGACCTCAGTTCAGACCTTCCACCCCAAAGTCTAAAACTTATATTTCCCAGACTCTGTAACAGACAGGTGCAGCTGAGTAACTCAGGATAACTACTAATCTCCAAGTAGATGTGGCCATGTTTGGAACCTTCCTTAAGGAACAACAGGCATGCACTTGTTGGCTTTTTATCTTTCCTTCCTCATCTCGCTAGCCTATGGCTGAAACTCCATGTAGAGCCATGTGGGACACACCAGTAAACCTGGGTCACAAGGGCACTCAAGAGCACAGCCCCAGCCCTGAACTGTTGTCCTCAACATTTCTGGTTGTTAGAGACAAAACTCATATGAATGCTTAAACAAAACAGATAGGCACTTATTTTTGCTACTTAGTCGCTGACTCTAATTTGTAGGAAAATACATGCAATTTTATTTCTTAGGGTTATCTCAACCGTGGAATATGTATTATGGGCACTTATAGAGAAAATCGTCTATCATCTCTGTAAATGGAGTGGAGCCAGAGAAGGAAAACCTGAGGTGTCGCTCCAGAATATGAAATGGAGTAGGACATAGGATTCTACTCTTTACCTGGTGGAATATATATCATGCCAATGGGGCCAAGGAAACCAGAAAATCTAAGCTGATGTGCTCTTGAAAGCAGGATGCAAAGGACTCCTCTGAGAGGGAGCATTTGACCTAGTTTTCTAATGTCACCAAACACTGGACAGTAAATGTTAGAAAGTTTACTCTATTTCCCAGGGGAAAAATAGAGTTGTAAGCATTGAGCACCTTCTTCAGTGTTTCTCAGAGTGGTTGAAGTCGGGCCTTAACCCTGGCAATTTGACCCAAAGCCCACATCACCTAGGAAGCCAGATGCCTCCTAGAGATCCCCAGCTCGCTGATGACAAAGGAGAGAACGACAGAGAACAGGGCAAAGAGGAATGCAAAAAGGAATGGAGGTATCATGAAGAAAAACCAGGTGTCTTGCACTATATCCAAATCAATAACTTCAATGCATGCAAGGACACACTGAGTAGAGTGAAAAGGCAACCCACCAAACAGGACAACATATTTGCAAATTCTGTATCTGGTAAGAGGTTAATACACGGAACATATAAAGAACTTCAACTCAACAACAACAAAGCTCAACAACTAACCCTATTAAAAATAGGCAAAAAACTTGAAAAGATACTTCTGTAAAATAGACATACAAACAACCAATAAGCATAAGAAAAGATGCTCAAGATCATTAATCACTCAGGAAATGCAAATCAAAACCATAATGAGATGTTAACTCACACCCATTAAGATGGCTATCATAAAACAGAGCAAAAAAACAGAAAATAACAAATGTCAGCAAGGATGTGCAGAAATTGGAACTCTTGTGCACTTTTGGTGAAATGTAAAGTAGTGTAGTTGCTTTAGCAAACAGTTTGGCAGTTCCCCAAAAGATTAAAAGTAGAATTACCATCCCATCCAATTCATCAATTCCTCTTTCAGATGCAGACTTTCCAATTCTTTTTCTTTTCTTTTTCTTTTTTTTTGGTACCAGGGATTGAACTCTGGTCCTTGCGCTTGCGCAGCAGGTGGTGCAACCACTGAGCTAAATCTCCAATTCTTTTTAAAGTTAAAATAAAATGAATGGAAGTAAACAGAGGAATTGGGCCTTGGATTTTCCCTGTGGAAAAAATATGGGAGAAAAGAGAAAATAAATATTCACAAAAGGCAGAAAAATGAGGGTGCAAAGTCACTTGCTTTGGAAGCATTCAAATTCATGTGCACTTGGCTTAGGTGGAATTGGTCAGTGAGTGCATAGAAGTAACTATAAAGATGATGTGGAAAATAGGTACATATGATATTTTTTAGTATCTTTTGCATCTCACCATCCACCCCCATAAAATATTCTAAATAAATTCTAGCAATCCACGTACCACCTGTCCTTTAATGCTGAGGCACTGCAAGGCAAACCTTTCTAGGCAGTTTACGAGAAACGATGAAACATTGTGTGGGCTGATGGTAATTAGTGCCTCAGGAGACATCTGTCCTTGGCATGGAGTAGACTCCCTCCTCATCAGCTGAGGAAGTACAGGTTTTGCTCTGTGCTGGTGTTGCAACTGGGTGGGTTGGCTTTACATGCTTTGAACCCTCCCACCTAACGCCTTGAGCAGCCTGGGGGATAGTTTTTGCTTTTGAAGTCCTTCTGTCTGGATACTCTGTTGTATGGTTGCAACAAAGCTGACTTACATTTGCTAGATAGGGCTTTGTATATCCACTGATAGATCAAAAAGGAACTGCCATTTTATACTTTTTATTTGTTGAAGGGTTTAAAGTTTTAAAGTTATTTTGCATTTTCTTGTTTGCTTCATTTCATATTAATATTTGGGGTGGCAAGGGTGCCTATTTAACAAGCTGGTTGCATCACCAGCCATGTATTACATGTGTTGTGTTTGTTACCTTGAATTGTTCTGTTCACTCATTTATCCATTGTTGTCTCACTCTGGTAGAATGTCCACTGTAGTGGAGCACTGCACTCAGTGCTGGGGAAATCACAGATATTGGGGAGGAGTGACCAACACTATGAGATGTTGTGGTCATCTGTGCTAATGCTACATGAACACAGAGGCCAGCCTTTCCTGGAAATCCCAGGTGCACAGGAAGTGACTTCTTGGCTGGTCCCCGGAATAAGAGGAGGGTTAACACAGATGGAGAAAGTATTTGGAGGAGTAGCAATTGCAGGTAAAAAGGACTACAATGTGTCCTGCCTATTTGGGAGAGGCAAGTACTCAGGTAGGCTGGAGGGGGAACTCACCCTTCTGATGTCACTGGGGCACAAATTTGAGAACCAAGAGATCTTGCTCCAGCTTCATCCCATTTCTCCCAGCATTGGGCAAAGCTAACCTCTCCTTTCTTGTTTGACTGCCTATGAGGCTGCTTCACCTCCTTTAAGGATGCTCAACAGCCTTCTGGAGAGCCCCTGGAGATGAGCTCTTACATCCATTCATGGGGTTTTCTTGATCCAGGTCACTCCCTATGGGACCTGGCTCAACCAGGAACATAAATAGTGTTATCTTAAAGTTATCTTGCTTCTTGATGTTAAAGGTAAAATACTTGCAGTGCCGTGTATGGGTTTTCATGTCTTTATGGCTTTTCATGCTCTCTCTTACGTAGGTCAAATTTTAGTGAGATCATCTGAATAGCATTTTGTTTGGTGGCTGCTACTTTTCTGATGTTCTTGTATGAGGAATCTGAGTAAGGAATTCTCTTTTTTGAAAGTTTCAGTGCTATTCAAAGAGTAGGTATGTAGCTCAATGGTAAAGTGCTTGCCTAACAAAGCAAATAAACTGTTTTCTGTTTGTATAAAAAACTGCCACCACCAAAAAACTTCATGTTGCTAGGTGACACTTCTATAGTAGCAGGAATGAAGGCTGACATTCCCTGAGATGTGGAAGAACCAGAGCTGGTCCTTCTTCAGGTATTTCATCACCCAATGGGGAGGGAGTCCTCATTGTGGTTAGTAATAGCATCTTAGCCCAAACCGTCCTAGTTGAAATGGATAAGAAAAGTTGAGAAGCCATTGTGCAGTGGTAGAGACCCCATATCAGGGCAAAGGTCTGCCTCCTGTGTCACTAAAATCAACCACTAGCAGATTTAAGGATTGATTTGTTAAGCTCCAGTGGGTGCTTAGCCAGGTGACACAGGAGATGGAGCTTTAGTTCATGAGTAATGTAGTCTTCTGAAGGCATCTGCTTAAAATTGGGTCACCAAAGTGGTCCTAGCAGCTCCAGCTCACACTATGGCAAGTAAAAGTGTATGAACACTATTGCACCATGTTTAACACTCTTGTGGGAGGCTCTCCTTTGGCCCTCTTTGGTTTTCCTTTGTTGCCTATCAACATGACTTCATGTTTTCCTTTTGTTCTTCTCCTTTATGACACTGGTTCTCAATGCCTGTTTGTGTGCATGGGAGAGGGTTCTCTTAAGGACCTGTGACAATGTTTGCAGATGATTTCTTTTATTTTCATGACTTGGGAGAGGATGTTGCTGGAATTTAGTGGGTAGAGGCTACAAGTACTGCTAAACATCCTATAGCAGCTTCACAGACAGAATCATCCAACTGGACCACAGCAGCAGTGCCAAGTAGGTCATGCCTGCTCCATCCCACTTCCTGCCTGTAACACTGTGGGTTCCAAAATAGCACATAAGAAGGGGAAAAATTAATTAATAAGCAATTCTAAAGTTATTTCATTGGGAACTTTTATCACTCCATGAAGCAAGTCCATCTTACTTATTGTATGAAGGAAATTGGGTATAATATAGTGATAATGTGTATACAAATAATATTAATATTAAAAGTCCTTATCAAGGTGTGTATCATATTTAGGCATTACATTAAGTGCTGTATAGAAATTACACCATTTAAGCTTTACAACAACCTTAGGAAATAAAGATTAATTAGTCTTTTCATAGATAAGATAACTGAGGATAAAAGAAATGGAGAATATCAATAGCAAGTATCGATGGTGGGCTATAACATCCCAGGAGCTGCTTGGAGGGCTTTATACTTTCTGATTTATGGTCTTGAAGGGAAGTTTCTTATTATTCTTGTCCTGCAGATGAGGAAGCACAGGTGTTCTAGAGCTAAGGGAGGTATCCAGAGTTATGCAGTTCATCACTGGAGACACCACTGTTTGAACTGGCAGTTTGTAACAACTTCGTTAGCCTCCATCAATCCTCTAAATTTAGTCTGCTTGTGAAGAGTGAGGCCAGTTCTCCTTTAATTCAGGTGATCCTGCAACCAGAGCATTTTAACCTAGAGATCACCCTTCAAGTCTTATGAACAACTGATCCCTAGACAGAAGGACGGTGCTTCTCTGGACTCTCAGATGTCACTGTCCCTGAGAACTCCTGGGAACACCACAGCAATAAAGCATGTCCCCCCTGGGTGGAACCCATTCACAGCCTTGGTGCATTGTGGCACTGGATGTGGAAGCATCAAAGTGGAGCTCACTTGCACTAGGGTGCCCAAGTGCCCATGCTAAGAGGGTAGAGGAGGTCTCAAGAGAGAGATACCATACTGGCTGCTGATAAGGCCACACAGGTACTACACCAATTACCTGGAGGGAAAAGGACCCACAGCAGAAATCTGCCCTGAGTTAGACAGGTTCAACAAGTTGTCTGGGAATGTACTGACTGGCGACCTGAGGTTAGGGAGGGAATGCTGGAGCATGAAAGTAGAGTGAGAGAGGAGAGAAAATGCAGGAAGACTCAAAGATGATTGAGGAAGAATTGTTTTTTCATTAAACAAATTCTTGGTGAAATGATGACTGCCTTTTTATTGGCTGAAAGGTATAGACATAAGACAGACAGTACATAATGTTACTAGCAACTTTACAGCTCCTATTTTCTTATGCTATACATCTCCCCTGCTTTCCCTGGTGTAACTATTATCCCCAATGTTCTATTTGATCATCTCCTTTTCTTTATATTTTCCCCACATACTCATTGTTTGAGTTTAATTCATTTTGCATTTTATGTAAATAGGCTAATCTTTTTACTTGTTCTTCTGCAGCTGTTGCCTTTACATGCAGTGTCATATGAATGAGTGCCTGCAGCCTGTCACTCTACAGTGCTGTGCAGTGCTCCAATCCACAACTCCTTCCCTATTGATCTTTCCTCCTATTAGTGGACATTTGCCTCATGTTCAGTTTTTTTCTGTGAGTACACATAAGCATTTCTCTTGGAACTGAAGCAAGAATTTCTTCAGGATACATGCCAGAGAGCAGAATTATTAGGGTATAAGCAACACACTTCAGTAGATAACACCACATTGCCAAAGTTATCATGCCAATTGTTAATACTTTTAATGACATTTTGCACCAGATCATTCCCAGCATTTGACTTAGTCTGGGAGTTTAAGACTAAAATAACTGATTACCTGGTGGGTGTGTTATGATAACTTATGCTTTGCTTATCTGATGGTATGTTATGGTAATACCTGATTTTAATTCATGTCTTTATTATTAGTAATGGAGAACAATTTTTCAAAGCTTTACTGGCCATCATAATTCATCTTCTAGAAAATGCTTGTTGATTGCTTTACCAATGAATAAATTCAATTTTTATCTTTAAAAATATATTTTGGTGTTACTGGGAGATTAATACAGGACCTTCACACTGAGCTCCATCTTCACCCCTTTTTTATTTTTTATTTTGAGACAAGGTCAGAGCTATTATGTTGCCCAGGCTGTTTTGAACTTGGCAATCATCCTTCCTTAGCCTCCAAGAGCTCTCAGATTGCAGGGATGTGCCACCATGCACATTATTTTTTTAATTGACACAAACTAATTATACATATTTACAGAATTCAGTGTGGTATTGTGACACATGTTGTTTTAATCACTTTCTCATCACTGAAACACAATACCCAACACCTGCAACTTAAAGAAAGAGAGCTTTAATTTGGCTCATGTTTCAGAAGTTTCAGTCTTTGCACGATCAGTCAGCTCCAAGGCAGGATGAGATGGCAGGGACATGATGGAGGAAAGCTGTTCATGGCATGGGACCCAGGAAGCAGAGAGTCAAGGGAGGAGCTAGGAAGGGAGAGATAACCTTCCAAGCCATATCCATAGTTGCCTGCCTTTTCCAACCAGGCCCCACCTCCTGACAGCAAGTCATAAATGATGCCCCTATAATCCAGTCACTTTCCAAAGTTCTCATCTATGATAGCATGAGGCTTTAGTGGGACATCTAGATATAAATCGAAACATTCTATCACATGGCTCACAAAGACTCATGCACATCTCTTTATGAAAAGTATACCTAGTCCATCTCTAAGAGTGATCAAAGTCCTAACACATTCAGCATTGCTGAAAAATCCAAGTGCAAAGTCTCCCTCCGAGACTTGAGGAAAACTCTTAGCTGTGAGTACCTATAAAAATAAAAACCATGGTTAAACACTGCTGACACACAAACACTGGAAGCACAGGATAAATATTTCCATTCCAAACGGGAGGAATGGGGAATAGTAACCAATGGGACCAAATTAAGACTGAAACCTCACATAGTGAGCATTAAATCCTGTAGCTCCAAGTCCAGCATCTTCAGCAAGTTATGGTAAAATGTGAGCTCTAAATGGCTTGGATGGCCCCATTCCTATCGCATTGCCAGGGGTTGTGGTCCTTGTGATTTCTCTCTTATGATCACTTTGCTCACTTCTTGCAACTATCCTCAGATGTTCCACATTCCTGGCTTCTCCAACTTTCTCAGGTTTAAACTTCACTTTCAACTTCACTCTCACAGGTTCATGCACTGCTTTCTTAGAGATACACAGCACTAAAATCAGAGTGGAAGCCTTTCTGATCCCACAGCTTCAGCACTACATGGATGATGCCAAGGTCTCCTGTCAGCTTGAGCGGTAATCAGGCCCTTTTGCATATGTGCTGTCAAAGTGAGCACTATAATCAGGCCCTTTTGAATAATGTCTGGAGAGGCCTCCAAGTACCTGGATACCTGAGCTCAGTGAAATGGATCCCAGGGTACCAATTTTCAAGGTAAATTCCAGGCCACCAATTCCTTAGGCTGCCATTTTCTAGAACAGTGCCCTAGGATGCACTGTCTTCTCAAAGTAAAATCTTTCATTTTCATTTTAAGCCTGCAGTGGATGGGGTCTTGCTAGTTCCTCACATGCCCTCAAGCCATCTTTTCTATTGTCCTGATGCAAAGCACTGTACTTGGTTTTTTAATGCTTGTTTTTGGCTTTAAAAAAAAAAAACGTATCCTTGGCCAAAATTTATAGGCCTAACTTTACATCAGCTTCCTTTCTGGTGAAATTCAAAACTGTTGAAATCATTTAGCTGTGTCATTTGCTCTTGATTTTCAATGTAGAGCTGGCTGAAAGTACCCAGTAGTACCCATGCCACAGCTTAAGTGTTGGGCTACCTTGCAATTTCCTCTGCCAGATTAATTAGCCCATTGCCCTTTATCTCGCTGTCCCTCAAAGTCTCAGGGCATGAGCAAAATGTAGACAAATTTTCTGGTAGAGCATAATGGATTTGGTTTGTAGCCCAGCTGCCAGTGGGGTTTTCAGCTGAAACCTCCTGAGCCTAGTCTTTGCTGTCTGCATTTCTATCAACACTGTGATCTGTGTTATGACCAGAAACTACCATCAATCTCAGCAGACTTCATTCTAAGGCTGTTTCTCCAGCTGGTGTCTCTGAACCTTTCCAAACTAATGCTAAGCATTTCAGCAGCCAACCTTTCCTTGACCAAAACTTTATAGGCCCAACTTTACATCAGCTTCCTTTCTGGTGAAATTCAACGCTCTTCCCTCAGAAGAGTTCCAATGGCTTTTGAACCACAGATTAGGAAATCATTCAATGATCTCACTCCTCTGTTACCAAAATCTGTGTTAGTCACTTTCTTATCACTGAGACAAGTATATAATGTTTAATGATCAAATCAGGATACTAGCATATCTATCACCTCAAATAATTATCATTTCATGTTGAAAACAATCAAAATCCTTTCTTTTAGATATTTTTGAAACATAAAAATTATTGACTATAGCCCCCTTTGTGTGATGTAGAACACTAAAATTTACTCCTCCCATTTACCTGCTTTTTCATACCCTATATCCCTATTAACTAACACTTCTCTATCTGCCTCTCCCTGCTTCTCTTCTCAGTCTCTGGTAACCATGATACTGTTCTCTTCATCCATAAGAGAATTATGTTTCATTTATTGATTTTTTAGGATTTTTTCTATTCATAAAAATGTGATCTATTAGATTAGTGCTGTATCATTTTCTATTTTAATTTCTTGACTTTAACTGAATTTATCAAAATTTAATTTATGGCTGGACTATTGTATATATTTATTTAAGAAACATTTTCTAAGTCTAGGGTCAGAAATAACACATCTATAATTCCTTTGAGATTGCTTAAAAGATGTATCTTGCACTATGAAGTCCTTAAGTCTCCTCAAGTTGATTTCTGTCAGTAATGAGAGACAAGAACCAAGTTCATCTTTTCAGGAGAGATAATATGTTATCCTGAAACTTGGGCTACCTCTGTCACTTGGAAATATGCCATATATGCATGTTTCAGGGTCCTCTTTTTTCTTTCTTTCCTTTGTCCTGTTCTTATAATTAGAGATTGCAATTAATTAATTTAATTTGTTTTAAAATATATGATGAAATTTGTTTCTATGAAAGTAGATTGGACACCTTTTCCCTCTTTTCTAATTGAAATACAATGAGCAATCTTGGTCACTATAAAAAACACAAACTTAAAAATGCTGGAGAGAAGGTTCACTGCCTAGTAATACTGGGACCAAGGAATGGCGTGGCAGCAAATTTTCAGAGCTTTTTTCCTCTTATATCCCAGACTTGGAGCTGAAGAAGTGGAATTTAAACATGTTAGTGGATATAGACTAAAAGCCAGAAGTCTGTCTTCTTTAGTTGAAGAGCCAGGGGAAGGGAAGCCTACAGAAAGGGAGTGTGTGGACAATGAGGGCAACTCCAGCTCCACATACACACTCCCCAGGAAAGGCTGAGAGCAGAGCCTGGAAAATACAATGACAAAAACCACAAACCCAATGCGTGGTCTCAACAGACTCATGGAGATGACGGAGAAAGGACATTTCAGTTCCCTGGAAGATAGACAATAGAAATTACCCAGTCTGAATAACAGAAGAAGCAGGCCAAAGAGCTGAGCAGAGCCTCAGGCCCCTATGGCACTATAGTAAAGGATCGAACTTTTGTGTCATTGGAGTTTCAGACAGAAAGGATGACAGACTTTGGGTTGAAAAACTACAAAGAAAAATAATGCCTGGAAACTCTTCAGATTTGACAAAAAATGAAAATAAGAGATTCAAGGAATTGAGAAAACCCCATATAGGACAAATGTAATGAAATCTGCATCAAGACACATCATGGTCAAATGTTTGGACACCAGAGGTAAAGGAGAAAGTTTTGATAGAACTAGAGAAAACAGCCAATTACCTAGTGGGGAAAAGAGCCTCACTGGTGTTTGGTACCATCAGTTTTCTGTTTGATTTCTTTTAGGCACCTGGTGGGTGTGAAATGATATCAGAACCTGTAGATCCAGGGTGAAGTTGCAGAGCATTTTTCAAGAACTAAAAGACAGTAACTGTCAACCCAGATTTTATACCCTGTAAAAATATCCTTCAAGAATGGAGGAGAAATTAAGTCAATTGCAGATGAAGGAAAGCTAAAATCATTTGCCATCAGGGGTGTGACCCTATACAAATAGCCAAAGGGAGTTCCTTAAGCAGAAGGAAAATGACAACAGAATATTTCTCAGAATATTGGAAGAAAGACTTGCTAAGGCAAAATAGTAATAATGCAATATACTTTTCTTCTCCTTTCCCTTTTCTACATTATGTTTGTAATTAGAAGCAAATTTATAGTACTGTATTATTAGTATGGGTTCTAAATGTAGGTAGAAGAAATATTTAAGACAATTGTATTTAACAGGAGAAAGTAAAGGAATGTGAGAGGAGGTAAGATTTCCAAAACTTTTCTTACCAATGTACCAGGTTTGATTTAAAAAACATAGTGAATAAAAAGTTTTATCACAGTAAAAGACACACAATGCTATCAATCCTCCTAAAATACTCCTCCTTATTTCAAATACATCTATCCTGTTGTTCTTGCTACTTTCTAAGCAGTTGGGATGTCTTCTTTCATGTTTTTAGTTGTGCTGTCATAGCTGTTTCAATTTCCTGAAATGATTCAAAATGTTTACCTTTCATGGTCATATTGACTTTGGGGAAGAGCCAGAAGTTGCATGATGCCAGATCCAATCGATAAGGTGGATAAGAACATATCAAGTTTTTATGATCCGGTTTCCATTGGAAGACACTTGAAAGCAGCATTCACTGTATATTTTATCACAATTCTTGAAGCGATTCACAAAAGAGGACTTCCAGAACTGCTTCAGAAACTGACAAGAGCAATGAGATAAATGTGTTCAATACAAGGGAAAGTAATTTGAGGCAGATTAATATAATGTGTTTTTTACTGTAATAATCATTTTAATTTAAAGATTTCATTGCATATTTCAAGGACACTTCCTATAAGAGCTCTGGTCATTGTACCTTCATAGTCTCACTGGAGTTCAGTATTATAAGTTTTTTGTTTTAAATTATAGGTATCTTGCTGGATGTGAAATGGTATTTTCCTAGGGTTTGAATTGACATTTTTCCTGATGATTAACACTTTCATATATTTTGTAGACATTTTGTACACTTTATTTTATGTAATGTCTACTCCAGTCTTTTCTTATTTGACTGCTAGTTTTCTGTTATTGATTTGTAGAAGCTCTTTATATAGATCAAGTGTTTGTTATAGATTCTGGACCCTTTGTTAGATATGTGTTTTATATTTTTTCTGTTTGCAAAGTATTTTTTTCAGTATCATAGTGATGCTTTCTAAAGGGCAAAATTTTAAATACAGTATTGATGGATACTAACATCCATTTTTCTTTTTATATTTTATACTTTCTTTGTCCTATAAAATTTTTGTCTTCCTAAAGGCAGAGGAGACTTAAACATGCTTTCTCATCTAGAGCTTAGGAGTTTTAGCTTTTACTTTTAGTTCTATGATATATCTTGCATGAGGGAAGGGACCAGGCTTTCTTTTGTTTTTTGAGATTTTACACTTTTATCCAGTAGTTCCAGCATTATTTGTTGAAAAGATTTTTCTTTCCTTTTTGAGCAGTTTTCAGGTCTTGGCTATTCTTGCCCTTTGCACTTGCATAATGTATTTTAGAAGACGTTTATCAAGGTCTATTAAAAAACCTTTTGATTTTTTTGATTGCATTAAAATTCTTTATATATTTTTCAAGAATGGAAGCCTTAAAATATTGTCTTTCTATTTTTAAATATAGTCTATGTTTCCACATTTTAAATAACTCAATAAAGTCACACAATTTTATCCATAAAGAAATTTCATATTTATTGTTAGTTTACTCTTAGATACCTCATTTCTTTGTTGCTATTGTAAATATTATATATATTTGAATTATATGTGCCATTATTACATGAATTATGGAAATGCAAATAACTTTCTTATATTGATTTTTTAGAAAACTTGCCAAATCCTATTTTTATTCTGTCAGTATTCACTCTAGAAATTCTAACATGCATATTTAATCTGGCAAAGTTAAATTTTAATAAGTATCTTTTACTTCCCTTCAAATCTACATGCTATTTTTGTTGAGTACTTTTGTTCTACCTTAATTTTTAACCTCACAAAATATTCCTTCATTATTGTCACCTCACAGTCAAGGAGATACTCTCATCTGCTCCCTCAACCTGCCAGCATCTCTGACCTTCCTCCTGAGACAATTCTCCTTCCTGCAGGCCCCATCATAGCTCCCTTGGGGGAGGTCTGTTAGCTTATGTACTCTCCTCTCAGTTTTCATCACTTTACCCACATCTTCATTTTATCCTTACATTTTCACAGATGTTGGGTATTGTGTTCCATAGTCATCCAAAAAGTGAACTTTATTTTCTTGCTGATTATTTCTCCTGTGTACTTGCTGATTTCTTTTTTCATCTGGCTATTCTATCAGTAACTAAGAGAGATATGTTAAAATTTCCCATTGTAAATATTTATGTGTCTACCAGAGAATTCTGCAAATGTTTATCTTGTATATTTTAAGGTTATGTTACTGGGCACATTCACGTGCACCACTACTGTATTTTCTCATTGTTTCCTTATGAGCCACTCCCTCAATCCCCAATAAAAGTTCTTGCCTTAAAAAATGTTTTGTTTGATGTGACTATATATAAACCAGCCGTTTTCTCGTTAGAGTTTGAAAGCCCAACTATCACTGAGGTCTCTTATGTAGCACCCCATCTTTAAAAATAATTTGATGTAGGGCTGGGGATTAAGCTCAGTGGTGCCCCCTCCTAGCAAGTGCAAGGACTTGAGTTTGATCCCCAGTACCAAAACAAACAGAAACAAAAAAACAAAAACAATTGATGCAAAAATATGCTACCCTGGGAGACAGCCTGGAGCACAGTGACTTATCCAGGAAGATTGAGGACCATGGGTGGAGAAGAACTCAAACCAGATGAGTCAGACTTTTTTTTTCCTTTTCAGGTGTAAGTAGCATCCCACATTCACCGTCATCAAATACACTACTCATGGTCAATTTCATGTCTTTCTGCATGGGGAAAAGACACTTTTTTGTGATTCACGGCAGCACAGCCCTTGGGGACCTATTTGCAGAGGGAAACAATATGGATCTCCTGGCTTATGCAGTTTAACACTGTGTGTGATGCACACATCCTTATTCCAGATGTCATCTCATCAATCCTGCCGCCAAGAACAATGGCTTCCAATGGATTCTTCAGGCTTTGTTCGCAGGCTTCATTGACAATAACCACAAAGTCTCCTTCAGAGAATGTAGGAAACTGGCTGGGATTCAGCAAAAATCCAGGAACCCGGCACTTGGAATTTCCATAAATTTTAGAAAAATGTTTGGCTATTATTTCTCTGAGTAGTGCCTGTCTTTTCTTTCCTTTTTTCCCATCTATCTTTTTCTGGAACTTTCACTAAACATACACTAGCCCTTTCTACTTTACTGTCTATATTTTTTACCCTCATTTCCGCATGGTTCAGAGTCACCCTGTATGTGATGATTTCTGGGTATCTTGATGCTTGTCCTATCTTCTCCTGGGCTGTGTTTAATCTGCTTTTTAATCTACAACTTGTGTTTTAAACTTTAAACACTGTTTTTTTTTATTTCTAAAGGGCTTACTAAAGTAACATACAAATTCACTTCTGTGCTTTTATGATTTCTCATTCTTCAGCCTCAACTTATGCTATTTTAAAAATATAAAAAATGTTTTAAAACATTCACAAAGGAACACACTAATATTTTTAAATGTATCTAGCACACAGATTTTATACCCAATATGCTATGATTCCAGCAGCAGCCATCATTGGGATCCAAACTTTTTGTTTTAATTATTTTCCGATAACCCTCAGCCATGGGCTTCTTCCCTTTGGTGCTTCTTGCTTTGAGATCTGTCACCTTCATCCTTCCCTGTTGCCTCTCTTTGGGGGACTGGATTTACAATGCATCTCTCCAGAGGCTTTATATCCCACACTGTTAGAACCTGAGGCCACTTCCCAGAAGGGACCACCTCAAACTCTTTCTGATGTCACAGGGCAGATGTGAGCTCTGGCTCCAGCAGGATGTGTGGGTAGTCTAGGGCTGCACATTTTGCAAGAACATTTTCTTCCCCTGAACCTGAAGGTGACTGCTCTCTGTTGTAGAACATTGTCTCCTGGCAGTACCCTGCCTCCCCATCCTCCTTCCATGAATGTCATGCAGGTGGGACACTGTCCCTGTGACACATGCTTGGGGCTTCTTTTGCTGGGGTCTAGGACAATAATGGGTTCACTTGAAGGCAGAGGAAGGATATGAGTTGAACTTTGCCAGCTCTCAGACATGTGGAGAAGTAGAAATAGGAACAATAGTTGGAAAAAACACCTTTAGAATTTGGGTGGAAGGATAAAAATATCTGCTCATTCTGACAAATTTAGGACAAGTTTAGTAGACACTTTGACAAGTGTAAGGGAGAGGCTGTGGGGGATGAGGATATTTAGACACATGAGATCAAGTCCATTTGTTTACTTCAGGCCTTGGCCAACTCACCTGCCTTCACCCCCCTGTCCTTATCAGTTGGGAGGCCCCCACGATGGCTGCAGGGCAATGATAGAGGATGCTGTGGATGGTTTCTGGATCCAGGGAGTACACAATTTTATTATTAGAAGTCAGAAAGGGCCGGGTATTTAGCTCAGTGGTTTCACCACCTGCTGTGCAAGGGCAAGGACCCAAGTTCGATCCCTGGAAAAAAAAAAAAAAAAGAAAAGAAAAGAAGTCAGAAAAGGCAGCCCTGCATCTCACTCTGCTGAGGGCTGCTTCCAGGTTACCCTGAGAATCTTTCTCTGCTTGATTTCTGTGTCTAGCTTGGAGGGTCCTAGAGGGAAGTTGCAGTAACTACAGAGATGCTTCATGCTTCTGCTGCTTCATTGCCAGGATTGGTGATATGGCGGGGTTGTCACTCTGTTTGAATATTTAACTTTCCCAAGCTCAAACAGTCATCCTTGTAGAGGCAAGAAAGTAGGAAGAGAGAAGAGAGGGGAGGAAGGGAGGAGGGAGGAAGGACGTAAGTATCTGCTGTAAACCTGGGCTCCCTGGTGGCCCCACCTGGGGCAGTTTGGCTGGCCTGGTGGGGCTGGGACCTTTCCTTGTGATTCTCCCACGGGCTTCTTCTTGCTTTCCAAAACCAGTATTTCCATCTTCAATTGACATTCATCTTGCTGACATAGGAGCACTGGGCTGGGTATGAAGAACCAGGATCCTGGCCCTGACTTGGTTGCCCTAGGACTGCCATGCAGGGCAGGCACATGAGCAGGGGCTTGGTTAGGAGTCCCTGGCTCCTAAAGCTCCTGCAGTCTCACCATCTGGGGGTGGCTTAGTGCCCTCAGGTGTGGTTCTTCCTCTTTCCCAAACCAGATCCTACAAGGATACACAGCAGGAGGCCCTTGTGGGTCTGTATCAGATGGTGTGCAAGGGGCTTCTCTCCAGAAAGCAATAGGCCTGGGGCCCAGTGTGCTTTCTTTTCCCTCCTCAGTGACTATTAAATTTTATTTTATTTGTTTGTTTGCCTTTTTCTCTGACTGTTGAGGGAAAATATTTACTTCTGAGACTCAAGGAGGTAGGTGTAATTCATCCGCTTATATTTGGGTAGGACCTTCAGCGCTCAAATGACCAGGCACAGATACTCTCTCAGTAGATTTTGTACGAATGGGAATACAGAAAGAGGGTACTGCTTAATTGTTGGCTTGTGGGCCCTTTGACATCCCCCCATCACCCCCAATACTGCTATTCAGGCTCAGGCTCCCTCCACATTTTGTTTTATTTTGGAATGAAGTTCAGAACATTCTTTGAGCTACTATGTCCTAGGGATCTAATCTAGGCTGAGGGGCACAGCCATGGACAAATGTACCAAATGTACCAAAGGGGATGAATGTGCTGCTGAACCAGGTAACAGGATAAAAATGGAATTTTTAATATTTATCACCTCTTATTATCTCTTCCATGAGGGCTCTCTTTTATTTTGCTTCTAAGAGACTCTCTTTCATTTTGCTTCTAAGAGAGCCTTGCTTGCATTTGGGGAAACTGAGCCTGTGGAGGTATTAGGACCTAGCCAGACTTACTTGGCCATCCACAGCAAAGCAGGCCCAGAATGAGCTCCTGAGATGCCTCATTCAGGCTGGCTTGATAAAAATTCTCCAGGGCAAGGCACCTGAAATCCAGCAGTGTCAGGGTTTGGGCCTAGGAACACACTGAGAGGTCCTGTCTTGAAGAGAAAGATCCTTATTGAGCACTTGAAGGGTGGTATCTGCCCCCCAAAACTTGAGGACATCTTATGAGATGGCTTTCCTGGGAAAAGAGCCTACCTCTTGGTCAGAATCTTTTCCAGGCAGCCACCCAGCAGGCTCTTCCAATGGCCTAGCCTCGTGAAAACCTCACTCCCTCTCTAGCTGCACAGCTTCATGTACACAGTTCTACTTTATCACTTAGTTCCTTAAATAATTGAAACTCTTGCCCCGTGTAATTCTGAACATGGACAAAGGTTAGAAGTCAGGTGCCCTAGGGGTTGGTCCCAAGGTAAGAATATTTCAATATATTTATTAATGAGTTGCAAGAGTCAGAGAAAAGGTTAAGTGGCAGAATTTGCTGAACGCACAGAATTACTTAAGTTAAACATTCAGGAAAGAAAGAATACAGACAATCTTCTATGATACTGTATATTTTTTTTACTCTAAGACTATTTTATCAAGGTAAAGTATATTAAGACAATCAGTGGTGCAGAGACCACAGTATCCTCAGTCTTTTCTGCTGAAGTACAATTTAGAGAATTTGGATTTAAAGGATTGTGATTACTGAAGTTAGAATCATCACTTCTCAGGAATGCCTGATGCTGTGAAATCAGAGATGTGAAAAACAATTGCCTGGCCAAGACTCTTCCAGAGAGGAGGGAATAACGAAGGATGTGTCCCCTGGTCACAAGATGTCCCCATAACCTCTACAATATCCCACACCTTTGGCCTCCTCCCCTTGAAAGTTTGGTCTCTGGAGTCAGGCTTCTGGGTCTGTATAACAGCCCTGCCAATTATGGGCTCTAGGGCCTTGAATACATTGCCAGATTTCTCCTTGTCTCAATTTCTGGTCCTTTACACAGACACTTCTTGATGGCACTCTGGGATAGGTTTAGTGACATGATATGTGAAATAGCTTAGGATAATATCTGGTTCTGGATGCATGTCCAATGACCACACACTGCAGTGTTACTCATCTGCATATAATCTGATGGGATTCAAACCAAGCTCTCTGAGTCCTGCAAAAGAGCCTTGCCCTGGCTGAATAACAACAGCCTCTGGCAAGTTAGTCTGTTAGCCGAATGCCACTGTCACTTTATCTTTTTGTTGGACTCAAATCTCAGCATGCAGCCTACACTGTAGGCTGAGTTTGGTGTTTCTAATTGTGTTGCCCAAGACTACAATGTGAGCCCAGCATGTGCTGATGTAGGTACTGCTTACCGAATGGAGATTTGTTGGTGAGTTTTTAGAATTCTGCACAGGTCAAGATCCCACTGGGATATGCTGAGCTACCCGGAATGGTCCAGACTTGCATCTCTGAGAGTCTTGGTCCTCTGGTGCCTCTGAAGAAATTGTACTTTGAGTGAAGTCTTGAATTCAGACCTTGTACCTTGAAGCTCCTAATTTGAACTTGGTTGGAATCTGCCTCTTCACTGTTTGCGGAGTGGAGGGGAATAAGGTTTACTAAAGGAAATGTAACTTCTGAACACAGGAGGCTGGCTGGCTGTCAAAAACAAGCAGGGCTTTCTCAGAGCCCTAATTCCCAAAGCTTTGTCCCTAAGCAGAACAGCAATATAGCCACTCCCCTCGGCTGCTGGGTAATGCCCCAAACTATAAGACTGTTAGAAACACGCTATACACATGGTCCTCCAGTTCAGACCAAGACATTCTTCCTAACTGGCAGGTCTGTTGTAAAGTGTTTTCCTATTGTGGTCCCACAGTCACTAGCTTGTGGTGAATCAGAATGTACCTTTGCACAGAATTGGGTACTGGCAATCCCCACCCCAACTCCAGCAGCGGATATGTGCCTTTATGTTGGACAGATTGGACCTGGGTTAAGACAGTTACTTCCTCCACTGTGAGATCAACATGCTTTGCAACAATGAAATAGAACTACAAATGAATATAAATGTTTGCATCAAAATGGAAACTTTCTGTGCTTTCTGACTGGCAAAAGGCCTACTTAACGTAAATCGTTATAGCTTTCTAGTTGTTTTCTTGGGCTTTGAGGAGAAAATGAAAGTGATTTCCTGTCTCCCAAACCCACAAATCATGCCACCATATGGGTGTGCTGAGAATGAGACAGGGAAGTCATGCAGCTTGTGAAGACGTCCTGAACCATATGCCCTGCTCTTCCTTCCTCGTCGTATGTGCCTGTAAATTACCTTGTAATAAGATTAAAACTCCCATCCCCTTCCCCAGCAGCTGGTGATGTCAGACAGTAGTGAGGCCACAACGGGCACAGGAGGCTGCTTGGGTATGGGGGTGGGTTTTGAGTGCCCTCACCACAATGGAGCCTGTCCTTGGGGCCTGTCCAGTAGTCTCTGACCGTCTCTCCCACCCCATGTCTTTCTTCTCTCTGGTCCCACCATCCACACTTCCAGTCTTCCCAGCTATTCCTGGATGTAAACAGAGGAAAGAATGAGTTGGGTGGAGAAGGGCTCCAAGACTGCCTGTGTGTGGATCTCAGGAACGTCCTCTCAATGGACACACTGTGTGTGCCTGGCTTATGGCCTGGCAAATGGCCTGGCTGGATCCCAGACCCTCTCCTCTCCTTGGCTGGACATCCTCCTGGGATTTTAGGTAGGTCAGGTAGGTAGGCAGAGAGATAGCAGATAGGTGATAGGTAGGCAGGTAGATGATAGCTAAGTAGATAGATAGTAGACAGATAATATGGACATGGGTAGATAAAGATAGATGATAGGTAGACAGAGGATAGGTAGGTAGATAGATAGTAGATAGATGATAGGTAGATAGGTGATACACAAGTAAGTAAACAGTACACAGATAATAGGTAAGAAGATAAAGATAGTAGATTATAGGTAGGTAGGTAGATGATAAATAGGTAGTTAAGTAGGTAGATGATAGGCAGATTTTCATAACTACAAGAGCAATGCTGGAGTGGCAGGCAGTTGAGGGGGATGCCCCGGAGGGAGTGATTACTGGGGATATACAACACTAGACCTCCTCTTCTCTGTGCACTTCGGTGGAACAATGTGGGACTCCTCCACCCTCAGCCCCCACAGCAGGCAGCAGGGCTGCTTCCCTGATGCAGTACTGCGCAGCCAGACCTAGCAGCTTGCATACACAATTATAAATTGGTATGACACCCTTTTCCAAACAAGCACAGCCTCATTTGCCTGGGGTGCCGGTGCCTGGAGCCCAAGCGCCTGCTTTTCCTATCTGTGTGCAGAGCCGCATCCCCCTCCCCTGAATCCCAAATAGCCTCCCCTCTTCCCATTCTATGCTCGCTTTGGCCATCTGTCCACATCTGTCATCTGGATGAGTACAGACAGCTGTTACTCTCAATTCCAGCTCCATTGGAGACCTTCCTCCCCAACTCCAGAGTGAAGTTTCCACCTATGAGGAAATCTTCCCAGGTGCCCCATTGACCTTCAAAGTCAGTGTGCTTGGCTCCTCCCCTTTGGGAAGTGACACTCAGTGGCACAGACCCCCAGACTCACAGGACTTGGGAGATCTCACTCACATTCTGCTTCTCCTCACCCCAGAACTCCCCGCACAGGAACTCAAGTACTGAACTACCAATTCCTCCTTCCAGATGTGTCTTTTGCGCCTAGTGGCTGGTTGCTTTCCTGGCTTGCATCCAAGACCTTCTCAAGTCCATGTTGGTAAGTTTTCATCTGGGAGAGACCAGATTGGGTCCTGGTTTGCTCCGAGAAGAAGTCCATGTGGGTGGGTGCGGCATGGAGCTGCTCAGGGGATGACTAGTCCTGGACTTCCTTCCTGTTCCCTTGGTGCTTATTTTAACTCTGCAGGCCTGGAGTGGGGAAAATGTTTTTATCTTTCTTTTTTAAGATTCTTTGTAATTTTGCTAAAAACAAAACAAAATGAAATAAATTTTAAAAAGGTCTTCTCCAGGCTGCAAAGTCTCATTCCACTGATCTCTCCCTAACATCCCACATTATTTCTTGCTGAAAGGTAATACACAATTCAGAACTCATTAGCATATGTAGATAATTCACACGTTTTCTCCTGCTTTGAATCTTCTCCTGGTTAGGCAATATTCTGTCTCTCTCTAATTAGAAATTTTGCTAGTTTTTCCTAAATATAAGGACAGTCTTCAGATTATTTTTATTAGTTGGGGGAATTTTAGACTAATCTGTGTATAAAACTCTTTATAAAGCAAATTTCTTACTTTTACAGAGAGATAAAGGATCTGTGCTTATGGGGTACCAGCCCCCTCTCCTGCCCAGGTGAACCCCTGGAGTACTTCCCAGGTGGACCACTGGGGAGCTGCCCAGTAAATAGATGTGCCCACCAGCAGCACATGTCCGGGCAGGCAGTCTTAGCTTAATGAGGGGTGGTATCTTAGTTTCTGGTCCTTGAGGAAATGTTGCTTTCTGCATTTTGGCCTGATAACGATACCCACCTGTGCTGTGCTTGCTGCTTGTCCTTTGCCTTTTAAGCCATCCTTATGACACACAAGTGACCTTCACGGGGTGGTTCATGGAGAGTCCTCTTAAATGACTGCTGAAATGAAGATGTATTGCAGAAGGTTTCTTCAATCCAAGCCTGGCACCAGATATAGGGCCAGTCCTATGTTCCATGGGGCAGGGGTTCCCAACCCCCTAGACCAGGGACTAGTATCTGACTGTGGCCTGTGAGAAAGCAGCCCACATAGCAGGAGGTGAAGTGAAGCTTCGTCTGTATTTACAGTCACTCCCCATGGCTTGAATTTCCACCTGATCTCTGCTTCTATCAGATCAGCAGTGGAATTAGGTCCTCATAGGAGTTTGAACCCCTACTGTGAACTCTGCATGCAAGAGATCTAGGCTGCAAGCTCCATATGAGGCTCTAATCCCAACCCCTCCCTCCAATCTATGGAAAAATTATCTTCCACAAAACTGGTCCCTGGTGCCAAAAAAGCTGGGGACCACTGCAGTGGGTAGTTTGGGGAACACTGTGATGAATTCCAGTGAAACAAGAGCCAGAAATAAGGTATAAGTCCCTCTTCTGAGTATACCCTCATAATAACTGATTAGTGGTAATTCTTCTGTATCATCCAGAACTTACCACGGAGCATGGTACAGAAGAGAGGCTCAAAGAACTGTGATAAGTAACATAGTTGAGTCTGTCGCAGGAAACAGCAAAAGCATGTGGGCCCTTTTGAGGTTCTTTGAAAACAGTTACTTGTGTTTTCCTGTTCTTGTTTGGAGTCAAGAGTTTCCAAGGCATCTGGGGCCCAGGGCACCAGGCAGCCCCGGGAAGACTTGTCTGTTGGCCAAGCTAACTAGCATAATCATTCTAAGGACAGCATTATGTGAGAATGGGGATAAGAGTTTCCTCAAAGGGTCAGGGAAGCACCCACACATTGTGGCTATCTCCTGCTTTCCCAGGAGCCAGGGACATGGCTAGCCCTTGCTTTTCTGGGAGCCTGGGTCATAAACATAGAGCTTTGCTTCTGCTGAGAGCAGCATGCAAGCTGGGTGATGCCATCACGTGACTTCTGTCCCCAGCCTCCAAACAACATAGAAGGGACAAGTGACTCCTACCCAAACAAAATGATTTGTTGTTGCCTCAATACCTTAGTCTGGCTATAACACTCAAAATCAAGATGGTCACATTACATTACACATGTGCATATACAAATATATGTACATGAATTAAGGCTTAAGCAAATACTACCAGCCTTCTCATCTGCAGGGCTTTCTGAACTTGGGTGAGAAAAAAAAATCCTGTATTTTTGCATGAAAGAGAGATAAATTTGCTAATTGAAAAATGGTTTGCACGGAGGAAAGTATGGAGATGCCAGCCATGTAAATTCGCATATGCCAAGATCTTGGAGAAATCATCCAGGCCAGGAGGAAATTAGGCAAATCAGGAGAAAAGAGGAACCAACCCTAGAAACACACACTGAAAGCACTGGGTAATTTAGTTTGTATCAGGAGGGCCTGCCAAGGAGCTGAGAAGTGGCGAGAACACTATGGATGTCCCAGGTGTCTCTGTGGTGTTAGGTGGGTGGCAGCTGCCGAACCATGCAGGTCAGGTCGGCTTTTCTTGCAGGCTCTTAAATGTATGGATCCTAATGTTGCCCTCCATTGAGGCGCCCAACAAGCACTGGTTCAGTGCGGTTGGGATTCTGCGGTTTAGCGACCTGGCTTTCACGGAAGCCTAAGCACGGACTGCCCAGGGCTGGGATATGCTTCAGAGCTGATGCCCTGGGCTGATGTCAGAGGTTAGAGAGGCGGAGATCTGGGACCCAAACAAGGGACTCAGGTCTGCAGCTGGAGGGAGGACAGTCCAGTGACTGAGACGAGCGCCGCCTCGCGGTGATTTCGTATAACCAGCGCTGATCCACGTTCTCTTCTGCGGGTGCCGCTAGTGAGCTCTGGGTAGAGCGAGGATCCTTCGAGGAAAGGTCTGTCCTCGATCACTGCCAGTTCGCCGTACCGCGTCACAGGGCACAGTCCTGTGCCGAGGGAATCCATGTTGAGCTCACAGAAGCGAACCCGCCCCATACAGGGGACAGCTGGTGCAAAGGCCCCGAGGCCACCTGTTTGGTGCTTTACAACAGAGCTAGTGGGGGGTAGGCCTGGAATATAGGCTGTCAAGACAGGAGGGGCTGAGGCCAGCAGACAACAGATGCAGAACTTTAGACCTAGTACCAACCGCTCAATTTCTAGGCTACGCGAACCCTTTAGGGGCTTAGGAAAAATGTTTGGCAGATTTCTCCGAGAGAGAGAGAGAGAGAGAGAGAGAGAGAGAGAGAGAGAGACCTACCCTTGTCCAATAATAGTGTCTGGATGCCTGGCTGGCATCGGAACTGCAGTCCAGTAACGCTTGGGGCCCTGCGCCCTAGACTGGGATGAAACCTGGTAAAGCGGGCCGGTGCCCTCAGCTCCGCCCGGTGGCGGACATGCCTGTCTCGGGCGTCACCACCTTAGCTTCGGCTTGCTCTTGCTCGCTGAGCCGGGAGCACGGGCCAGTTACGCGCGTCTCCCCCGAGGTGCGCACCGTCCCTGAAAGCCAGCGGCCACCAGCGGCGGCACGGAGGCCGGCAAGGGGCTGAGGAGGGACAGGGTCAGCTGGACCCTGACCGGGGAGCATCCCCCTGCAGTGCTCCCCCTGCACTCCCCCGCATCCCCCAGGTTCCTCCAGCTCCCGCCGCGCCCCTCGCCTTCGCCTTTCAGTGGCGCTGAGGGTGCAGTGGGGCTGGGGGCGGGGGCGGAGACTGGGTCTGGGCCCAGGCCCGGCCCGGGGGCGGTGGCGGCGAGCTCGGAAGGGGGCGCGGGCAGGAGGAGGGGCTCCCGGCTCCGGGCAGGGGCGGAGCGAGCGGCCGCGCCGCGGAACCAAGTGAGTTCGCTCCGGAGCCCGCCGCCGCCGGCCCGCACCTCGGGCGCCCGCCGCCCCGCCGCCCCCGCCGCCCGCGCGGGGATGTAGGATGCTGGCGGGCGCCAGGCTCCAGCGGCGGCGGCGGCAGCTGCAACAGCAACAGCAGCCCGGGCGGCGGCAGACTGTCCTCTGGCCGATGAATGCAGACCCGCCGCCGCCGCCGCCCTGGGTTTGGATGGTCCCCGGCTCCGCCGGGTTGTTCCGGCTCGGCGCCGGGGTCGCGCCCCCACCGGTTCTGATCGCCGCGGCCCAGCCTCCCGCCGCCCCGTTGCTCCCGGGGCTGCCCAGCTGGCCGGCCCCGGGCGAGCCCTTGCTACCGCTGCTGCCTCTGCCCTCTGCGCCAGACCACGCCGCCGTGCACCACTACCCCCTGCTCCACGGACAGGTAACGTCTCCGGCCCCAGCTCTGCCTCTAGCTCTCGCCGGCTCTCTCCCTTCCCCGGGCGCTGCCCTCGCCTGGCATAGGGTGGCTTTGGCCCTCGGGTCTGTACCCCTTCCTCCCCCGGTGTCCTCGCATCCCCAGCCCATCAGGGCGCAGTTTGGCAGCCATGCATCTGCAAGAAAGTTCGTGCTTCGACGTCCCGCTTTGCCTCTCGGCAGTTTTTGCAGTGTTATCTTCTGGGTCTCTGGACAGAGCGGTTTGGAGACTCGCACCTCAGCCCAGAGTTGGGACAGCCTGGCCACAACTTTCTCCCCAGCCATGGTCGCTGTGCAGAGCGCGGTGCCCAAGTAGCCGACAATGGAGCCGAGCGTTGCAGCCGCGTGCGGTGGCTGACATCGTCTCCAAGTTAATACTTTTACGGTCTCTACCAGACTTGAAAAGCAAGCTGGGAATCAATAGCTATTTCTGATTCTCATCTGCTTTCTCCCCGCTTTCAAATAGACTCAGGAAAATGCTTAAGAGAATTCGAACCAATGGAAACCAGCAGGGAAACCCTGCCTTTAATACTGAGAAATGCTGCGACGATTTTCCCCCCTGCCCTAGGCCTGCCTGGGTCCACCCAATTCGCTAATGCCTATTCCACTTTAGAAGAGTTTGGCGTTTAAAGCCTGGAATCAGAAAGAAAAAGTGACTGTACCTTTGATTAAGGGTGCAACAGAACAAGGCAGGTTGGTTTGGGCAAGACCCATTGTTGGCTAATTATGCAGATGCATTTAAATCAGGGAATAACATTTATTTTATTCCAAGGGTTGACCTCATCAGCATATTTAAATGAGTGTTGTTAGAATTGCCCTTTTAATTAATTTCATTCTAATATTGTCTTGTGAGCTTTTCTAAAATATGTCGTTAGACTCCTACCTTGGTCTTTAGACTTAATGACACATCACATATGCGGTACTGGGTATTGTATTTTGATACGTGATGCAGTTCACATTAGGTTTTATTGGATAAACGCTGGTAGCTTTTGCCATGTTTTGAAAGGTTGTTATAATGGAGTGCTACCACTAGAGGTATACAATGTCAAGGAACTACATTTTTTTTGCTCTATATAGAAAACTGCAGTTTTTCTGGTATGAATTTAAAAAGAAAAATCCAGAAAAACTTCCTGTTAATTATTAAGTATTTTTGTGCTACCCACTTTTAAGTAACAATATTTAGAAACAGAAGAATATTTTCACAGACCAGGAAATAAAACAGCTTTATGATTTTTAAACGATATTGAAGTGTTCTCTGCTTATTGAACAGTGCATCTTATTCATTCTGCCTTGATGAGGAATCGATAATTTTTAACCGAGGAGACTCTCCTACATTGGCTGCCTCTTTCCACATTTACCTTTTTATTCCTTCACTAGGATCTTCAGTTATGTGACACATTTACTTTGCTGTAGAATCCATTTGTATTGATGAACCTAGGGAAACTTTAACTTTGAACTCCTTAGCTATTTGTATTTAGAAACTATTCGTTAAAGATTTTTAAAATGATAAATGTAATCAATTAAAACGTTATATTGAAAGGAATGCCATAAATTGTAGCTCTGTGCTTGTTTATGAAAAGAATTGATGGATTTAAAAGGAGTACACAGTATTTCTCCTTTCCATGGTGATTTCTCATTATCTCAGAGCAGAAACCCATTTCTTACTCTATCTTCATGGTTTTGTGCCTAGTTCTTTTTCTCTTTTGAAGAATGCAGTATTGGTAATGCTTTGTGATGATTCTGGTATGAAAATTTTCATGAATTTCTCAATGTTTATAGTTTTTCTTGGTTGGGGAAAAGAATTTTTCTCGGAATCAAATATATATTTTTAAATTCCTTTTTCTTTTTGTACCGTTTTAAAAATGATTTCTATCAATCCATGTTGCAGTACATAGTGATGACGCTCCTCCTGGGGAGCTGGTACATGGACATAACACAGCTTAATTCTCTTTGTGTCCCTTCCTTTTCTCCTCCCTGCCCCTCTCAAAATGTCTTGGTCCCTTCCATTTGCAAAGCATCGGTTAAAATTCCTTTTCTGAAAGCAGTTATTCCAGTGTCTTTTGGTGCAAAGTAGAGTTGATTGTCTTGGGCTGATGAGAACTCCCTTCTTTTTGTGTGTGTTGTAGTGGCTATTTGGCGGTCATTCTCCGTCCATAGGACTATCCCCCTCCTCCACTGTGGAGTTGGTGCCCATTTTCCCACCTGTCTGCACTTCTACTCTGCCACCTCCTGTTGGGAAGAGTTGGATAGATAAAAGGACGCCAAATTGCAAGGTACAAGTCCAAATGTTTTAATTGGATAAGTGGACTTTTAATTATTTAAAGTTGTTGAGTATTATCGTATCAGCAGAAAACCCCATGTATTTTCTAATTGTGATAAATTGACCATGTAAGAATAGAAGGAAATCGTTTGGAATTAGATTGATCTGTTCAAAAACATCAACAGAAGAGAGGAACATTTTGTTTTAGCTTAAAATACCCGGATTCCATAGAAAAATGTAAGATTTCCAATTTCTGAATCATACTCTACTTTTTAAAAATTTTCAATTGTAAAATCTATAACCATTGATAGAAATCTAGCCTTAAACATTATATAATGGTTTCCTCTTATTGTTGTGAGTTTTCATCTTTCTGATGGCTTGGTTTGACTTTTGAATTCAAATTTAGTGATAGCATTCTGCTTACTTGAAAACTAAAGACTAAGTAATATGTTGACTTGTTCTTCAACAAATGAAGTAATGACTTCATTTGAGTGACTCTTTACCATATAAATTGGCTGTGGAACTCAAGTGTCTAGGTCAGCATTTGAATGCTAGCCCAGGGGACTTCAGTTTAGAGATAATTGGTATTTGAGCCCATTTCTTCAAATTTTACAGCAGTACATTTAAAGTGTATTCAGTATCAGGATGCCCAATATTTAACCAACATAAGGCAACATATATATGTAGCTTTTATCATGTGCCTCACCTTAAATGTTATGCTTCCATTGTTTTTGGACAGATCTTTTTTAATAATTCCTTTGCTCTGGATTCAACGTGGATACTTCCTGAGGAGTCAAGACTGTTTCATGGGCTTGAAAAGCCTCATGTCCTGGCAAATCAAGTAGCTCTGTCTCTGTCCAGACCAGCACCTGCATCCAGGCCTCTTCCTACCATGGTGTTAGCACCTCAGCCTACACCAGGTTGGTGCCCAAAATAGCAGTGGCAATATTTGTTTGTCTTTGTCATAGTTTAGTAATAAAATCTATTTGTCACTTTAATGACATAATGCTTTTGGTAAAGTCTCTTGTAATTTAATCCATGGTATGAATTTATTTATTTATTTATTTATTTATTTATTTATTTATTTTTGGTACTGGGTATCAAACTTGGGACCTTGTGCTTGCAGAGCAGATGGTGGCACCACTGAGCTAAATCCCCGGCTCTATGAATTTATTTTTAATTGAATCTTGGGTAGCTCATCCACTTTTTTTGATAAGAATATAGAACTGTTTTTAAAATGAAGAGATGGTTGAAAGATTTGCCCAGAATTGTATTTGTGGTGCTTTCTTTATAAACTTGGATCGTGTTTTCTGTTGATACCTTAATAGGGACACTAACTGACCAGTCTATTTGTTTAAAAATGTTATTTGCATGGGGTGAGGTAGCAGGCAAGCATGCTTGCTGGTCTGCAGGACCCTGACACATGATTTCTGTGAATTGTGGCTTTGTGTTGGGGATGATGGTGGAGATGGGCTATAAATGCCCTGGTTGCAAGATGGATCTGGTTCTGTCTTTGGAGTCCAGTGACCTGAAAGAACGTTTGTCCTGGAACAGACTCGCATGAAACAATCCCTGGATGAAAGATTGTATAATAAACCTATATCATAACAGGAGAATAAAATCATCTTATGAATTTTTAAATTGATTTTTAAAATCACCTTAACATATGATCATATTATAAAAGCAAATGCTGCTGGTGCCAAAATAGTCTTGCGGCCCCTTCCATTATGGAATATTTTATGACTTTAGAATTACATTACCTTCCTGTAATTTCCTACCTACCAAGCTTATCTCAATATGTGTCTCTAAAATTTAGTAATAAGGAGATGTTCCTGTGGATAATGCAGTGCTAGTCTAGGAGAGATATATTTATTTTTCCTCTGTTTGCCTACCTATTTATTTCAGTTTGCTATAAATCTTGTCTAGCAATAAGCTAGGAAGAAAAACATAACTACGTATGTTTCTTACAGGCCTTAGTGATTCTTGACTGAAACTTATCTTCTATCCTTGTAATTGTGCATTACTGATTAATTGAAATCTGATTGAGCATTGCACATGCGTACATTTATAAACATTTTATACTAAGAAGGTCATGTTTCCTATTTTTGTTGTTTGTTTGTTTTTGTTTTTTTGGTACCAGGGATCAAACTCGGGTCCTTGCGCTTGCACAGCAGGCGGTGAAACCACTGAGCTGAATCCCGGGCCCCATGTTTCCTATTTAACTTAGTAGTGATAAAAGATGCTTCAGTGGCATGTATTATACCAAGATGACATGAATTTTGGTGACTTTTTTAATACACGAAAGAATAATATTTCAGTTTTCTGATGCATTGGCAAAAACTGTCACCAAAATAATCAGCAAGTTTAGTTTTTTAAAAAATGGTAAAATCAGTTCACCTAATTTAACCAAGTCTTTGAATGAAGCTCCTTCCTCCCAGGCCATTACTAAATATGATATAGGCCTTTCCCAGCTCATTAGAAATTCACTCTATGAACATGAAAATATCCATTTAATTGGAGCAGATCATGGAAATTTATCATAGACTTTTTTTATCATAGAGATGTTTGCTTACTTATGCTATGTAGCAAATATATAATACTTTATTCAGAAAATATTCATTAATTTTAACTTTTGCCATTTTTACCAATCTACTTTCAAATATATAAAAATGATATTTTTTACAAATATGGTAAATATTAGAATTACCTTTCATTCTAGACTAGTCTACCATTTGTCAAATCTATGCTTTTTCTCTTTTCTGCTTTTTGACTTATGGGTCACGAATGAAACAAATGCAGTTTTACTTATCTTTTGTGGAGAAATGTACCTGTCTCGAAAGGTAATGTAATCATAATCAAATTCATTTGTTTTGAGATAGGAGTTTCTGAATTTTTTCGCTAAAATTTCAATTTTTTGATAAATTTCTTCATTCTTAGCAGTTATCTAGCTCTAGAAAGCAAGTCTGGAATGTTCTTTAGTCCAAAGAACATCTTTAATGGGTTGTTGTGCAATACTGACTGTTTCACAGAGAGCCTGAAGAAACAAGTACAGGTGGAAGGCAGAGTCCAGGTCAGATAAAAATACGGGGAGGCTGAGATGGGAGGATTACAGGTTTGAGCCCAGTCGGGGCAAGTGAGACCCTGTTTCACAATACAATATAATATTAAAAAAGGCTAGACCTGTTGCTTAGTGGAAGGCCCAGGGTTAAATTTCCAGTACTGCACACACACACACAAAATTAAAATACCTCATTGAAATTATGGTTTAAGTAACTGAAAAGATAAGTTTATTAAAACATTTACATGTAAATTTTCAGATGTATTGTCATTAGAATTGCTATTATTTTTGTATCCTATTATAAATTGATAAATTTATATATTTAATTTATAAGTTTAACATTTATAAATGCATACAGCTGTGTGAATATGATAAATATAAAATGTATAATTATAAGTATATTATACATTTAATATATTACATTGATCAATCTTGATGTAATTCTTATATTCAGAAATAAGTGGCCTTAGAATCAGATATATATTATTGATTCCATTTAAATTAATCAAAGAAGTATAATTAGAATTCTCACAGAGCTTAAAAAGTGAGTCGAAACCCTTCACTTTAAACAGGCCTAGTGATTTAAGCTCATTTTGTTTTCTTAGAGAGTAATGTTTGTGCAGTAATTGTACTTTATAAGTACTTTTAAAATATGCACTGTCATTTTAGGGATAGTGGCAATTTTATACCATGAGATCAACTGACGCATACATAGCAAGCAGGTTGGAATAAATATGCTATTGGATGAACTGAGTTAAAAGTCACTATGGGTGGACTATATAGGGAGTGACCTTCGAGACTCAGATTATTATTGTACCCCCTCCACTTATTAAGAATCAAGTCTATGATACAGGGGCACAGATAAAATGAACACAACATGAATGAATTTGGAAAGCTATCTAAAATTTGATATTACAAAGGACTTTATTTTTTGTACATATTGGCCTCATCTCTGATGATGATGATAATGGTCCCCTGCCATTATACTTGGAGCTATAAAAAGCCTGTTGGTCACTTTCAATAATAGGAACTACTAGTTAATGTTGACTTTTTCCTCATTCATTAGCATGTTCTTTGCAGGCTCTGGTATATCTGAGGCTATTGTCTTGTTCAGTTCAGGCTGCTATAATAATGATCAAAAGACAAACACTGGCTGGGTGGCTTAAATAGCAGACATTTATTTCTCCAGGCTGGAAGCTGGAGATCAGGGTGCTGATGAGGGCTTCTTGCCAGGACTGTAGTATGCCTTCTTGCTGTGTCCTTGCATGGCAGAAGGGACAAGGCAGCTCTCTGGGCCCTCTTTTATAAAGCGCCAATCCTGTCATGGGGACCCCACACTCATGGCCTCATTTCCTATCCCCACATCCTAATGCCATCACCTTGAGGCTCAGAAGCGTCCATGTATGAATCTGAGGGATCAGAAATACCCAATCCACAACAGAGCTGTTGAAGAGCTCCCAGTCTGGTGGGGAACAAACCAGTCAGTAGATAAAGACACAATGTTTGCCGTGCAGTGTGACCTTACCAATGTCTCCAGGGAGCTTCAGGAGGGGCAACTTCTGGGGAGGCCTCAGGCTAAGAAGCAGGGAATGGATTCCAAAGCAAGGGAGCAGGATGTTCAAAGATACAAAAACATAAGAAACATTATATGGCAGTTAGTTGCAGGTAGTTGGCTGTGCCTAAACCACAGAGTAGATGAGGAGCAGTAGGTACTTGGGTTATCCCAAGGTGCACTCCTTGGGAACAGTGCTGTGGGTCAGTTTCAGGCCTGTAGGGGTCAGTTTCAGGCCTGTTGTGGAGTGTTGTGGGATTTTAAGTTATCCTGCTCCTCCTAGAAAGTATGAATTCACTCCAGAAAACAAGAGAGTCCCCGAGAAGGCAGAGAGCATTTAAAATGATCTGAAAATCCAAGCATAGAAAATTATGCAGTTGCAAGTATATTAGAAACTAAGGTCTCCAATAATAATTTAGCAGTTAAAGGAAATTGTCTTGAATTACTATGTGAATGGACCAAGTTGAGAAAAAATCCGGAACCCTTTCACTCCCAGACCTTGGTGGCAGTTGATTCAGGGCCATCCACGCAGGAGGAAGGCAGCAGGTCTGAGCACAGTGGCTCCTCCTCTTCAGAGTCTTGGAACATCACTTGGTTTAGCTCTTCCACCAGTCTCCCTTTTTCTTTCAGGGATTCAAGTCCTTCCCCTTCCCAGAGAAATGGGTGGCACTGCATGTTAGCACACAAGGTGAATCTCAGGCAGTGGTGGAGGCAGGGCAAGAGTGTATTCCACTTCTAAAGTCCTTCAGGCTATTCAGAAACAAAATTACTGAGACTGAGGGAGAAGAAGATCATTAACTCAGCCTCTGTCCAGTAAAGACACATAAAATAATAATGTCTTGCTGAAAACTGAAGATTCGTCTGAAAGCTGTCCATGTGACATTGTCTGTCACCTTAAGATTGAAGAGTCTGATTCTACTAACACCATGTTAGGAAAAAACAAACTGCCATCAAGAAAACACTGGCTTCATGTCTTGTTCAAAGATGACTGGAGAGAAGGAGAGAAGACAGAAACCAGGGTGGGGAGTCGAAAATATTCAGCCAAAGATGAAGAAAGACCAATTTTTGCACAAGACCTAGTAACATTTTGAATAAATCAGCTCTTGTCTTACCTTAACAGCCAAAAATAAGTAAGTAAGTAAATAAATATAGAAAATCAGTAAAAGATACAAACAAAAGGGAGGTGCCAACATGGAAAGGCAATTTGAAGGTACAAGAAAAGAATGCAAGAAAACTTTTAAAGCTAGCTGTTAAAATAATTAGAAACTTACGATGAATTTGTGAGAAAAGATCACACAAACGTTCTTAAGTGTAAATAGTTGTAACTATAAAAATGAGATAATAATGAGAGGTGATAAATGTATAAAACAGAGCAAACAACAAATCCTTATTTATTTGACCTGAAAAAACAAATAGAACATAGCAGAAGTATTAAATGTGGTAAAGCCAGCTATATGTCCCGCTGGGAGACTGGAGCTATTTTGTGAATGGGGAACACTATATAGAAGACAGTAGATGTTGGCACAGCTTTCTAGCTTCAGTTTATTGCACAATATTGGATGTGATCAGCTCTTGGAGAAAAGTTTAGAGAATTAGGACAAGTTTGTGAATGAAAATGTTTATGCCTCACAAGAAGGTCAGACAAGTGCATAAGCAAGAGGAAAACATTGTCAAAGTAGCAATGGATTGACTTTGCCGTGTCCCAAATTTTCACCTTCAATTTTTCTAACATTAATGTTACTACCTCTCTAGTTTATGCCTTGTCTTTTGTTTTCAACTCAGGTTGACTGCTTAAAAACACAATTTCAACCTTTGTCTTTAAAAATGCAGTTTAGCATATTTATATTTTATTTAATGTTTATATTTTTAATGTTTGTATTTTTTAACGTTTATATTTAATGTTTATATATTTTAATGTTTATATTTTCCTGAATTTTTATGTTCTCTTGTTATTTATTTTATTCTGTTACTATTTTCTTGGGTGACATGTATGTTTTGTTTACTTTTGTTTATTTGGCTAGTTGGAATATGCCCACACTTCTGCCAACAGTAAGAATTTTAAAAAACAGACTTAATCTTATGTTTTCTCATTTTTTGAATCATGATAACCTGATTATGTTACAATCTTTTAAGGAAACATGAGAAATTTAGAAAAAGTTTGCATTGTAGAATTTTATTTTTCCTTTTTAATTTCCTCACTAAGAAATCTAAGCCAAGAACTAAGAATGAAGCAGTTAGATTTCAAAATATCTGTAATTAGCAGCAATACTTGTTAATGTCTAGAATCCATGTGAACATTTGTTCATTTGGTTACAGAAATGAGTGAAAACTTCCCATTTTCTTGATGGAGAAGGTTATTATAATAATTGTAATTGAATACATAAATTATGCTGGTAAAGGGAGGGATGTGAGAATATAAACTTTCAAAATCCCTCATCCCTTGTTTAAAAAAAAAAGTAGAAGCAATCAGAAACTCCCATACTGAAAGCTGGTAACGAGATTACCAAAGACTGAGACTGGACGAGGACCCTGCCCATGCACCAGCTCAGAACCTACACCCCTTCAAGGGGGAAGCAAGCTGCACATTGTCTGGAAAGCAGGAATATGCAATGACTAAATGCTGGCGCAGGAACACAAATGCCAAGCAAGATCATCAGATGCTCCAGAACTCACCTGAAGCAAAAGCCACTGTTGGGAGAATCTGAAGTATGCGGGCTTTGAAGGCAGCTATGGCAACAAAAGCCAAATGTAGGTCAACTCCTGAGTACAATGACTCAGCCACTTCCGAAGGGTGAACCCATTCCTCTTTATCACATTTCCTGTTCTACTTATGTCTAGCATTTGACAAAAATATTACAAGACCCACAAACCAAGGGAGAAATAAAATACTCAATGGAACCAGACCCTAAGATGGCACTGATGTTGGAAATATAGTTCCAACTAGCCTGACATACAAACAACTTGGAACAACTTGGGTTATGACCAGAATTTTAGTTTTAACTTAAGAACAATGTCTTCAGTTATGACCCAGATGCCAGCTGTTGGTGCTTCCAGATGGCCTCAGATACAGATTGAACCCTTAAAGAATTCTGGAAGGCACATTGCAACATCCTTTCTTGTGTGGGGTTGATTGAGAAATCCAGAGCCAATGTCTCTCTAAGGACACTGAGATCTGCCTGTGTACAGGAGAGAGATTTTGAAGGCTGTGTAGAGGAGCCTAAGCCTTCAGTTGACCAAATTGAGTTATGACCAGCTCTCGAGAATGAATTGAGTTCGCAAGTCCAGGGTGCACTGTGTTAGGGACTTAAACATAACTGATTAGTGTATTAAATGATCTGATAGAAAGGAGGGTGACATGAATGAATACATGGAGAATTTCATTAGAGATATGGAAATGTAGAAGGTCAAATTAAAACATTAGAAAAATAAAATATGGTATCAGAGATAAAAATTAGATTGATGGGTTTATGAGTAGATGTGATATAGCCAAGGAAAGAATCAGTGAACTTAAAGAAAAATCAAGAGATTATTACAATTATATGTCCAAGAGAAGACAAGTGAAGAAATAGAGGATTCTTCCTCAGATCTGTGAGATAATATCAAATGGTTTAACATACACATAGCTGAAGTCCCAGGAGGAGAAAGAGAGAAAATATGGTAGTAAAAATATTTGAAGAGATAATGATAAAAGGTGATGCAAAAGAATTAATGATGTCAAATTAAAGATCCAAGGAGCTTAAAAATAGCAAACCCCAAAATACTGAAAAATAGCAAAAACAAACGAGCTGAAACTCAGTACTCATTTTCAAATTTGTGATTGGAAGACAAAAAGCAAATCCTGAAACAGAAAACAAAAGTTTTATCATGAGAATGTGGACAAGCCAAGAGACAATGAAGTCACTATGTTTAAAGTACTGAGATAGAAATCTCTCAATACAGAAATTAAACCATGCAGACTTAATTCTCAAAATCCAAGGTGAAATATTGTCCCAAACTAAAGCTGAAAAGAATTAATTGCCCAGGAGACCTCCAGCTGAAGAAATTATAAAGAAGCATATCAGTAGGAAATAATATCACAGCACAGAGAAACTTACTTCTGCATAAGACAGTAAAGAGCAATAGAAATGGTAAAATATTTATTTTCATCATTTTTAATTGTTCTGAAAACAACTGTATAAAGAACAAAGGATAATGATATAGCATATTTAAAATTAAAATGTTTGTCTACATTTTCACAAAGGATTTGAGAGAGGAATTAGAAGCATAAAACTGTAAGACTATTCTGTTCTACATTAAGTAGTATAGTAATATTGAAGATGAAGTTTGATAAAGATGTACTTTTTATATATATATAAAGACATGCTTTTCACTTATTTTATGGATAATTTCTTATATAAATTATTTGTTCTTTTGATAAGTAATATCTATTAATTTTCTAATACAGAATTGGTATGGGAATCCGAGAAAAATGCTTTTTATATGCATATATAGTGAAATGTAGAGCAGACATTTAAAAGTTATGAAAAGATAAACCAATAAATAATAGTAAGTAAAAAGGGAATTGTAACATATATTCAACCGAACCCAAAAGGAGGCAGAAAAAGAGAACAAAAGATCAAAGTACAGATGGTACAAAAACAAAGTATAAAATGATAGATTTAAATGGCTAAACTCCCTGTTTAAAAGCCAGAGCTTTTCAGATTTTCAGCCCCAAATATGTGATACCTACAAAAACTCACTTTTAATATGGAGATACAGAGAGAATACCAGTAGAAGCAAGGAGAAGAGATAGCATTGAAAAAAAGAGAGTTGAAGTGGCAGTATTGCTATGAGACAAAGCAGAGTTCAGAGGAGGAAGTATTACCAGGGATAAAGAAAAGATACCATATGACTAAAAAATACACAAGGAAAAAACTTACCAAGAAAACATAAGGAAGATACCCAGTAGGGGAATAGCTGGGTCAAATGGGACTTCTAATCCTAGTTCTTTGAGGTATCTCCATACTGATTTCCACAGTGGTTGCACCAGTCTAGACTCCCACCAACAATGGAGAAGGGTTCTTTTCTCCCCACACCCCGCCAGCATTTGTTATTGGTTGATTTCATGATAGCAGTCATTCTTTCTGGGGTGAGGTGGAATCTCATCTTGTTTTCATTTGCATCTCTCGAATAACCAGTGATGTTGAACATTTTCTCATATGTTTATTTGCTGCTTTTAATTCTTTGTCTGAGAAATGTCTGTTCATTCCACATGCCCATTTTTGAATTGGGTCTTTAAATTTAAGAGGTCTGATATTTTAAAGTTCTTTATATATTCTAGAAAGTAGACCTTTGTCTGAGGAACAGCTAGTAAAAAGTTTTTCCTACATTGTGGATAGTCTCTTTACACTGTTGATGGTTTCTCTTGCTGTGCAGAAGCTTTTAATAAGACGAGATCCCACTTGTTGATTATTTGTGCTAGTTTACGTGCAATGGAGGTTTTGTTCATGAAATCTTTTCCTATGCCAATGTCTTCAAGAGTTCTACCTAACTTATCTTCCAGCCAGTTTAGTGTTTCCATTTTAATGTTTAGATCTTTAATCCATTTCAATTTTAGTTTAGTGCATGGTGAGAGATATAGGCCTTGTTTTAATCTTTGGCAAGTTGAAACCCAATTTTTCCAACACCATTTATTAAAGAGGCTATCTTTCCTACAGTGAGGGTGTTTGGCTCCTTTGTCAAAGATGAGGTGGCTGAGTATGTCTGGAGTTGTTTCTGCATCTTCTAATCTGTTCCACTGATCCTTGGGTCTGTTTCATTGCCAGTATCATGCTTTTTTTTTTTTATCACAGTAGCTTTGCAGTATAGTTTCAAGTTGGGGATTTGATACCCCTTACCAAGAATTAAAAGAATCATACCACAGCAATGTATGTACACCTATGTTTATAGTGGGACAGTTTGTAATAGCTAAAACATGGAAACAGCCCAATTGCCCATCAACTGGAGACTGGATAAAGGAAATGTGTTTTTTTTTTAATAAAATGGAGTACTACTCAGCTATAAAAAATGAGAAACTAGAGACATTTATGGCTAAATGGATGCACATTGAGGTGATACTCTTAAGTGAAATAAATAGGACACATGTGTAAATACCAAATAGTTTCTCTGGTGTGAGAAACTGAAAGTGTAAATAAGGACTAAAAGGTGTAATAGATAGAGTAAAATAGGAAGAAAAGGTCCAAAGGGGAAGGGGAAGTGGGAAGCATGGGGAAAAGGAAAGAAGGGAAAGCAATAAATGTGAGAAAGGGAAAAAATGGAAACAAAATCTTTGTAAACAGTGAGGGGTGGGAGGGGTTGAAGGGAGGGCAGGAGAATAGGGAAAAAAAGAACCAAGATACATAATGTAAAGGTACAAATTCCTAATAATGAATTTCAGCATATTGTATACCTAAAATGTACCAATAAAATTAATGAATGAAAAAAGTACTAATCATTTCTATTTACTGCGTATTTATCTGGAGAACTACCTGTATAAGAAAAAGAAAACGTAAGGGCCAAGGATGTTGCTCAGCGGTGCAGCATCTGCCTGGCAAGTGCTAGTCCCTCAGTTCAATTCCTGGTACTAAAAGAAATAAATAAACAAACAAACAAATAAATAATGTGAAAAAGAAAATAAAGGAAACATAGCAGTTCTAATAAGAGAACTTCAAAACACATGAAACAAAACTGATAGAACAGGAAAAGGACATGACAAAGTCACAGTTAAGAAATTTCAGCACTCATTTCAGCCACTGAGCAGCAGGAAAGCAGAATATCAGTTACGGTTTGGAGAACGTACGGGATTCTGTCCACCCACCTGACCACATTGACATCTGCAAACCTCTACCTCACAACAGGTAACATGCTTTTCTGGGCGTGCAGAACATTCATTAATCACATATTCTAGATTCTAATATGAGCTAATAGATTTTGAATGATTAGAAAGATGCACCTTTTGTTTTCTGATCGTAGTAGAATTGAGTAGGAAATCAGTAAAAAATATACAGAAATAAGATGGTTCAACTATATAAACATGGAACGAAATACTCTCAACACATGGGTCAGTGAGACAGAGGGAATTAGAAAATGTTTTGATTTGAATAAAAATGAAAATCAACGTAAAATATCTTGTGGGACATAGCTAAACCAGTGCTTAGATGTAAATTTATTGCATGAAGATGCCTATATTAAAGAAGAAAAGTCTCAAATCAATTATCTAAGCTTCATTTTAAGAAAGTAGAAAAATGAGAGCCGCTTAAACCAAAACAACCTAAAGGAAGTAAAAAAGATAAGAGCAGAAATCAAAGAAATTAAAGACATAAAAATATATAGAGAATCAATGAAACCCAAAGCTGAGTTTTTAGAAAGATCAATAGAATTAATAAACTCCTCCCTATATTGAACAAAAAGGAACAATAGCACAGATTACTAATGTCAGGAATGAAAAGGGGCCCTTATTGTAAATCTTAATAAAATATAATAGATATTAGAAACTACTTCTTGACAGTAAATTCAAGATCTTTGATGAAGTAGATAAATTCTGTGTAAGTCACAAGCTGCCAATGCTCACTAAATAAGAAACAGACTAGCACTACCCCTATGGTATGTCTATTTAAAATATTGAGTTTATTGCTTAAATCTTCCAATATTGTTTGTCTTTCCTAACAGAGAAACCTCCAGGCAGGTCCTGACAGCTTCACTTCTGAGTTTCACCAAATATTTTGGAAAGAAGTAATACACAAATTTAAATAAACTTGCTCAGAAAACCAAAGAGGGAATAATGTCCAGTTTTCTGAGGTCAGAATTCCTCGAATACAAAAGCCTCATAGATATTACAAGGAGACAGTAGCAACCAATATACTTCATGAACACAGTTGCAAAAGTACTCAACATCTTAACAAACCATATCTAGCAATATATAAACTTGGTAATATATCATGCCAAGTGATTTTTCCCCTCTTGAATGCAGTGTTGATTTAATATTAGGAAATCCATTGATGTTATTTATCAAAAGAACAAAGAAGAAAAATAATAGGATCATTTTAATAGATTTAGAAATGTTTTTGTCAAGCTCAACACTGTTCATATTAAAAAATAATTTTAAAATCTCACTTTTAATTCAACTAAGAATTACAAAGAATGACCTCAGATTGACAGAAGACATCTATGAAAGAGCTACATCTAGCATTGTATGTAACTGTGAAAACTTTTCTCCAAGATGTACCATGAACACTTGCATACAGCATGTTACTGGAAACCATCAACAGTGCAGCAAGGCAAAAAGAGAACAGAAAAGAAGGAAGAAAGTAAGTAAAGGAGAAAGGAAATAATACAGATTGGGGAGGAAGAAATGAAACCATCTGTATATGCAGACAAAATGATTGCCTGTTTAGACCATCTTGAAAAGTCTACCAGTAGTATTTTTAGTAAGTGATTTAGCAGAACTGTAGGATGCAAGGTCCATGTACAAAATCCAATAATATCCCTATATTACCTGAGATGAAGAGCTGGGACCTGAAATAAAATAGGACTATAATTAAAAAAGCATAAAGCTTGCACTATTTCAAGATTGGCATATATATATATATATATCCTGAAAACTACAAAATATTGGTGAGAAAGAGTAAAGGTATGAATATATGAAGACATATTTTTTAATCACAGAATAGACAACTTATAATATTTAAGTTGATAGTTTAGGCAACCCTGAACAAAATCCCAGTTTCATAGAAATTCATAAGAGAATTCAATAATTGCTTATTGAAGGAGAATAGCCACACCAGTTTTGACAAAACAATCAAACAAACAAACATGGTGGACTCATACATAATTGATGTGAATGTTCACAGTGGAGTAACAGGATTAGACATTCATGGAATTGACAGAAGCACAGGAATAGAAATCAACAGAATACAGGTGCGGACCATCCAGAAGGAGGAATACACACAGGTGGTCAATTCATTTTTCACAAAGGTGTAAAGAAAATTCAGTAGAGTAAAAGCTTCTTTTCCAACAAATGGCCTGAGCAATTGAACATCTATCTTCCAAATAAACAAACTTTGACCAATACCTTGTACCATACACAAAAATTAACTCAAATAGATTATAGACCTACTTATAAAACAAAAACTCATTAATTCTGAAAAACATATAAGAAAAATTTTGTGATCTTAGGTTGGGTGAAGATTTCTTAGATGTGACATCAAAGGCATGGACCATAAAAGAAATCTCATTGATAAGTTGGTCTCCATCAAAATGAAGAGCGGTTGCTCTTTCAAAATACTTTTAATAGAAAGACACATTGGGAGAACAGACTCATAAAACATAGACCTGATAAAGAGTTAACATTTGGATTATATAAAGAACTCTCATAAGTCAATTATAAAAAAACATATAACCCAACAAAAATGGACAAAAAATATAAGACCAAACCTATCAACAGCTGAAATATATGGACTGCAAATAAGCATATGAAAAATACTCTCAATATCATATGTTTTTAGGAGGTGTAAATTAAATCCACTATGAAAGTTCCTGTACCTCTCTTAGAGTGGTTACAGTTAAAACCGGGAATTGACAGGACTGAATGGTGGTGTGGACATAGAGCAGCTGACACTTCCAGAACAGCTGCTGGGGATGTAGCATGGTGGTCATGTTGGAAATTAGCTCTCAATTTGTCATAAACATGCCCTTAACACATAGCAATCTCACTCTTATGTACTAACCAAGAGAAATAAAAGATACAAACCCACAAATATCATATGCTTGTTTGTAATGGTTTTGTTCATAGGCAACATAAGCTGTGAATGGATAAACTTGAATGTGTCCAAACAGTGGACAGTGGCACAGAAATGAAAGGCATGAACTTACGATAAATTCTTCAAAGCATCATGCTACATGAAGGAATCCAGAATCAAATATTATATTATATTTGATCCCTCCTGTGAAATCTGGGAAAAGAAGAATTGTAGGAACAGGGCGTATATTAGTGGTTTGAAGCGGTTACAGATGGGAGGAGGATCTTGAGTGCAAAGAGTAGAGGGGACATTATGGAATTTGACTTTGGACAGGCTTACAAGCCTCTGTGTTTTCTTAAATTCAGAAAACTGTAAACCTAAAAAGACAATCCTGTAAAGTATATATTGTACCTGAATTCACCCAACTATCAAAAAAATGACTTAAAAGCACATGCAACAAAGCATGGGGATTTTATTTGATCCTCGTGAATATATCAAATAAAATATATGGAGACAGGGCCCAGGATTTAGCTCAGTGGTTTTGCCACCTGCTGCACAAGTGCAAGGACCCGAGTTTGATCCCTGGTACCCCCCCTCCCCAAATGGAGACAATTAGAGGAATCCAAACACTGACCATATATTTAATAAGTTTAAGGAATTACCATTAACTTGTAGGAGTTCGAGTTCTTTTTGTTGTTGTTGTTGTTGTTGTTAAATTCTTTTATTGGTACATTGTAGGTATACAACACAATTACATTTCTCATTGGGAATTGTACCTTTACATAATGCATCTTGGTTCTTATTTTTTCCCCATTCCTAGTCCTCCCTTCACACCCTCCACCCTTCCCTATTTACAAAGACTTTATTTCCATTTTTTCCATTTCTCATCATTTTTCCTTTCCCTTCTTTCCTTTCCCCTGCCCCTCCCACTACCCCTACCCCTTTGGACCTTTTCTTCCTATTTTGCATTATCGATTATTCATTCTAATCATTGGTACATTTTAGGTATACAATATAATGACATTCATCATTGGAAATTTGCACCTTTATATAATCTCTCTTGGTTCTTATTTTTCACCCTTGCCCAGCCCTCCCTTCAACCCCTCCATTCCTCCCTATTTACAAAGATTTTGTTCCTATTTTTCCATTTTCTCATATTAATCCCATTCCCTAGCCCTCCCACTTCCTTCCTCTTTGCCTCTTTTCTTCCTATTTCACATTACCTATTATACATTTTAGTCCTTATTTACACTGTCAGTTTCTCACACCAGAGAAACTATTCGGTATTTATACATGTGTGTCCTATTTATTTCACTTAAGAATATTGCCTCAATGTGCATCCACTTAGCTATAAATGTCTCTAATTTCTCATTTTTTATGGCTGAGTAGTACTCCATTTTATAAAAAAAAATCCCACATTTTCTTTATCCAATCTCCATTTGATGGGCATTTGGGCTGTTTCCAAGTTTTAGCTATCACAAACTGTGCTGCTATGAACATGAATCCACATATATCACTGTGGTATGATTCTTTTAATTCTTTGGGGAAGATCCCCAGCAGTGGAATAGCAGGGTCAAATGGGACTTCCAGTCCTAGTTCTTTGAGGTATCTCCATACGAGTTCTATATTTACATTTTTAAGGTTTCCTATATTTTAGAGATGTCTCTTCAACATAGAAAGATGGTTTTACTTCACAATAATCCAGGTGTAGGTATAATGATGAAAAACGGCTGGGCTGAGCTGATGATTGTGGGAGGAAGGTGATGGAAACGTGAGCTCATGACACTATTCTCTCTGTTTTTATAAAATTAAATTTTTTATAATAAAATTAAAGAAAAAATCTGAAAGAAAAAACAGAAAAAAATTAAAAATGTGATCTACATAACATGATGAGGCACCTCAAGTAATTACAAAAAATAATTTCATAGTTTTTACTTATAGACCAAGGTGTAACTGAACTGAAAAATGGTGATGGATGATAAAGAAACATTCAACAACCTTGAAGCTAGACTATTGAAAGGTAAATGAATGAAGCAAAAATTGAAATTATAAAAATATGCCCTTTATAAGGTAGCCAGAGAAGAAGTGTTTATATTATAAATAATAAGTAGCCATATAATACTAACAGGGAAATCTAAAGCCTAGAATAATGATATTAAATACTTAAATATGTATATATAGGCTCAGCATAAATTAACTTTCAAATCATGTCACTGGAAAATTGGAGGAAGAAAAGCAAAATATGAAGAAGCAAATGATATAAAATAGTGACAAATAGTCATACTTTAAAAAATAAATTTTTAAATCCCCCCTGCCTCTGTGGACACAAAAACGAATTACTTGATGAAAAGAAACACATTAGCATTATCTCTGCTTGATATTGTATCTTTTTTATTAGCCAAACTGTTTTCTGGGACATAAAGATCTGTTCAACTTGAACCCAAGTGGGGCAGATGCATAAATCTCCCTAAGTTTCCAGGGCTCTTGTGACTGGACAGGAGCTCAGTGACCTCATCCTGGTCCTTGCTGTTGGCCCTGAGTCCCATCTGCACTTGAGACTCTGCAGCATTACTAGGAAAGTCACCCGAATTCCAAGGAGAATTTCTCATGATATAGAGATTGTTTCAGAACATAGGAAGTGGTGAAACTCTAATATACATATTAGGAAGTTTCTTACCAACTTTATCACTATTTTCTTCAAAAATGCAAAAAAATTAGAAACAGATAAATTACATAGACAAATCTTAATTGTAAAGATAGCTGTAAAAACTCTAAAAGTATTGAGGATGTCAGAGTACATAGTGGAGCACATTTATGATCACAAAACTGTCATAATAACACAAACATTCATAATGACATATCTTTCTGTTTAATAAAAAACCATATCAATAGACTATATGAAAATGGCTTGTTTGATAAAATGTAAATGCAACAGCCAAAAGTCAAGAAACCAAAAAGTGAGGAAACCTGGTACAGAAGAGTGACCCAAAGCTCCCACACCACAGCAGTGTTGGTATTCCCAGCATGAGGATCATTTTTTATCACCTGACTTTAAGAGCTTTCAGGAAGTTGCAGTTATTTTCATAAGAAATGAAACAGAAACATGCAATACTATCTGGAGAAACATTTATATTTTGAAAACTCATTGCAGTCAACTTAAAAACTCTCAATTAATTAAAACAACTAATCCACAAAATGGACTGATAAAATATAGGTATATCATGCAACCTATATCCTACATATCAGCAGTTACTTAGTCATGAATGTGGGAACATTCTATTCACATAGCATGAAAAACTGCCCCAAATACCTAGGAATAGCCAATAAGGTGGTATATGGATCCTGATCTTTACTATGAACTCCCCAAAAAGAACTGTGAGACTGCAAGGAAAGTAGAGATGCTCATGGGATTTTGGCTGGGAAAGTGTATATTGTGAGGATATTGGTTCTTCCTAAGTCAATCCCTGGTTATGATGTATTTCCAATCACATCACATTTTTCAAATGGAATAAAGTCATTCAGAAATGCTTCTGATGGAATATATACATGTGATTAACAAAGTTTATATAAACACATAAAACTGATGTGTTTAATTTAATGTTTTACAATTACATCAGTTTTTATAAAAATAAGGTGCTGATGTAGTAATCTACATATAGATCAATGTAATAAGTTTTAAAAGAATTGCTATATAGGACAATTTATTCTAAGGCTATAATGAAAAGATAGACATAAACAAGTGACTCATATAATAATTAATGATGGTGATGAAATATGCATTTTTCCCGGGATGCACAAACTACCAAATATAATGTTCTACTATTGAGCAAGCAGAGACTTTCACAAAACACTGGCTGTGCTCAGTGTCTGCTGTAATGCAGCAGAGGAGGCGCTCAGTCTTCTGTACTCTCAGGATTCATGGGCAATGTGTCATGCAGTTTGACTTGTAGAAGTAGATTATTATTAAAAAATCAGGCCAACTTTTTTTTTTTTTTTGGTACCGGGGATCAAACTCGGGTCCTTGTGCTTGTGAGGCAGGCAGCAGAACCACTGAGCTAAATCCCCGGTCCCAGGCCAACTCTTAATAAAATCACATCTATAATATTATTTAATGACAAAAGCAAATATTCATTTTTGTTTTCCTGATGGTTTTAGAAGTGGGTTACAAACTTTCTGAATAGTAGAATCCAAATTTTGAGAGCACTGTATACCACATGGGCACGTGCACATCTCGATACATGCGGGGCCGGGGGGGAGAGACAGAAGAGAGGAGAGAGAAGAGAGAGAGCACCGTACACCAAAATGTGTTAGGAGTGGTTATATGATTATGTCTAGCTGCTTGGACTAGGAAGTGCTTTCCTTTCAAACTGTACAATATCTTCATTTTCCATTTTCATGGAATTACTTTTGTAATCAGAAAAATGCCATAAATACATGAAAATGCTTCTTTTTAATTCATGCCATTGAAAATGAGAAAATCCGCTGCTGCTGGAGACTCTTATCGGCTCACACAGAGTGCACATAGTGGAGTCCTGCTCATCTGTTCCAAGGAGGAGTGGCCGTATTCAGGATTGCTAATTTTTTTTTTTGTAATTCAGCTATTTTAGTCTTTCCAAGTATTCTGTTTATTTTTATAATGTTATTCCAGGAAACAGGAAGAACTTTCTAAATTTTGTAACTGGGTTTAGAAATTGTGTATTAGTTTTGGATAGACTTATTTGTTTTCTAGGACTGTAATAACTAAATACCACAAACTAAGTAGTTTAAGTTACAGAAATATATTCTGGCATAGTTTTGGGGGCTAGAAGACTGCAATCATTGCCTCAGCAGGAGTAGTTCCCCCTGGAGGCTGGGAAGGGAACCTGTCTGGACTCTCTTCTGGCTTCTGTGGCTCCGGAAGTCCATGGCGTTCTTGGCTTGTAGACACATAACTCTAATCTGTGTCTCCATGATCCCCTAGCCACCTTCTCTGCAGATATCTCTGTGTGTTCCCTCTTTTTCTTATGAGGTCATCAGTCTTTGGATTTAGGGCCCACCGTTATCTTAAATAGTTACATCTGCAAAGACTGTTTCCAATTAAAGCAGCATTCTGAGGTGAATTTTATAGTCACAACATCAGGTGTCTTCTAGAACCTTGGGAGTGGTCTTTTACTTCATCTGTGGAAATATAACCCCATTGACTGTGGAATGGAGGGCACATCTTAGGGTCCACACAGGTAGCAGCACTTGACTTCCTGTACAGCGAGCATCTCCACTGAGCATCCATCCCAGGGGCTCAATAGGGTCCCTAGATATACTTCCATGTGGTTATGATATATTCCCAGAAGGTATGGGAGAGAAAAATGTGATCTAAGAGCTAATCATTTCTAGTCATGGCTTAGCATTGACTTTCAGGGCATAAAACTGACTTCACAGCTCCTCCTTCACATCAGTGTTTCAAACAATTGGGAGCCAGTGATGAGCATTTCTGAAGTCATAGGACAAATAAAGAAATCATTCTGCTTCCAATTTTCTTTACAGAGATAGGGGACACATATTTTGGAAAAGGACATCTCAGAGGAAGATAAACTTGAGTTTGATTTATAAATAACAGGTGAGCCTTTGGAGACTTTGAAGCTTCTGGTGGCCAATTTGGTCTCTGTCCATCACTGCAGTAGGATATTCATGCTTCCCTCCAATTCTGTTATCATGCGTGATGTGGCATTGTAACCAAAGTTTTGTCTTTTACTCTGATTTAATATTTAATGTATGTTTCTCTATGATATGAAAATGTAGTTTATTTCACCTTTAATATATTTTTAAAATCTAGCTGATAATTATATCTTTCTTGTTATCAATACACAATGGGAAACTATTTCCAAATATTTACCTCTGCATAAACATTTTTAAGAATTTAACATCATTTCTTTATAATAATTTACCAGACATATTAAATACTTCTTAGCCCAGGTTGTCAAAGTATTTCCCCTGTTTTAAAGCACATTTGAAGGCCACCACATAGGAACCACTGAAGTGCTCATGTTCAGGAAAAAGACTTTTCTTCCTTTTTTTCTTTTCTTTTTTAAAAAATATTATTTTATTGGCACATTTTAGGTACAAAATATAATGACATTCATCACTGGAAATTTGAACCTTTACATAATCTCTCTTGGTTCTTATTGTTTCCCCTTCCCCTGCCCTCCCTTCAACCCCTCCATTCCTCCCTATTTACAAAGCCTTTGTTTCCATTTTTTAAATTTTCTCACATTAATTCCATTCCCTTCTTTCCTTTCCCCTACCCCTTCCACTTCCCCTTGCCCTTTGCTTCTTTTCTTCCTGTTTCACATTATCTATTATACCTTTTAGTCCTTATTTACACTTTCAGTTTCTCATACCAGAGAAACTATTTGGTATTTACACATGTGTGTCCTGTTTATTTCACTTAAGAGTATTGCCTCAAATTGCATCCATTTAGCTATAAATGTCTCTAATTTCTCATTTTTTATGGCTGAGTAGTACTCCAATTTATAAAAAGCCACATTTTCTTTATCCACTCTCCAGTTGATGGGCATTTGGGTTGCTTCCAAGTTTTAGCTATTACAAATTGTGCTGCTATGAACATGGGTGCACATATATCACTGTGGTATGATTCTTTTAATTCTTTGGGGAAGATAC
>NW_004624737.1:15668504-15713248 GCF_000247695.1 Heterocephalus glaber
TCTTTGGCAAATTGAAACTCAATTTCTCCAGCACCAGTTTTTTCATTTAAATTCTTTAAATTTATTATTACCTTTACTTAGGGCAGGACTCTGAGTGCAGTATCTGATGTGTTAATGACATAGGCATTGTGCTATTTTAATTTTTAAGGAGATGATCCTGATACTTTTCATTAGCAATGATACACATTATAGATTTTATGAACTATCCCTCATTAGCTTGGAAAATTTCTTCCATCCTAGTTTTCTGTAGGTCATTTTTGGTTACCATAATTTAATGCTCAATCTTTTCACTGTTTTCTCTTTTCCTATTAAGATAATCACATTTTTCTTCAATTGATTATCTTCTTACATGACATTTAAACATGTTATAATGTTAAACCACTGCATTCTTCGGATAAATGCAAGTTCTTAATGATGAAATACCTTTTAATATACAGTGCTAAACCTGTTTGTCTAGGATCTTCAGTATTCACATGTGTGAAAATGCTCTGCTTTTTCCTTCTACTATACTCACCTGGTTTAGTATGACAAGCATACTGTCTTCATAGAATAAATTGGGAAGTGGCCCTTTCCTTTTTAATTCATTGGAAGTTTTATAATATTACATATTTTAGAATTCATATTTGCATCAAAGTTCACACATTGTCTTTGGTATAAGATTGTATGATATTGAAATACATTTTTAATATACTGCATTAGTAGTTATCTTTTAAGATGAAAAGCATTATTTGTATTTCATCATATAAAATTGATGACTTGTTTTACATAGAAGCTTGTTCATTTTATTATTTCTTTAAAGACATAACTTTCAGACTTTAAAAATGTTTGCTCTATGTTTTTCAACCTTATTGTTTTCTGCTCTCATCTGTATTTTATTCCATTTTCTTGGGATTTATTCAGTTTTGTTTCCTCTAAATCCTTTAGTTATATATTTGCGTATTGGGTCTCTATTTTCTTTTCTAATAACAGATTTAAGGTCATAAAGGACATTTTTTTTCTAATTACCATTTTCACTACTTTTCATAATTTTAAAATTTGCTTTTATCATCCATTTATATATGCATACATTTAAAAATTTCATTGTAATTTTATATCTTACAGGCTTTTCAAGAAAGTTCTGTTTAATTTTCTGACTTGTAGTGATGTATGGTTTTCCTTTTGTTATTTATTTTCAGTTTAAAAATTATGGTCATATAGATGACCTATGTAACAGTCATTCTTTTAAAATCTATAGAGATTTGTTTCATGGCCTGATACATTATTAGCTTTCATAAATGTCCCATGGATAGTTATCTAGGATGTGTTTCTGTTAATGTCAGGAGCAAGGTTTTATATGTGTTCATTTGAACACTTGATTATTATGCTGTTAAATTATATTTCTTCTTTTGAAAATATGTGAGAAAAGTAGGCTGAGGGTTATAGTATAGTATGGTGTCTGATATCTCAAATTTTGCTTATAGTTTTATCAATTTTGACATTATTTCATCAATTTCATTCATATCTTGAATTTTATATTTTTATGGTGAATTTTACTTTTTTTCATTGTATAGTTGCCTGCTGCAGAGCAATCCTGTTTGTATCCTTCCTCTGTTGTGAATATATATTTTTCTATATGGGTGCTGTCAGCTTTTCTGTTATGTCCTTAGAGTTTAAGTGTGTATGTTTTTTCCAATTAGCAATCTGACTTTTAATTGGTCAGTCAATTTACATTTGTTATGAATATTAATCTAGTTGGGCTTTTTATTACCTCCTTAATTTTACATTTTAATTTTTCCTATCATTTTTTATTCCCTGTTCTCATTTCTTATCTTTTTGTGTTAATTTAATTTTTCCTTTAAAAAATTTTATTGTCTTATTTCTATAATTTATTCACGCTGTCATTTAAAAGTATGTTTAAAATTTGTACAATAATTTTTAACTTTAAAAATCTAGTTTAAATATCATCTTTCTGTGCTCATACCCCACTAAACAATTCAAGAACATATGTGACAATTTGATAATCCATTTTTCTCAATTTTGCCTTAGATCTTCTTATTTTACATTATGTACTCTTTTAAAAATTATCTTTATTGCTATTCTATACTGGTTAAATGTTTAATTTTCTCAGATGATCCTTCCAATATTACTTTTATCCTTAGATCCTATTATGGTTTGTGTATCCCAAAGGCCTCATGCACTCATAGGGGCCCTTTTAGAAGGTGATTGAGTCACAGGGGCAACATGGCTGACTTGCTGATTGGAAGTGGGGTCTGGTCAAGAACCTAGTACCTGGGGGCATGACCTGAAAAAGTATATCTCCCTCCTAGGCTCCTCCCTTCTCTCCCTATTTCCTGGCTGCCATTTTGTGAGCAGCTTTCCCCCTGCTTTTCCCCTCTGCCATGTCGTTTTCCTCCTTGGAGACAGCTGACCAGTGACTGTAATGTGAGCCAAAATAAACTTCTGCTCTTCTGAGTTCTAGATGTTCGGTATCGTATCTCAGTAAGGAGAAAGTGACTAAGACAGAGCCTTTAGCATTTCTTTAATAGAGGTCAGGTAGTAGAAATAACTCTGAGTTTTTCTTACCTGAATATACACATTTATTTTCCCCATTTTTTTGAAGGATAGTTTTACTTGTTGACATTGACAGTTATTCTTTTTTAAAATATATATATATTTATTGGTAAATTTTAGGTATAAAATACATTTACATTTATCATTGGGTGTTTGTACCAGAACATGATGTATTTTAGTTTTTATTTTTTCTCCCATTACCTGTGCAACCTTCACCCCCTCCACCCTTCCCTATTTACACAGAGTTTGATTCCATTTTCTTTTTCTCCTAAGTTTTTCTTTCCCTTCTTCCCTTTCCCCTTTCCCTTCCACCATCCCCGAACCCTTGGACATTTTCTTATTTCAAATTATCAATTATTCATTTTAATCATTTTCATCCTTATTTACAGTTATTTATCACCTCTTTGAGGATGTTTTCCCAATGTTTTATGATATGTTAATTTCTTTAAAAATTTATTAGTATAGTTTTGTGATACATAATGAATGTATTCATTGTGGGATATTGGTATGCATACAGAACACATCCTGTGGAAGTTTATGTCAGTCTAAATGGTATTTCTTGATAGGGAATCCATCTTTTTTCTCTGGATGCTTTAAAGATTTTAACTTGACCTTAGCATTTATAGTTTAATCACACTGTATCTAGATGTGGTTCTTTAAGAAAAAATTAATCTAACTTATTGTGTGTTATGCTTTTGTGGATTCACGTCTTTCATCATTTCTGAGACCTCCTTCAGATGTTGGTTTTCTTTAAATTTTTTCTGAAATGTTGGTGAATGATATATTATACTTCATTGCTTCAAACTCTCCATCTCTTACTTTTCTTTCATAGTATTTATCTTTTTGTCTCTATGGTCATTACTACAATTTCTCAAGCTATATTTTCTAGTTATTAAGTCTCCCTTCATCTATGTCTAATTTGCTATTTCAACTCTCTAAGTTTTTCATTATAAAAATTACAATTTTATGCCTATCAACTGAGTAGATAAAGAAGATGTGGTTTTTTTATACAATGGAGTACTACTCTGCCATAAAGAAGGACGAACTTCAGACATTTTTAGCTAAATGGATGGACCTTGAGACCATACTCTTAAATGAAATAAATCAGACACACATGTTTAAATACTGCATTGTTTCTCTGGTGTGAGAAACTGAATGTGGAAATAAAGATTGAGATGTATAATGGATGCTGGGAAATGGGAAGTAAGTGTTTAAATGGGAAGGGGAACAAGGGAGGAGGGAGGGAGAAAGGAAGGAAGGGACAAGAAAAAGTGAAAATAGAAGGAAAAATGGAAACAAAGCTTTTGTACATAGGGAGGGGAGGGGGCTTGAGGGGGGAATGGGATCAAATAAAATTTATTAAAAAACTATAATTTTAATCTCCAGAAGTTTTATGATGTGCTTTTTCAAATTGCATCATTCCTTACAGTGTCTAGATTATTGTTCTTCTGATACACATTTCACATGCAATTATTTTATATTCTGCAGATGAAATTTTGATATGCCTATTGTTGTGGATACAGATTTGCTGTGTGGTTTTGGTGACTCTCTCTTATGATGGCTTGCATCTTCATGTTATCCAGGTTTCTTAATTATGAGCTTATCATCCTATTTTCATATATGGAACTCCAGCTGGGTATGCTGGCTGTACCTTCATCTAAGGCTGTGCACCTGCAGACCTGACAGCCACCACGAATGCAAGGCCAGACCCACCCACCCTGAAAGTCGAGCTGCTGCTCAGTTCTAAACTCCTAGACTTGCCTGCTGCAGACCTTATGGCAGACCTTCCCCTCTTGCCTGCTGCCTGTGAACCTAAACCAAAAGCTTTAGAACATGGAGAGAAGTGGAATCCTTGGAGAACAGCTCTACTTTTCATAGCCTTAGCCATACCTCTACCCACGCTTGTTATTTATTGCATCTAGGAGTCCTTCAGGGATCTTTGCTGGTAGCACTGCTGAAAATCTAACTTAGTTTGGTTGTTTCTGCTGAGGAGACTGGTCAGCCCTGTAGTCTTATCTCTAAATTGTATAGTAAGAAATATTCTTCCTACACAGAATACATTTTTGTCTCAAATAATACATTCTCAAATTATGTAGTCTGCTAGTGGGGCAAAGGGCCAGATAAGCAGGTGCATGGTTTCCTCCAAGGTGCAGCAATCACAAGAGCTTTAATTCATCAGAAAGTTAGGTTCACAACCTGCACAAAATTAAACTATGAGAAGTGATACTAGATAAAAATGAAATATTCATCTTGCTGTCCATTATTTTCTCCCTTTGAAAATCCAGTACTAATGGCATGTAGATAAGAATGTGAGCTCTAGAAGGTAGAAGCCCTGTCTGTGTATTTCTGCTGGATATCGAGGCCCTGGAAAGGGTGCAGTGTAACAAAGACTTGACAAAGATCAAATCAGGAATCAATATGAACAATGTGGTTTGCACATTTACCATATACCATGCAATGGTAGATGTGCTGGGGGATAAAGCAGTGAATGAAACAGATGCAAAATTCTGCTTCCATGGATCTTACAGTCATGTTTATTTTGTTACTATTTTACTGTATTAACTTAGATTAATAAACTTTTGGTAAGACTGTTACAGGTAAGGAGATCTAGTCTTTCTGGTGCTATAGTAAAGCTGCTTTTGTTAGTTTGTTTGGTTGAGAATCAGCTCCCTTCTGCCTATGATGTTTCATTGACCACAGTACATTTTCAAAACAACCACATCAAGAATCCTAAAAACATTATGTTGGCTCCTAACACAGCAGCATGTCACAGTATAATTTCCCATAAGAATGAATGTGAATATGAATCCATGAGAATGTGACTTAAAATAAAATTCTGAGAAGCTTGGAAGCTTAAGATCTCAGTATCTGGCTATTCTGTGTGCTTTGGAGGCTGAAGACGTGGGAAAATTTCCTGTAAATGGCTTTGCAGAAGGATGGCTTTTCCTCGTATTGGCCAGTCTACTCTAGGAGGTACAGGTGGTAGCCAAAGGTAGACCACACTTTTTGGGCTTTTAAATTTATACAAATTTGGCAGATGGTCCATTAAGGATGAAAATATAAACTTAGCATCAGAGACCTAAGGATAGAGCCTTGAGAGATGCCCTAGAAATTATGCCTCATTAGCTTTGAGGTAGATCTGTCTTTGAAAGGTAGGAAAGTGAGTGTTTCCCAGTGAAGGAGCTCTGCACTCTTTTCATGGTGGTCTCAAGTTATACTCATTCCTTTCTTTTTTCCGCTCACTAATTCTAATGCTTTTCATATAGGCAGTATGGTGCTCACTCCTCTAAGGAATATAATCATTCTTTTCAGGCAGCATTATCTTCAATACAGTGTATTTTTAAAAATTGGAAATGAACCTTGAATCTCCTTTTTTCTAATTAGCCCATGTGCATTCACTGCCCATGATAGAGATGTGTGTAGATTCCTTTAGGCAGCCTGGGAATGCAGGGCATCCCTCCACATTCATTGTTGCAAAATCTGGCACATGAGGGCCACTCAAGAAATGCCTGCCCATCCCCTGAAAAGAAGACTGAAGGCAACTTGGAAAGCAGAGGACGGGATTTTTGAATTTGCAATAGAAGTGGGAAGGTGGCTGTCAGTAGTAGATCATAAGAAGGGGCATATAAATATCAGTACAGGCTTTAGAGAAAAAGAATTCTCACAGAGGACCACAGCAATCACTTGAATAGGGACTTTTTACAATAACATTTATGATTTTCAAAGGTCAAGATATGAATATGGAGGCAGAAGAGGAAAGTGTGGCCACAGGCTTGTGCAGGTCCCCCAGGTGGCAAAATATCTTTGCTTTTCATCGGATGAGTGAGCAAGTAGATAGCTGTAGCCCCCTGACTCAAGGTGCCTCTGGCTGGTACTGGTGACGGATGGCTGGGATGCATGTGCCAGAGCTCACCAGTGGCCACCCTGAGTCCATCATGATGCCTCTTCAGGGGTACATGTGGCTGTTTGCACACATTGCAGTTGTAAGGAGAACATGAGTGTATGTGTGCATATTCACACACTTGTATGCCTTCTTATGTAGCTTAATAGCTAAAGGTGCACACTATCTCACCCCATTATTCAAGGAGAAGGATCACCACATAGTTGCCTGTGAGATTTCCCAATGAGAGTTAGATGCATCCTCTATGAGAACAGCTGACCTGAGCAATGAAAGGCAGCATTCAGTTTAGGATGTGGGTCTAGACAGGGTCTACAGTGGGAGTCACTGCTATCTGAGATCAACTAAAGCTCTAAACACATTTTTTATTCTTTCCAATCATTCCAGGGCCATTTCCTTGGTGCATGTGGGTGACAGGCAGGCAAGAGAGAATGAAAGAAAGAGGGAAAAGAGGCATAGCAGGCAGGGAGGCAGAGGCATTGAATGCTCAGTGCAGCACATTTCCCCATAGATGTCATTCCAATGAGTAAGTTCTGGGCCTTGCACATCCTAGATTCTGTAGGACTTGACATATTATCAAGAGGGGCCAGTGAAAACCCAGCCTCGTCAGGTCCAAAGTAAGGGGAGACTTGGACAAAGTGACATTTGGCTGCATAGATTCATGTCATACCACTAATGGTACCCAGATCAAAGAGACGACTATGGGAATCCATGAAACAAAGAAAAAACTGAGGTCGACCTAGGATAACCATAAGCCACCCAGTTGCCCTGCAAGACAGTCGTGTTCCAATTGATCCACCTCAATCTCTTCTTCCTTGTGATACCTCTGGGGCACGAGAGAGCAGGAGCCCTCCAGAGTCCTGGAGAGTGACCCCTTGGTGAAGGTGCCAGTATCCCCATGCAGGGGAGCATGGAGGCAGGAGGGACAAGGCATCATGGCCAAGTTATGAGCCCTGGACAGGGGAGCACATGAGGAGATGAAGTGGCTGGTCCCAAAGCCACCCAGTTCTGCTGAGCTTCTGTGAACAGATAAAGGTTCCCCACTGGAATACTCCGAGTTCTTCAAGCTGCAGGTGGACAAGGAGACTCTTGCACAGGTGGGAAGTTGGTGGCCACTGAGAAAACTGTTGTGAGCCTAGGACTCCCTGGGCTCCGATCTCAGCATCCTGTCAGAGTTTCTCAAATCCTCCTCTTGAACAAAACCTGAGAGGTGACCAAAGCCCCGCCCATGGGATGAAAATCCCCTCAAGTCTTGCTCTGGCTCACTGACTTTCTACCTCATTCCTACTCTCTCTTTTGTGGGCAGCACTTGCCCTACTGGATGTCCCCCCTTCTCTGAAGCTGAGTAGCTACCTGGGGGCTCATTCTGCTTCCTTAAGATCTCTGCTGACCTGACCTTGGCAGGTGCCTGTCCAACACTATGAAGGAGCACATTAATGGCTGTCCCCTGTTCTACTCCAGCCATTTTCCTCAGTAAAACCGACTACACCATTGGCCCTTCTGTTGGTTTAGCCATGTGTTTCTCAGGTTGAACCCAAGCCTGCTACCTCAGGGATGGTGTAGGACCAAAGCTTGGGAGGGTGCGATGGATACCTGAGTGTGCAGACATGGCTGTGGATGGATGGATGTTCTTACCAGGATGTGGGGAGCCTTCCTGGTGGCTCAGGTCTATGACAGGTCACTTCACTGATCTGTCCAGGTTTTTCAGGTATCCATCTGTGCAACTGCAGTGACTGGGACTGCTAAAGCTTCAGTGTGCACATGCTGCCTAGGGAATACTTCCTAGGACTCAGTACCTGGGCTCCAGAGAATGGGCTAAAAAGCACCTTCATGTTTTCCAGAGTCTCTGCAGCCAGTTTGCCAGTGTCAAGCCCCTTTTTTCCTCTGTCATGACTATTTACTCATGGATGAAGGAGCTGACAGATTTGTGTGAGGTCCATCCCTCCTGGGCCATAGCTACACGTGTGAGAAAGACTGTCCTATAACTAGCTCCTAGCTCAGCAAGGACCTTGTTCTTCTTAGTCCCACCAATGCCTTGATTCTATCTCAGGCTCTCATCTTACCTAGGGCATCAATTCCACAATGACAGACACAGTTGTACCATATTATAGCTCTGAAGAAGGAATTCGGTGAGACACATTTCAACGGTAGCAGCATAGGATGAGAAATATTTTCTGACAATTTCTGTCTTCTGTTTTCCTTCTCAAATATTGCATTTATCCACTGGGGGTATGCATGAAACCCTGGTAGAGGCGGACTCCTGCAAAAGTGTTTGAGTTTGAAGAATAAAGTCATCCATGTGTGCCTGTTTATCTGCATCCTCTGTCCTCAAGCCTGAAGAGTAAATATCACTGTGCATTTACCTGGGGAGGTTTAGGACCAGAACCCACTCAGGTAGGTGGTGAAGAGAAAAACATATCTGGTATCTCAGTTATGAGGCATTCAGTCATTTTAATTTCATAATGAGGGTGGGCATAGCAAAGAAGGAAAATTCCTAAAAACCATCAGCTGGCTGATTGCATTGCTCTCTAAATGGGTCTCTGAAGGGAAAGACATGGGCTGAGAATAATTTCCTATGCTTTATTACTGCCATGGGATATTGCAAGGCACGTAAGAGGTGAGTGCAAATTGTGTGTGCGTCAAACATAATGAAGTGGTTTGAAAACAGCTGCCTGATGATAAACAGCAGCACTTTGCTTAATGCATCAAAGAACCCTCCACAAAACTTTTGTTGTTGAGCAAACAAATAGAATTCCATCCCACACTCAAGGTCAGTGAGACGGATGCTGCCTATTAGGAATAGAATCTGCCTGCTGTAGCTTTAATGTGGTGAACACATTCATTTTAGGGTGAAGGGTTAATCTTTCATTAGACATTAGTATGGTCGAATTCCATAGAAGACACTCTTTTTAGCGGCAGCCATGCATGCTCTTGGGACCCTCTGTAAAATGGATGTTACTGAATTCCCCAAAGGCCAGACCCTTGCAGGAGTAAATTTAGAAGTCATACCTGAGTGTGCATACCCTTGTAACTCACTAAAGCCATTCACTGAATGAGTCCTCTGGAAAATCAGTGATATCTTCTGCTAACATGCATTTTAAATATGAACTGCATACATAATAGTGTATAGATGTGTGTGGCAGAGGTAGGTAACTTTCGCATTCTGATGGAAAGTGAATCTAGGGGAGTCAAGGCTCCTTCCTGCCTTAGAACTTCATTCTAAAAACTTGGTGCCACCATAAGTGCTGGCCAGAGTGGATGGCTGGGCACATAGGGCTCTGACTGTGAAACACACTGTTTCTTGTGAAGAAAATAGCTACTGCCCAGTTCTTCTTTCTCTGGCTTGGTTTATTACAGTAATCAGGACATTTAAATTACTGAGTATTAGTGGCAATTTGCTCTTTGGTTTAGTGTAATTAATCTCTCCTTTTAATAAAATGAATATTCAAATTATTGTGCAACAAGTTATATGAAATAAAAATAACAATACATTAATATTCCTAAACTGATGAACAGAGCTCAGTGAATTCTCCACCTTCGTGGCATTAAATAGCTCCTATGTCCTGGTCCTGCACATCTGCAGTGCTAAGGCAGGAGAGCAATTGTCCTATGTGCAGATCTCAGGTGACCCCGATTGGACATTTTGGCTTCTATCTAGCGCAGGGGGAATGGTGGATGAGCATGTGTGTTCATACTAGTGGGACCCAGTGGACAAGTTGGGCTCACATCATTAGTGTCTTTGCCAGATGCACACATCAAAGCTGTGCATTTAACTCTAGTAATGTGGGAGGAGACCCAGCTGAGAAGGTCCAATGCTTTGGGGAGAAGGATTATTCCTGGCTGCAGCCCTTCAGTGCCGAGCTAAGAAAGATGGGCACCTTTCCTTTTGGGATCCAATGACAGGGACCTAGCAGGGAGCATAAAGTGAGGACCTCAGAGCACCACTAGGGAGACTTCTGTGTCAGCAACCATTCCTTGGATTCCACTTTGATGTTCTGAGCCTGTCAGTTCCATCCAAGGTAGCAGTCCATCCCAAGGAATCTGGAATCGCGAAAACCAGGCTGAGCTGTTGTCACAGTCACCACAGCTAGAAAGTTGTGATACTAATGGGCAAAATCTGGAAAAACAGAAGGGAGATAGGACATTTTGGGGTTGGGTAGGTCCTCCCAATCCTGGAGCCTGGGAGGAGACTTGGCATGATGTAGAGTGGATGTACAGATGTGCAGATTGTTTAAAAACAAGTGAAATCTGAGCATGACAGCACATGCTGGTAGTCCTAGTTACTTGAGAGGCTGAGGCACAAGAATTCCTTGAACCCATGAGTTCAAGACCAGCCTGTACAACCTACTGAGACCTTGTCTGAAAACAAAAACACACCAACAGTAACAACAAAACAAGCCAAAAAGCAGCAATGCCTCATGTTGTAAAAAGCTAGTTCCTTTTGTTGTTTGTAAATGAAACACAACTAGAGTGACGCCAGCCTTTTCTGTATACAGACATGTTATGCTTAAGAATCAATAAATGCGAAGAGGCTATGTGGACAAAACTAAAACGATTTCTGCAGGCAAGTCACTTTTAAAATTCCTTCAGGGAGAGGAAAGGATTATAATGTGGAGACTCACGTCTCCCAGTCTCAGCTTTCTTCGTGGTGGAATGCTTGGCAAAGCTGGATGGAGGCAGCTGGGGATGGTGTTGGAGCACCTTGACCTGAGTCAGTGTTTAATCCTGGGAGACTGTTCCTACGCATGCTCCATCACTTTCTTGTGTCTCCATTCTGTGTGATGAATATCATTTTGAAGAAATTGAATGATCCTTTTAGAATATGAATACGTGGTTGCCTGTAGAAATGCAGTTTACTAGAATCTCTCCTTTCCACAAGTTGTCCATGATCACAGTAGAAGACAGAAAGTAAAGCATGTTCCACTTCTCTGTGTTACGAATGGATATTAGACAGTGATTACTCTCTCAACACACCGAAGAGAGAAAACAGGAGGAAGGTTTATTTCTCTGGTGACATGTTTCTCGACAAATTATTTTCTTTCTATTTGGGAAGATTTTCATCTTGGCATACTTTTCCCTCATTACTGTCTATTACTTTGGACTAAATCCTGAAGTTATTTCCTGGAAAGCCCTGAATAGAGGCACTCACACCCTCTCTCTGGGTCTGTTTAGCTCCATGACTGTTACTGGAGACCTGGCCTTTGAGTCTGGGGGTTATTTGGGTCCATGGTGGGAGGGAGAATGACACAAGGCAGGGAGCTATGTTAAAAGGGCCTGGATCTGTGGCCCCAGAAAGAGTCCTTGGCTCAAAGGGCCTTCTCAGTCAGAACACAGGCAGTATGGCATGGCGTATGATGTGCGTTGAAGAAGAATAAGGTGCTCTCCTACAAAGAAGCTAATGTTGCACTTTTGGGGGACAGGGAGGCTACTGAAGTTTCCAGGAGAGGAGTGAAAGGCCTGACTTTACTCACAGTTTATTGAGTGACTTGGAAGCAGTCTGGAGGGAAGGAAGTTGTCGAGCTGCCAGTAAGTTGGCATGAAACTTGCAGAAATCCAGGTTTTGCCTGTGTGGATCAGGGGCACACTGATGGTGAATCCAGAGGGGAACATGGATTTGGGAATTCTTGGGCCTACTCTCAACTCTGACACTAGTTTGATGTTGAGTCAGAGAGAAGAGGAGGAATTAACTGGGGAACAGTGGTGGCTGAGACACCTATGGGATTATCCATGTAGCTATGTGCACAGTGTGGCTCAAGGGAGACTTGAGGTACAGGGATGCCATCATTCTTGGAAGGCAGAGTGTGAAGAGATTGAGGAGGAAGTGAATGTGGGCAACCCATGTATTCCTAAAATCCAAGTTGGACTGGAAAGATCCATGGAGGACCCTGGAGGTGTAGTCAGAGACCTGGGGACAGATGCGGGTGGAGGCACAAACACCAACAAGGGTGCATAGGAGGTGGCCACAGGAGGTCTGTGGTTGTTGTAGTGTCACTATGTGTGGAGGAGTCAAATCATCAGGGCTGCTGAGCTGAGAGAATGTGAGCCAGAGGAGGAGTGTGCACTCACTGGTCCCAGGCTCCCTGAGCACCTGCCGGGTGTCCAAGAGTCCTGAGGTATGAGCATGAGAGTAAAGCTCTGTGGGGGGGTCTAAGGAGAGGAGCGGTGGGGTGGCTATGCACCGACAGGCAGTCGGCACTGTGTCACCAGGTGCCCTGAAGAAGGAGGCCTCCCCCTGGGACCAGATCCCTCCACAGCTCTGGCAGCTGAGGTTCAGTGACAGCTAAACCAAGGGATGGCACAGAGATCCTCCAGAAGGCAGGTGTCTATCTCAGGAGCTGGTCGATCAACCCAGGGACGAGGTCAGTGGGAACTACTCCTCAGTGTCACTGGTCTTCCATTCCTGCCACCCAGGCTGATACCTGCATGGGTTGCAGCTGGGGTCTCTCAGGATCCTGGCTGTGCATGCAGCACCTGGAAGTCCAGTCTGGTTATGTCATTGCTGTGGGACAGTATCCTAGGCTGAGTGGGTGGGGGAGGCCAGGCAGAGGAGTGGCTGGTAGAGCTACCAGGATGAGGGTCCCTGGGCCTGCAGGCGAGGCCAGGCTGACTCTGGTCACTACCCCTACTATTCCAACACTGCTCTCTGAAAGGCCCCTCCTAGCTTGAGGAAGCTTATGGGGGCTTTCTCCTCCACCCCCACTGTGCCTGGCCAAGTCCTGCAAGAAGAGGTTCGCTGGAAGATCCATGGCCCACCATACATCTGGGAGCAGGGAGACTGAAGCTCCTGCCCAGGTCTGCAGTCTTGCCCAATGCAGGATACCAGTGGCCCCTGGGAAGGGGAATGGTGAATGTGGCCTCAGTCTCCTGTCTGTGCACTCTTTGATGGGACATTCTTTTCTCCCTATTCCAATTTACTCTTCCTTTAGTTTGCTTAATTTCTGAAACCACCACTTCTAGGTTTATCTTTAGTATGTTTCCTAGCTTACAAATTTCATGGATGAGCAACAGGAACAACTGTTAACAGACACTGCATGGCTTCTTCATGTGCCTTGAAACTTGGCTTCGGTGGTCCAGAGTTGCCAACACAGGACAGGAGAGGAGCAACTGAGACCACAGCATCGCCCAGCACAGAGACAACTAGAAACATCATCACCTTTGGAGGTGCCAGGACAAGCTCTCTGTGGGGAAAAGGAGGAAACTGAGATGCAATGAGCAGGACAAATCATCCTATGGCCATTTGAATCTCTGGAGAACACGTCACAGATACAGAAACTGAGGCACTGCTGTGGACTGCTGCTGAAATGGGCCCTATCCCAGCCAGCCCAGGGAGGAGAAGCCTGTGCTTCCCTGTCAGTCAGAATGCTACCTCCAACTGAGTTCGGGTTCTGCTCTCATTGATGAAGAGGAGAAGGCAGAGCAGGCAAAGGAAGGAATGTCCTAGGGTCATTTCACCCCATAAGCCACAAGGGGTCTGTGCAAATGGACAAGCTCTGAGCACTGCAGTACCACACTATTCCCAGAATTGGGGAGAGAGGAAAGACGAATGCAGTGGGTCCTTGAGGAGTCAAGCAAGATAATAGCTGTAAAACAGATCACTGGGCAAGGGACAGGGGATGGACGTGTGGAGCTTGGCAGATGATCAAACCAGCTTATAGGTTTGCTTCTTTGGCACATTCAAAATGTGTAATGATGTCAGGAGGAGGATGTCTCTTTCAGAAAACAAGCAGGACAACAAACAACAAAAAAGCGAATATTGGCCACATTGTTAAATAGAAATTCAAACATACATGAACTAGATTTTCACTGGCTCCTCACTTAGATCTGTAAAAATCTATCACTGGTCTTTCAAAAAAGAATGTATTTAGGGACTGGGGATTTAACTCAGTGGTTCGCCGCCTGCCTTGAAAGTGCAAGGTCCCAAGTCCGATCCCTGGTACCAAAAAAAAAAAAAAAAAGAATGTATTTAGCTTTTTATGGATTCCCTTATTCCTTGGAGCACAGGAACAGGGTGCTTTCAGGAGACAGAAAGAGCCTGTCTGTGGGCAGCAGTGTCCACACCAGCTCACCCTCTGTTTGCTGCATTTTACATGTGTCACAGCCACTGTACTCACAAGACCCCAGACTCACCTCTGTGAACGCACTGCATGTGTTCTTTTTGCCTGAAATCACTGTCCGGATCAAGCAGTCATTTTTGCAGAAATAATTGCCAGTTGGTAGAAATAGAGCCTGAAGGATTTCCTTCAGAGCTGAAATCATTTGCTAAACAGACACTTAAACTAATGGTTGTTTATTTCTTTGAGTATGTTGCTCAGCATAGAGAAAGCAACAGCTCGTGTTTGTCAGATTCTGTTTTCTCTTCAACAGAGGACTCTTGCCTGCCATCTTCTTGTTTACCTGACATTCTCTGCTACCTTTGAGTCCTAAAGTTCTTCCCTGATGAGTGTCCTCACAGATAGATTAGACACTCTGAGGCCTTTAGCTGGGTCTTCTGTAAAATGAAGAAATTGTATACCTAACATCTCACCTACTGTGCAACCCACTATGGTTACGATTTCCAATTTATTGTCTGATGATTCTTCCATGCTAGGTGGTAGAGGTGGCTTATCTGGGCCAAGCATCCTCCAGCAGAGTACAGGGGCCTGGGTGAGGGTCTGGCTCTGCTCTGTCAGCTCTCTCCTGACACTTGTCTGCCTGGACCCCTGCTTGGCAGAGTGTAGAGAGAGACTGGTGGCTCATCTGCTCTACACTGTGTCCAGAGAGGAAGAGAAAGTCCAGAAAATGTCACTTCTAGAGTGGGCACCTCTGAACTTGTGCCGGTTCAGCTTGCTCAGCTTGATATTAATGGTTCTGGAGCCCCCACCTGCCCCACTATCTCTGGCCCCAAAGACACTATCCTTTCTTTTGTCTCTGTTGAATCCTAGGAAAAGCAAAACCCAGCTGCTGAATGGGCTACAGGTTTTGGAGACAGGTGGTGACAGGGTACCAATGACCAGCCTGCCTGTGAGCAGAGGAGCCCATGCAGAGCGTACTGTCTTCCCTGCATCGCTGAGGCCAATAGAGTCTTAATAAATCAGGGCCATTTACAGCTAGATGCTTCCTGGGTTAGAGACAACAAGGAGTGTCTTTGAGAAGGTCTTGTTCTCAGGTGTGTCAGATGTGGGAGATGGGTCTTCAGCCAGGTGGCCCTGGGCCCAATCCTGCAGAGTGATGCTCCAAATGTGTCCACCTGGAGAGCACTAGTACCCTCTTACCGTGGCTTTCCTATGGGTGTGTTAAGCCTCCCAGAGCCTCGCTGTCCTCTGCTGCGTACATGGCCCATACCAGTCTCCGTCATATGTGGTTAGAAGGATGACTTGAAATAAAAACATTGAGCTCCTTTGCCAGTGTGGTAACCAGAGAAGAAGGTAGGGGATGGCTATAATGATTCCAATAGCAACTGAGAACTAAGCATGCTTGGATCTTCTGGAGCCTCTTGCTCCTGTGCCCTCTTCTCTGGGTATCTTCAAGGAAAGCACACGGTTAATTACTGCTTTGCTTAAAACATTGATTTTTATAAGTAATCCTTATGGGATAGCACTTCTGGCTTATCTCTTAGCTGGCTTAGCAGTTTTTTTGTTTTTGTTTTTGTTTTTTTTGCTGGACCTATCTCATCTCACTATTTATTTACTCAACTAAGGGATTTTCTGCAGTTCTTCGGGGAAAGCAAGTTATTATCATTATTTATCAGTCAACACAATTTATTGAGTGTCTGCTCATCTTCCAAACTTGGCTTAAAAGGCAGCTCTCAGGGGGAGCAGCTGGCATCCAAGGCTCTTGTTGGCTCCGTGCACTTCCTGGCTGATGTCCCCAAGCAGCGGTTACCCGAGGGTGTTTTATCTGTTTGCAACTGTGTCTTGTTGTCATATCGTCTTTCATTCCCAGAGCAGTGCACAGTCTGCCATGCAGAGATGCCTGACGTCTCACTAACAGTTGCAAGGAAGGAGGTAGAAAGGAAACCATAAAGCAATTCACACACTCTTTTTTCCCAAAGCTGGGCTCGCTGTATCATGTTGTTGAGTATCCATCAGTGAAAGCCCTTGAGCATCCTCATCCCTAAGTGCATTCCACTTGCTTTTATGATGTGCACGGGTGTGCTGGAGGCTTGATGCAAGGTCCTGCCTACCACAGAGGAGCTTGGTTCTGATGGTAATCATGGTTGAATGTCACAAAGTCCTGGAGCTCCAAGAAGTCTTATAATGAGATGGAGACCTTTTCTTTCCATCTCATCTACCAATTATGAAAATCATCTTATTGATGTTGGTTATTGACTATCTCTACTGATACTATGCAGGTGATTTTTGTGAAGGATTTGGAGAGCATTGCATTTTTATATGCAACCAAATGAATTCAAGGCAGGTTAAAAACTGTCCTTCCAAGTGGGTTTGTTGTTTGTTTGTTTTGCAGTACTGGGAATTTAACCCAGGGCCTTTGTACTAAGCTGCATCCCCAGCACTTTTTGCACCTTTTGTTTTGAGGCAAGTTTTCACTAAGCAACCAAGTTGCCTAGGCTGAACTTGAACTCACAGTCTTCCTGCTTCATCCTTCCAGAGTGCTGGGATTACAGGTGTCCGCCATTATACTAAGTTTAATTTTAAGGCATATTAAAAAGGTGTGCTTATTTATTTTTCATTTTAGTTGACAGATGAATTTGGGCACCAAAACACCTGGCAATAAAAATAATTTTCCACTTCCATCTACAAAACACCCACTATAACATCTGTTTCTTTGAAAACAATGTTGACTACTTTCATACTCATTGTTAAAGGTTCATTTTAAATAACAGATAAAATTGATTTCAAAAATCTACAGAGTAACACATCCCTGAGATCATGAAGCTTGGCCTTGTCTTCTTATAAAAGAGAGACATTAAGAGAACAAGTCCCGTAAGCACCATGCTCATCAGCAGACCCCTCTGAAATATTTATGATCACTCCCTGTCTCATTGTAACGCATTTTAAAGTTGTTTGCTGAAAGCCCTTATTCACATAAAGCATCATCAGCATCTGACTCATTTGGTCAGCGATGCTCTATATAGAGAGAGGCTCCATCCACAGGAACACCTTGGTCTCTAGTCTCCCCTGGGAATTGTGACAGGCCATATGGACACCTAGCTGGTAGGAGAAGCTCTGAGGTGGGGAATGCATTCTGTCAGGAGCCAAGGTGAGCTGGGAAGCAAAGATGAGCTGCCAGGTGTCAGAGGACTGAAAGGAGTTATTGGGCCTTATGCCCCACTGCCAGTGCATAGGCAAGGGTCTGAAAGAGGAGGGAGTGCCGACCTCCTGGTTTGCTCCCTTCCCACACAGAACAGTGCAGGCTCTAGGTCAAGGAATCAGCACAGACAGACAAGGGCCCTCTCATGGTTGGAGGGCCCTGAATAAAGAGCTCTTGCAGTTTTATGTACTCTCATGTGGGAGAGGGCAAGGGGAGGGTTTGGAAGGGAAACCCTGGGTCCTGGGTCCCAGTGGGAAAGAGTCCTTAGGTACTCCTTATTCTGCCATGAGGAGACCTCAACGGAGGCAACTTGAGAGGACCTTGCCCCAGGGCTCAGATGGACAAGCCTGGATGTGAAGGTACTGTTGTGCCTAACGCCATAACTGATCCCATGGGCCTGAGTACTGATTGCTGTGCCCTCCTGGTTTGCCACAGACCCAGCCTGGGGAGGGAAGCAGCTGCCCAAGAGAATGGCCAGGCCCAGCATTTATAACTGCCTGTGCTCTGAAAAATCACCCTGATTTTTTCACTTAATATTATTTTATTAATTATATTGGTACATTTAAGGTATACAGTATAATGACATTCATCATTGGAAATTTGCACCTTTACATAATCCATCTTGGTTCTTATTTTTTCCCCCTTCCCCTGCCCTCCCTTCAGCCCCTGCACCCCTCCCTATCTACAAAGACTTTGTTTCCATTTTTTCTTTTTCTCATATTAATTCCATTCCCTTTAATCTTTTCCCCTACCCCTCCCACTTCCCCTTCCCCTTTGCCCCTTTTCTTCCTATTTCACATTATCTATTATACCTTTTAGTCCTTATTTACACTTTCAGTTTCTCACACCAGAGAAACTATTCAATATTTACACATGTGTGTCCTATTTATTTCACTTAAGAGTATGACCTCTATGTGCATCCATTTAGCTATAAATGTCTCTAGTTTCATGTTCTTTATGGCTGACTAAAACTCCATTTTATAAAAAAACCCCACATTTTCTTTATCCAGTCTCCAGTTGATGGGCAATTGGGTTGTTTCCAAGTTTTAGCTATCAGGAATTATGTTGCTATGAACATGCTATGAACGTACTATGAACATATATCACTGTGGTATGATTCTTTTAATTCTTTGGGGAAGATCCCAGCAGGGGAATAGCGGGGTCAAATGGGACTTCCAGTCCTAGTTCTTTGAGGTATCTCCATACTGATTTCCACAGTGGTTGCACCAGTCTACACCCCCACCAGCAGTGGTTTAGGGTTCCTCTTTCAAAATCACCCTGATTTTTAACTAGGAGTCAGACTCCTCAGTTCCAATCTGTATGCTATGTCCTAGGACAGCCGCTCTCTCATATGTTGTTATAAATCTGTTAGATCATGTAGACGTCCTTTCCTGACTTTCCCTTTCTGGAGGTGGTGGCCTTGCATAATCATCATCACCATGGAGCCCAGGTTCCAGGAATGAGGCTGACTCCCCATCCCAGGCTTGTGGGGCTTACAGTGGCAGGAACAGAAGTGTGTTGCAGTGGCTGTGTCCCTGCTGGCCCTTGAGTGGGTCAGGTTGTGGGGAAGAAAGTCAAGCACCCACAGAGGGAAGCTTCTTCAAGGCTGGTTCTCAGGGGCTCCTGGGCTGGGCAGGACTTGAGCCCTGGAATCGGAGGAGGGGCGATACTTGGGTAGCTTGAGGGGCTTTGCACTTCTCTACCCTTTCACCCCTCCTTCAGCGGGAGTCTATGGCTCCTTCTATCTGGGACATTTTTCCTAGTCATTCTGAGGACACCCCTTCCTGGCCAACCCCCCTAGGGACTTTCCTTTGGGATTTGCTCTGAGACGCCCTGAGTGGGGCACCACTGGTTATGGTTACATGCTAGCCCTGGTGAAGTCCTGTGGATAGGGGCATCCTGAGCGGGTGGAAGTGGGTGGAACCACACTGAGTAAGAAACATTTGTGTAGGGCCTTGGAGTGTATTGGAGTTATTTTTCTTTTCTTTTCTGTCACTCTCCCTCTCCCTCTTCCTCTCCTTCTTCATGTGTGAGTGTGTGTGTGTGTGTGTGTGCGTGCGCGTGCGTGCGCATGTGTGTTGCTAGGAATTGAGCCCATATCCCCAGCCTTATCTCAATTTTTATTTTGAGACAGGGTCTTGCTAAGTAGCTAAGTGCCCCCTGGGCTCAAACTTGTGATCCTTTTTCCCAAGGCTATTTTCTTAGACACCTCCCCATCTCTCCAACCTGCTTGACATTTTAGCCCCAAACCCCTGTCCTGTGGTAATGCATGCATGCAGACATTGTGTGTTGGCATATTTTATGTCACACCTGTGGTGGGGGAGGGTAAGAGAATATGGGAAATTTATGTGCACATCCATTCCCTGCAACACTAGGTAGGCTCTGAGCCATCGTTGGCCCTTTGAAAGCCATTTGTGATAAGGGAAATGTTTATTTTGCATCACTTCATGGAAAGAGAATGTAGTGTGATTGTGAAGCATCACAACACTGGCTGACCCTGCTGCCAGAAAACTCCTGTAAACACAAGATCTACAGTGTTCAGAAATGGAGGGCTTAGGGGTATTTTCTCACAGGTATATATTGTATTTTACCAATTTCTAATGTATATTTATTATAAGATGATGTATTTTGAATAGTACTTATTTTTTCTGACTTTGAGTTTGTATACAACAATAGATTTCTACTACAGTCCTGTTAGAATGGACAAAACCCACTTTTCCTCATAGCACCAAACATTATCAAATATGTGGAACAGCAAAAATTCCCTTTTATTGATGGTGGGAACTGCAGCGTGGGATAGTCACTTGGGAGGACAGTCTGACAGTTTCTTAAAAAGCTAAACATACTCTTACCATATTATCCAGCATTTACACTCCTTGGTATTTTCCCAAAGGAGTTGAAAACCTACCTGCACATTAAAATCTGCACACAGTTGTTTGTAGCAACTTTAATCATAATTGCGGAAACTTGAAATCAACCAAGATGTCCTTCAGTAGGTGAATGGATACATTGTGTACATTGTTATAATGAAATATTATTCAGCAATAAAAAGAAATGAGCTATCAAGCCATAAAAAGACACAAAATAAACTTAAATGCATATTGCTAAGTAGAAGAAGTGAATATGAAAAGACTACATAACATTTGGTTCCAATTATATGACATTCTGTAAAATGCAAAACTGTGGCCACAGTAAGAATATCAGTGGCTGTCAGGGACTGGGGGAAAAGAGTGAAGAGGTGGCATGCAGGGTGTGTCTAGGGCAGTGAAATTGTTCTGTTTGATACCATAATGGCAGATGTGTGTCACTGTGCATTTGTCAAAAGCCATGAGACTTACAGCACCAAGAGTAAACCCTATTGAAAAGTGTGGGCTTTAATAATAAAATGTCAGTATGAGCTCATCAGCTGTAGCAAACATACCACACCAGGCAAGGTGTTAATAATAAGGGAACTGGAGGTGGGACCATGTATGGGAACCTTATATTTACTGCTCAGTTTTTCTATAAATGTAAGATTGCTTGACAAAAAGTGAAAAATTTGATTAAATCGATTAAAAATTATTCTAAAAGTCTGTATATGCCCCATAATAATGAATTTGGAAAATACCGAAAGACAGGAAATAGAGAAAATCAACCATAATTGTGCCATCTTGATAGATCCACATTCAAGATGTCCTTTCACTTTTTATGTACAGTTTTTAAAACACATCTGACATCATAGTACCCCACCTGGATCCTTCCTTGAGATCCAGATTCAATAAATTCTGTCACTGGGCACATCCAGAACTGAGCCCTGTTTCCTGCCTATCTGTTCTCCAGAAGCATCCCAGAGGAGTTTGTCCTCATGCAGAGCAGAGCAGGCCCTTCTGCCAGTCTGCACGCTCATGGCCTGCCTCACTCAGAGTAAAAACACAAGTCATTGGTACACCTGTGTCTACATACATGGTATGGCTGTCCCCTGACAGACCTCATCTCCTGATCTCCAGACGTCCTTCCCCTTGTCTACTCCCCTCTGGCCTCCCCAATCTCCTTGCAACTCTGAGAACACACAGGGCAAGTTTCTGCCACAGGGCTTTTGTGCTTCCTAGACCTCTTCACCCAGGTGCCAGCACAGCTCCACCCATTGCCTCAGGCAGACTCTCCCTCTGTGTCCCCTTCCTGACCACCCCAAATTGAGACCCACTTATCAGCTCTTGAGTCTTCCTCTCTGCTTTCACCCTTGTGTTCATCAGCCTATAACATAAGATCAAAAAATTAAACAATGGGTACCATGTGCCCTTCCTTCTGGGAGGTACATTTCTGAAGACAGCCCTTCTAACTGGATCACTGCTCTCTCCCCAAGATATGGGGCACATTTGGCACCCAAATAAATGCTTGTCAGCTAAATAAAGACTGAATGACTAAGGTGTAACATTTAAATGGGTTTATGACCCGCTTTATTAATGTCTCGTGAAACACCTGCATGGCTTTGATGTTCATCCTTGATTTCAGCTTTGGAGTCTGAGTCCTTATCAGGGACTCCTCACATTGCCGATAGGTGTCAGCTTCTCCACTGAATGGGCCATCAGTAATGTGCTACATCCTTCAGCGATAAGCTGAACCTGTGTGCTATGGAAATCCCTCTCTGAGCTGACTCACACCCAGCCATTCCTGCAAACTCTCCTCATATTTTGTGTGTTCCTCCCTTGGCTGACCTCAGCAACTGCTCCAAGTAACAGCACTCTGGTCACAGTTGTTTCTGATGACATGTCACCCATGTATGTTACAGCAAAGTTATCTCTCTCTCTTTTTTTCCTTAGATTCTTTTATTGGTACATTTTAGGTAAAGTTATCTCTCTTTAAGTCACACATGTCCTGCACCTCCCCTCATCACTGTCATCTTTGTGGCACCCTGACCATTGCATAGTGATGTGTGTGTGTGTGCGCCGGCACCAGGGCACATTCTGTGCTTTGATAGCTTGAGAACATTCTGGAACAGTGGCACACTGGGTGGACTTTCTTTAAAGGGGGCTGGTGCTACTCTTGCTTGGTTTCCAGGTTCTGGTATCTTGACCTAATAAGGTGGGTATCTGTCACCTTTAGACACTGTTTGTCCCATGCTAACTTTGTGTCCCTCTTCCACAGGTGGCTGCCACAACAGCCTTAAGCCAATCACGAACAGTCCCACCATTGCCATTGCTGCTGCTGCAGCAGCCGCCGCCGCTGCCATGGTCTCCGTGGACCCCGAGGGACTCAGGGGCCCCTCACCCTCCAGTGTGCAACCATGCCATTTCCTGACATTGGCACCCATCAAAATACCCCTGCAGACTGCTCCCTTCTCAGGTAGGCTCAGAGTGCTGTCTCTGCAGACTGTGTGCTCTTCCCAGACACTACAGCTTGGTTTCCTGGTCACTGCCTCTGGCTCTGGATGTGAGCTGCCAGACATTCAAATGTAGCTGTGGGGGGGAACATTCAGTGGGGTCATGCAGGGTTTGCTCAGTGTCAAGCCATACAAATGTACCTCTATCCAGAGCCAGACCTTGGTACACCCGCCCTGGTGTGTGTGTGTGTGTGTGTGTGTGTGTGTGTGTGTGAAGTGAGACTTCCTGGAGAACTCTTCAGCGGCACCTGCTAGTGCCTGATGCTAAGACTTCTGAAATCTTCTGGTGTTGAGTGTGTTAGGGAGCAAGGGCAGTCCACCAGACAAGCTTCAGGTATCTGAGCCTGTGATGCACCAAGGCAGAGTTTGAGTTGCATGAAGCCTCCCTGAGCCCTTTAGGGGATCATCAGGGGGCTACTCTAAACACTGGAGTGGCCATCCTCCAGGAAAACTGGCCATGAGATGTGGATAGCCCCAGAGCCATGGAATTACTGTCCTAGGGTGGGAGTGGGGCTGATAAACATTCTTGCAATGTGAGAGGTGCAAATTTGTTGATGTGGGACCCAGGAGGGAGAAGGTGGAATCCTGGACTGGATCTGCTGTGTCCACTGCCACATGTGTCTGTCTGTTGACTGGAATCAGCATGCTTTGTGTGTCCCAGCCATCCTGGGCAGAGCTGTCTACTTCAAATGTAACAATAGCAACAGTCATCTGCAAGGACATGGAGTAAATCCTTCATTCTTATGAGTTGGTACTATTGTTTTCATTGTAGTTGTTCATATGATATGAATATTAACTTCTGTGAGAGACAGTGTTAATACCTGGTGAGCATCCTAAATCTGAAAATCCAGAATCTGAAATGCTCTAAAATCTGAAACTTTTTGAGCCCCAACATGATATTGCAAGTGGAAAGTTCCACACTATAAAACTTTGTTTCTTGCACAGATTTATTAAAAATATTATATAAATTAACTTTAGAAAAAATATATATCCTGTAAATATTTGTGTATTGTGTGCATATATATATATATATAATGTCTTTATGGGTTATAAATAAATTTCAAGTTTAGAGTTGGGTCTTATGTCTTATACCTAAGGTGCCTCATTGTATATATGCAAATATTCCAAAATTGGAAACAATCTGAAATCCAAAACACTCCTGATCCAAAGCACTGTGGATAAGGTATACTTAACCTGTATCATTGATTGTTAGATTCTCTGTAACCAGAAACTTACCACTAGGTTGTCACACACACACAAACATTAGTTTGTGATAAAAAGACAGCCTAGTTTAATACTTTCCAATCCTTTAGAGTGCTTTTGGTTTGCTGATTTTTTTTCTTGGATAATCTAATGTGCCTTTTCAACACTGGACCTTTGGCATTCTGTACTTCTACATCGGTTTGATAAATTAGTTGATCAGTAGGATGTTGTATTCTCAAGAACAAAATCTTATTTTTGTTTCCACATGTCAGTGAACATGCACGTACAGTGGGGAAAGAAATAAAGTACATGGATAATGGATAATCTCTGTAGAGAACCCACATTTATAGCTGTGTCAAGATGTTTGTTGCGATCCATCAGTCAAATGACATTTATTAAGGTTGACACTATTTTTCAAGGAAATTCATCTTAGAACAAAAAACTGTATACCTCAGGGTGACTCATGCTCTTACATGATTTATGAAATCCAATAAGAATTAGGCATCTTTTCATGTTTGCAATTCTTTAAGGTTCTTTATTCAAGTTAGTAGTCCTGTGTGCTTAGTGAGAAAGACAACATGTGGCCCTTGTAGCATCTGCCAAGATTGTGCCATTGGAATGGATTCACTGGATGTTAAAACCAAGCTGTGGAAGAGAGAACACAGGGTGAAGTGAAATGCACTCAGGGGTGGGTCAGGACCAGTGACCTCATCGGAGCCTGGTTTATGCTCTGCTGGTGGATGCACTTCTGCCAGGAGTACCCTGGGTGAAGGGTGCTTTGGGAAGTGTGGCTACGGGTGTCTCCTCTCCATGTATGCAGTTCACAGGGAAAGGAAGTTCATGCTCATCATGAAAACCTTTATCACATTCCCTTGAGTACTGTTAGAAAGTCAAGGCTTGAAGAACAAGAGGGATGGACAGCTCCTTGCCCATCAGGGCTTTTCAGGGCTGATTCTAAACCACTTTCAGTCCCCAGCAGAATGAGTGAGATTGAGGCGTTGCCTGTACTAATGAGCGTCTCACTAGGAAACTCCTGACAGCCTTTAAAATAAGTGAACCAGGAGGGGGCAGGAAAATGATAGAGTGTCTTGGGGGCTAACTGGTAGGGGGAATGGGGTGGAGGAAACAGAACAACACCAACAGCCAAACACTGGTAACCGGCTTCTGGAGACAGGAAATGCAGGTCCTGTGAAGTTTGCTTCCTATGCAAGTAATTCTATAAAAGTCTGTGACCTTTGATGTAGCTGCCAGTTTTTCACTGGATGATAGTCATCCTCATTTTAGATCAGTGGACTTGACTATTTGATTTACACCTCTGACTTGGTGATAAAATCCCAATGCCCTTAGAGGGCCCTCAATAGTTTGGGTTAAATTTTCCCTCCTGGAGGCTATTTGGCAATGGTTGGGGATGGCTTTGGTTGTTATAGCAGCATGAGCAGTTGGTCCTGGATCTCGTGGCTAGGGGCTGGGGAAGCCGCCTCACATCCTAAACCCCTGGGCAGCCCCCATGGTAAAAATGATTCAGTTCTAAATGTTAGTTAGTGCTTACATCAGGAGAACAATACTGCTTAACAAATTGTGATATCCCATCTGAGGCCTCAGAGAAGCTCCTCTGGGAAAGTTCATGCTCTATTAGCTGCACGACTCTGGAGGAAATAGGCTCTGTTGGAAAGAAGGCAGAGCCAGAAGAATTACGCCTAATTATGTGCATGGTTTGCAGTTTCAAGTAAGTTACCGAGAGTATTTAAAGAGCTCCACAAGCAGCTCCAAATTTAGTTGTAAACTAGGTTCCCTCCCTCAGAGTGCTGTCAGCACAGCCTGCCCCTGTGCTGCTTGCTCCTCTGTAGGCCAGGCACCCACTGGCCTCGTGCCCATGACAGTCTGTTCACACAGCTGTCCCCGTCCTGGGCTGTGTCTTTCTCTCCTGCTGCCTGAATGAAGCACAGGTAGGGTGAGCTGAACTCAGCCATGTCTCCACTTAAGGCACCATGAACTCATTATTAGGCTGAGCAGAGCTGCTCTTCTCACTGGATACTTTCTAATGCTGTTGTTTACCTGTCTGCTCCTGAATCAGAGTGCAAGGCAGAGACATGGGTGGAGGGCAGGGTGTACTTGAAGCTATGCTGCCCTTTGTGCTGACAGTGTGAGTTGGGACAAGCTGAGGGAGCCATCGAAGAGGATGCTAGAGCAGTGTTGCTGTGGCATTGTTGTTTGCAAGCACGTGCCAATGAAATAGTTTGCCTCATTTCTTCCTGTTTCTTTATATCTTAGTGCTTCAAATTGTTGAAAAAACACTTTCAGGGGGCAAAGTCTAGTGTCTCTTACTTCTTAGTGTTTAGGGAGAATGTGCTGTTTAGCAAGGGCAGGAAGAAAGGTGACTAGAAGGTTTTATGGAAGAGAGCAGAAATATCTTCCTGGATATCCTGAGGATTAAGTCACCCCAGCCTGCAGCAGCAGCTGGTCCACTGTTCTCATCAGACCCTGTGCCAGGGTGGCAAATATTTTCTGTGAAGATAACGATGTGGTAACAGAACTCTGATGCTCACCCCCACTGGATGGGATAAATGGAAAGATTAGTCCTTTTAAAATGATGGTATTTATTTTAAAAACTTGGCCCACAATTTCTTAAGCATTCAAGTGAGAAAGGTGAAATATGAGTGAGTAGTTATGGTCTCTAGTAGCACAAATTGCTATCAAATACAAATATTAAAAAGGACCATCTGCCTTGGAGACCATTTGCCACCTGTTCTTTTGCTTCCAGAACTATTTAATGGTTTAAACTTAACATGTTGTCCTGTCACAGAACAGCTGGGGAGTGACTATTTTCTTTTTCTACCAGTAACTTGCCAGCCAAGCCAAATAAAAAGTCAGAGAAGTCTCTAAGCCAGAATGCTACCATGAAGTCTTTCGTGTGGCTGCCGGCTTTCCTCATTAGCAGAATCTGCAGATGCTAAGACAGGTTCTATGACAACAATGATCCAGTCATTTGAGAATAAATTCTTTCTTTTTTAAAAATCCCAGAATTGTTCTCTTCTCCACTGTAATCAAAACTGTCATAATACATATTAACATTTTAGAGTCTTCCAGAGACAAAAATACTCTAACACTGTAATAACATAATTACTTATACCCCAAAATGTTGGAAATTCTGCTGGCTCCTATGAGAAAGGCATGCATTTCTGATGGGAAGGATTACACTGCCTTTAGAAGAAAAATTGTTCAATATAAACCAACCAACAAATAAAATGTTTGTGTAGTTTATTACTTGTGATAAGTGAGTTCCTTTTTAAGAATGCAAATATCCAAGGTGGCAGTTTTACATTTAACCACATCAGGGGCATATTTGTCTACAGGGAGATTCCATTATTTGGATCCAAAAACACGATCTGGTTTTATACTGAGTCCTTCCTGTCAGTGAGGTCTTGATCATTCACTTAGGAAAAGATGTTCTTTTGACCTCATATCCCCAGAAGCCTCCCATCTCTGCTCCCTTCCCTGAGAAATGGAAGGCAGTTTGTCAACATTAGCTGTCCATGCTGTAAGCTCCAGCCCACTGGTTTTTATTTTGAAAGAAAAACTGGAAATACATTATATATCTAAAAGCATGAAAAAAAAAGTATGTATATATTTATGTGGATGTAATGAATACTAATGCAGCAAACACTCAGATACCTCCCTCTGAGAGAAGAAAGTAGACATTCTTGGTCCCCTTCCCTTTCAGCAGCCTCACTCTTCCTTATCCTAGAGGTAGCTGTACCCCTGGACGTGTGCCAAACATTGTACTGTTGCTTTTTACAAAGGTTTACTGCATGCAAATGTGTCATCTCTAGACAATGTACTGTGGAATTTAGGCTTCTTTGAATTTTACATAAACATAGCCATCGTCATGAATTCTTGGGTGACTTTTTCAGTAAGGATATGTGTTTTTTTGTGTTGCTGCATTGAGGCTGGTGGCTGCAGCACAGGTCTGTTCTCTGGTAGGAAATATTTGTCCCCATGAGTCACACCATACAGCACCCTTCCATGATTGGCAATTCTTGGGCCTCCTGAAATCCCAGATGCCACTGTCTCCTCCTTCCTTTGGAAGTGCTTTCTTCCCTGAACTGAGCCTGCTCTGTTCGGGCTCCTCCTGGGGTCTTTGTCAGCTCTCTGGAGCCCTGGGCTTCCTTCGTTAGTGTCCTCTGTGTCCTCATCTGAGAGGACAACCATCTCATCTTGATCACCTGCCTCCCTCGGGGCTTGATGTTACAGACCAATTTCTCCATAGGCACCTTCACTTTCCAATGGAGATCTCAAGCTCTTCTGTTCTGTTCAGGAACTTTTGATTTTCAACTTAGGGTCCATTCATAAAAAAACAAGAGAAAACCTCTATGTTTTGTGTGGTCTCCTAAGTAAACCTACTCCTCCAAGTATGCTCCAGTTCCAATGGGGAGTTTCCATTTGCCTTCCAGGCCCCAACCATGCTAGCTACTGCTGGTTCCTCAAGTATTTCAAGGCCCTGGCTTCCTCAGAGCCTTTGTACTGGCTCCCTCCTGCCTCATGTATTCTTCTTCCAGCTACCTAGCACTACACGTGGCTTGTTGTATTTCTGTCACTCTGGCCTCAACTCTGAGAGCTGGTTGGCCTGAATCCTCCCATTCTGAAACACCCTCTCGAATAAACTCCTTCTCAATGCTGAACATTTATCTTAGCCTGGAATTTTCTTTTGTGTCTAATTATGGCTCATTTCCTCTTCTCTGAATTGCCAGATTTATGAGGCCAGGGACTGCATATTTCATTCACCACTGAATAGATCTTTGCTGTATGGAAACAACCATAACACAAGGGCCCTTCTCCTCAGAGATACACTGGGGTACTGGTTGGCCACCCTACTTCCCACCTGGCCCAGGCACCACAAACAAATGAATTTGTGGAGTTGGATACTATCTCCTCAGGTCTTCCCCAGCATGGCAAACAGCATACTTCCCACTCCTCAGCCAGCATTAGGTGGAATCTCTAGGAAGCTCAGAGAATCAGGTATTCTATGAAGGAACACAATGCGCTATTCAAGCTTCAGTATTTACATTCTTGTAGGGTTTGGATTTCTGGACCAAATTTTTGAACTAAAAAGCCTTTAAACCCCACATAGCCAATCTCACTATGTAAAGCTGGGAGATAGAGTTGAAGGCCAGAGAATACAACTTAACTAAACTCCAAAGCTAGGAGAGGGTGGGGAGTGCCAGAACTCAGCTCCCTTTTTCCAAAGACTTCAAGGATTTCTTTCTCAGCTACTCCATTAATCCTACGCACCAGCCATAATTCACATTCAGTGATGCTAGCACCATTGTGTTAAAATCAATGAGTGATGATCAAGAACTGTGGCCAGGTTGCTGGTGCTGAAGGAACATTGGATAAATTGAGCTATGCTGACAAGGCAGGCACAGGTCCAGAGTCTGCATGGGCTGGATTCTTGCTGCTCTGAGGCCTGAGCAGAGAAGGCACAGCCTCACTCACACAACTGCACACAATGCCACCTTGCCCCGGTTCTCCTGATCTCCAAATTGGGACCAGCTTTAGAAGTCCTGGAAGACCTGTGAGAAAAATAGGTTGGACAGCAGACAGAGGAAGGAGGAAGGAGTCATTCATTGGTGCTTTAATGAACAACATCCTCTGAGGAGGCTTGTTGGTGAGTTGGATTGCATTGTTCTAGCCACAAGCCAAAGCATTTTCTTCACACAATCAAAGTAACAAGAGCAGCTGGCCCCCTCCCAGCTTGGCCACTTCACTTAATTTGTGATAATAGCAGTATTGGAAATAGTATCCATGCCTAATGGCATCAGAGGCAGTATGAGTGACACCTGCTGTAGGACACACAGAGCAGAGGTGCCTGAAGGGCACTGGAGACAGTCAGGGCTCCCACTGAAGAATCCAGCTCTCAGACAGACCTCTGTGGCACATGAATAGGATCAATGCCTCAAGCGAGGACTGTGCATTCACAGGGGTCTGGGGCTGTGTTTATTTGCTACCAGAGTTGGAGGGAGCTGAGAGTTTGCTCTTAATAGCACCTAGATTTCTAGAGGCCATTTGGGAGTTGCATTTGAGCAAACACCCCCAAAGCAACATTGCTGCTTAAAGTAGCTCAGTTGTGAAAACCTGAATGGCAAGTCTTCGAGTCCTCAAAAAGTTAAACATGGGATACCCAGATGATTCAGGAAGTACTCTTCTCAGTGTATACCCAAAGGAATTGAAGGCAGGGTCTCAAATATCCATTTTCAGAGCAGCGTTGTTTAGAATAGCAAAAGGGTGGAAGCTACTCAAGTGTCTGTTGATAGATGAAAGGGGAAACAAAGTATGGACTGTATATGAAATGGAATATCATTCTGCCTTAAAAAGGAAAATTTTGACACATGCTACAATTCTGATGAGCCTTGAAGAAACATTACTAAGTAAAATAAGTCAAGCACAAAAGGACAAATACTACTTGACTGTACTTGAATGAGGTGCCTAAAGTTGTCAGATTCTTAGAGACAGAAAGTAGAACAGAGAGTGTCCCGGGCTGGGAACAAGAATAGAGATTTTGTGTTCGGTGGGAATAGGTTCAGACTGAAAAGATGGAAAAGCTCTGGAAATGGATGATGGTGGTGGTTGCAAAACAACTTGAGTGTTCTTGCTGCACTGCATTGTACACTCAGAAATGGTTAAGATGGTATCTTTAATGTTATATGCATTTAACTACTGTTTTAAAAAGCAAGGAAAAGAAAGTAGCCCTGGTCCTGTATGCACTGGGCAGTCTGGAATAGGCCCATGTAATACCCTCTGGGCCTCCCCAGACTGATAGACCTGTGTTCTCATAAGCATGTGCATGAAATTGACTTTTGGGAATTTGGGAAGTGTCAGAACAGCATTGAGTAAGAAGCAGAGAAAACAACTAATTGCTTACACCTTCATTGCAAGTTAAATTTCTGATGGTCTAGCAACTGCATCTGCTCTGATTCAACTCTTGTGACAGCCTTCTGGCAGCCAGATTTCAGACATTAGCCATGTGGAACGCAGTGGAAACTGAGGAGTGCAGAAGGAAGGAGACCTCCAAGCCACAGTGAGAATAGCTGACACAGAACCCTGTGCCCCTCTGGGGCAGCCAGGCAGCTTCGGGTGGGAGCTGGAGGAGCTGGCTGGAGGTAGAGCCCCCAGCCTGAGGGGTGTGACTGAAGGATCTGTGGTCATGGAAACAGCAGGAATGAAAGGCTACCCTAAAGGGGATGAGCCCAGGGCACTAGACAGACGCAGGAGGAGCAGAGGGAGGGGTAGACCTGCAAGGCTGGAGCTGGGTCCCAGGAAGAGAGGAGGGAGAGTGAAGTGATGATTGGACAGTTAGGAACCATGCCTGGGACCCAGAGGCCTAAGGATGTGGCAGTGTTAAGTCTGGAAAGTTGTGTTGCCACCATATTTTCCTGGAACTTTTTGGACCTCTGAAAGGGATATTGTATGCTGAAGACTCTGAAATGGACCTATTGCCTGAGAACCTGGTGACATCCTGGCATTGTCCTAACTTCAACTCTCCCAGGCCTAGCCATCTAGGAACACAGTTGGAATGCAGAGCCACTGTAACTGTGGCTCCAGACCTGTGAGGAGAGAGCAAGGATGTTACACAGGGCCAAAGTGCTCTGCATGCTGTGTGCTTTCCACGTCATAAGGAGGTGAGGGCTGGGAGTCTGCCTAGTGAGGGAGAGATGAGTGATGTGAAATGGTCCATCTACAGGTTATGGAGTTTTTTAAGTGGTGAGAAGGCTGAGTTTACTAATCTCATTACAGGCAGGATGTCTTTCTGGCTGTGAAGTCTGCAAGGCTGAGCAGTCTCTGGCTCTACGAGGAAGAGAGAGGATGGTGTCCTGGAGCAGCACTGGCCCATGTATTGGCTGCAACAGTGTGAGGACAGCTGTTCTCAGACTTGTTGTGGCTGATGTCCACAATTCCACCCCCCACAGGCCTGTCTCCTGGGGCTCTCAGGCTCCTGGGAGGGGGCTTTCCACACACAGGCACCCAGGATGTCTTTGGAGGCTCTGCTCTTGCAGTGATGGCTTTAACATACTCATGGATACTTGCACCCTGTACCTTTTCCTTTCTTCCTCCTTGCAGTGGAATAGTGACATGCCATGTGCTTCTCAAGGATTTAATTGGGAATGAGTAAGCTCTGTCATTGGACTGGGGGCGAAGGTTGGTCCTGGAGACCCTACAGCTATCATGAGATCTAGATGCAGAAACCTGGGAGTTTCTCCAAGGCCACTTTTGTGCTGCTGAGTTGCTGCAGGAACAGAACTGTATAGTAGCATGACTTTGTGTTCAGTGTTTAGGTTCATCCTGTTCAAATTCAGAGGAAAAGAAAAGGGGAATTAGAGAAGTAAAAGACAATCCTCTGCAGAACCAACATGACCTGACAGTGGCATAGTCAGCTTGAGGAGCTGCTTTTGCTGATGGGAGGTGAGCCCCTTGTCATGGGCAGAGTCCCATCTCTGGGCCCCAGTACCTCCCACTCCCCAGACAGCCAGGTGTGGTTGGGGCCTTCCCCCTAGCCTTTGGTGACAGCAGTAGCTCGTGCTGTGCTGTGGGATGTCAAAGTTCTCTGGTGCCTTGTCATGGAGCACAGTGGGCCTATGTTCAAGGAAGAGCTAGAGAGCCACCCTGACACAGACAAGGAAGCAAGGAGAAAGCTTCTAAGGGGACCCATAGAAAGGGACTGCCACAGTGTTGGAGCTACAACCAGACCTTAGCTGGTGGTGACACCACCTAGCACCTCAATGGCCTTTTCTGATTCCTTGGTTTGCATCTGCCTTGCTGTGGAGTCCACCTGGTGCTGACCTTGGTCCACCGTAAAGCTTACCTGACCACTCAGTCCATCAGGAATGTCCACCCTTCAGCTCCTATCCTAGCCCAATTTCACTGCTTACTTGACTGACAGTTGACTCTTCAGACTCATGGGCTATGTCCTTCTTGTCATGTCCACAAGGTAGGCCCAGTGTAATGCTTCTGTGTATCTTGGTCAGTGCTCATGAGAGTACTGACCATGTGCAAGGAATATTCACCGGAGGTTGACCCAGTAGCTAAATGATGAGCCATGACTGCCACTTGCCAAATTAGGGTGGATGGTTAAAATCATACAACATCATAGCAGAGCCTTTCCTGGTTGTGTACATAGCATGCAACAGAGTGGCCTTCTGTCAGCAGCCAAGTGATTTCAGTCCTGTTGACTAGAGAAAAAACTTGCCCAAGCCATATAGGCATATTTCTTCATGAAAATGTTACTAATGTATCACTTTGTGCCCAGGTCCTGGTCCCTGAGCACAGGTACACTTGGGAAATGTGGGTCCTGCCGATCACTCCCTCATTCTGTGTCATCAGCCACATCTCGCACTGGCTTCTGGAGAGAGGAAATGGAGATGCTTCTTTCCATTCAGCATAAATGTGAGTTAAACACTTAGAGCTTGGGATGTAACACGGTGTTCACAAACTGGCTTGTAGAGTGGAGGACTTACCTCTCAGGGTGCTGAGAAGATGCTTCATGTCACCAGTGTACAACCCTTGGGGCAGTAGTGAACAAGATGGAAACACATCCCAAGGATAGGGGTAAAGGAAGGGCCCTGAGGAAAAACCTGGGTTGGGCAGAGCCATGGAGCATGGCGAGGCTTGGAGGCAAGGCCAAGGGAAGCCAGCGACTTCCATGCAAAGAAACATTTGCTGGTCTGGAATAAAGTCTTCTCTCCTGCCCACAGAGTCTGCCCCAAAAGGCTTTCTGCTTCCTCTCTGGTCAGATTTGCTGTCAGTAGCAGCCCCCAGCAGTGAAAATGATCACTTTCTTGTCTACAGCAACTTTAGTGCACACCCTTGTTTGCCTTTGTCTGAGTTCCAAGTCCACCTGGCTGCAGAGTGAAGAGTGGGGCTGTGAGAACTGAGGAAGCTCCATGTAGGGTCACCAAGCCCAGGCAGGATGGCAGCTCCTGTCTTCTGGCCCAGCATGCCTTTGCCCTGTGTGTGCTCCAGACCTGGGAGATCTGCTGCTTTATGCTGAATTTCAGTTTCTTCCAAACCAATTTCCTTTATAACCCGTGCCCAGACATGCTTCCCATGGCATTTCCAAACCTTTCCTCCTCGTTCCATGACTGAGGTGGGTATGCACATTTTCGAGTTAAAATCACATAACATAAAATTAACCACGAGCTGTATTGCAGTGTTTAATTCAATGGTATTTAGTATACCCACAGCTCTGTGTGAACGCACAGTCATCTAGTTCTAGTATCTTTTCCTCTCCCCCAAAAGGAACCCCATACTGGTGAATCTTTCTCTTCCTCTTGCCCCTCCCTGGCCCTCTGTGAACTCATGGCCTCCAGAAGTTTCATATGATAGAATCAAAGGATCTGTGGCCTTGTGTCTGCAATATACCTGGTCACAAGTCAAACTCTCTTGTATTCTGGAATAATCTCTGTAAGACTGATACAATCTGTTTCTTGAAGTCAGAATTCAATATATTTGGCTTTTTTATTGTTTAAAAATATTTAATTATTTAATACTTTTTACTAACTACACGATTGTCTGGTTTTCTATATTTTCTTGAATCAATTTTGGAAAATTTCTTCTGAGAATTTGTCCATTTTTTCTAAATTTTCAAATTTATTGATATAAAGTGATTCATAGGATCTGGTTAATTTTTAATTTCTTGCTGTGCCTGTACAATTGTTCTTCAACAACAGGCTTTGCTGCACAGTGATCCAGCCCTGCCTCCTGGGCCCAGTTCCTCTGCCAAGGGCTCTCAGGACATGCAAATACAGTGTTCCACTGACCATCTCTGTCCCCTCTCTTCTTTTGAAGACAGTAGGCATGTTTTTCTTGCTTTTTATCGTACTGCGTAGCACAGATTCACCCATTGGTTCCCTTTGTCTATATTTAAGGTATAGAACATGGTGCTATAAGATACATATAGTAATAGAACAGTTACTGTGGTGAAACAACACATCCATCATCCCATGTAGGTACCCATTTATTTTACTTTCTCATGAACAGCTATATTCTCTTCCTTTAGCAAAAACCTGTATACAACACAGTTATTAATTATAGTCCTCACATTGTACACCTTCAGACTTGGTCTTAAAATATTACAACTTTGTATCCTTTGACTTACATGTCCTTAATACCGCTCCACCCATGGTAACCATGTTTTATTTATCTCCCTTTATTTTATCTGTATATTTGACTTTTCAAATAGATTTCACATACAAGTAATGTCATGCAATATTTTTTTCTGTGCCTATTTTATTTCATTTAGTATTACCTATCCCTACTCCCACCTCTATCATTGGACACCCAGGCTGTTCCCATGTCTTGGGTCTTGTAAACAGTGTCGTTGTGAACATGGAGGTGCAGACCTCTCTTTGAGGTTCTGATTTCATTTCTTTGGGCATACATCCCAAAGATGAATTATTGGGTTACACAGTAGCTATTTTCAATTTCTTTAGGAACTTTGAGACTGTTTTCCATAAAAGCTGGAGCAATCTGCATTCCTGCAAACATTATGCTAGGATTCACTTTTTTTCACGCCCTCGGCAACATTTATTATCTATTGTCATTTTAGTAATAGCCTTCTTAGAGGTGTGATATCTCATAGCGATTTTGATTTGCATTTCTCTGACAGTGATGACACTGAGCGCCTTTTAATATACCCAACACGCGTTTGTATGGCTTCTTTGAAGAAATGTTTCTTCAGGGTCCTTTGCCCATTTGTTAGTTGAGTTATGTCTCCTTTCTATTGGAGTATGAATTCTTTAGAGTTGTGATGTTAATCCCTCATTGGAGGTGTAATTTGCAAATGTTATTTCTCAATCCATGGGTTGCTTTTCATTTTTAAACATTTTTATTAGTACATACGTGTTCGTAGTACACAGTGATGACATTCATTATGGGGAGTTGGCACCTGAACGTGACATATCTTCTTTCTTCATTCCCTTCCCCTCCCTTCCTCACCCTTTCTGCCATCCCTTGGTCCTCTTCCTTCTTGCAAAATACCTATCTCCCTGCTTTTTATAATCTATTTTAATTTTGTTCTCTTACCTATACTTTGAGTTTCTCATATAAGAGGAACTATGCTAAGAAATGTTGGTGGAATGAGGGAAGGAGGCAATATGAGGTTTTAGTGAAAGATTGGCACCCTTTGTGGATGAAGCACTTCAAGAAGGTAGACAGGGCTCCGTCCTCACTAACCAGAGGAACTGAGTGGGTGGTGGAGCTGGATGCTAGGAGAATTTAAAGGCAAGAGCTGGGGCAAAGATTTTGTTGGGTATGGAGCATATTCAGGACTTTGGAAAATGATGAAATAGCATAGAGCCACAATCTAGAATGTCTACAGAACCCTGCAGTCACTTAGTTAGGTACCAGTTTTTCCTCCAGTTTCCATAATTGATGGTGCACCCTGGATCTCCTTCAAAACAGGCTATGTCCAGGAAGTTCCCCTCGAGGAGGCACAGTGCAAGGCCCAGTTTTCTTTCTCGAAGTCACTTAGGACACAAGAGGGAACCACCAGAAAGAGCCTTGGAATGGGGAAAATACACTAAACTGACTTGGAATTACTGCTGCTAGGTTGGCAGATTTTGACTTTTTTCTTTTTCATTAGTTATAAGGCATTCTGTGGAGTAAAAGTATCTGAGAACTGAATATTATTTCACAGTCTAATACCTTGAATGCTGAGTCAGAGAACTAGGTTCTGAGGCTGTTTCTCCCCCTCTTTCTCTCCCTCCCTCTCTCTGTCTCTCTCTCTCTCTCTCTCTCTCTCTCTCTCTCTCTCTCTCTCTCTCACACACACACACACACACACACACACACACACACACTGATTGCAGCTCTCAGTCTCTCCCCAGTCTCCATCTCTGTCTCCCCCTCACACACACTTGCACTCACACTCTTGCCCACACGTTGTCCTTAGGGACAGCCATCTCAGGGACACCGGGAACCCTTCCTGTTCTCCCCCCTGCAGTCATTACGCTTGGCAGTTCCATTCATAGGTTCTTTTTCTCTTTGCCTCCTCCCACCTCATACCCCAACCTGGTTCTGATTCTAGTTACAGCCAGAAGTGCATCCACAAGACCAGGACAGCTTTGGGGAAGGTGTGAGACACCTGTCATTTCCTTTCACACCTATGACAAGGTCCTGCTGAGGATGGCCTCAAGTTCAGATGTTGAGGAACCAAAGGTATCTTTTCTGGCTGCTCTTTTCCTTTTTTACGTTTTATAACTCATAGCTTTCTCCACATTAATGATGTGATGGGTGCTCATTTGAACATTTAGAAAAATAGGTAGAGAAGCATAAATAAGAAAATAAAGATGGGAAACCTTCCAACTGTTCACCTTCTATATAGGATACAGGCTGCACCCTGTTGTAAGCACTTGCAATTCCACTTTGCCTCTTTACAAAGGACTAATAGCTAGAATCTATAAAGAACTTAAAAAAATCAGACCTCCTAAATTTAAAGACCCAATTCAAATATGGCCATCTGAAATGAACAGACATTTCTCAGACAAAGAAGTAAAAGCAGCAAATAAACATGAAAAAATGTTCAACATCACTGGTCATTGGAGAGATGCAGGTGTAAACAACACTGAGATTCCACCTCACTGCAGAAAGAACGGCTGCTATCAAGAAATCAACCAAGAGCAAATGCTGGAGGGGTTGTGGGGAGAAAGGAACCCTTCTCCATTGTTGGTGGGAGTGTGGACTGGTGCGACCACTATGGAAATCAGTGTGGAGATACCTCAAAGAACTAGGACTAGAGGTCCCATTTGACCCAGCTATTCCTCTACTGGGAATCTTCCCCCCAAAATTAAAGGAATCATACCACAGTGGTACATGTGCACCCATGTTTATAGTGGCACAGTTTGTAATAGCTAAAGCTTGGAAACAGCCCAGTTGCCCAACTGGAGACTGGATAAAGAAGATGCATTTTTTTTTTAATAAAATGGAGTACTACTCAGCCATAAAGAACAACAAGCTAGAGACATTTATAGCTAAATGGATGCATATTGAGGCCATACTCTTAAGTGAAATAAGTAGCACACACATATGTAAATGCTGAATAGTTTCTGTGGTGTGAGAATCTGAAAGTGTAAATAAGGATTAAAATGACTAAAATGAATAATTGATAATGTGAAATAGGAAGAAAGGGTCCAAAGTGGTAGGGGAAGTGGGAGGGGTAGGAGAAAGGACAGAAGGGAAAGGAAAAATTATGAGAAAAGAAAAAAATGGAAACAAAGTCTTTGTAAATAGGGAAGGGTGGAGGGATTGAAGGGAGGAAAAATATTATGAACCGTCAGGGCACATGAGGAATGCTTCTCACCCTCACTGCGTCAGGTGGTTTTACACAGATGTCTCTGGAAGGATCTGTCTGGGAGCAAGTGTGCTCTGACTGAGCTTTGATTCTGCTGAACCGAGTGCCTTCTCTGTTTACCCTTGTTGTAATCACAAGGTTGTGATGTTTCCAGTGAGCCTTGGCTTGGGTATGATCAGTGTTTACTCATTGTGTTCTTTCTAGATGCCCAGCAGGTGTCTGCTGCTGTTGTAAGCAGTCTTTTTTGCTGGGAGAAGATTGTGCTCGAATTGTTCTCTGAGCAAACACAGACCATTCTTTTCTGTTCCCAGCTTCTCATGTGCTAAACTGAATGCTTTTGCTTCCTGCCACGCTTTGGCTGCATAGGATGAACAAGCCACTGCTGTGTGTGAGCAAGGGCAGGCCGGCACACACAGGAAGCTCCCAGCCAAGGAGAACCTAGAGAGGAAGCTGGAGTAACCATTCTACTTTTAGACTGGGGGATCTATAGTCTGGCAGTTTCACAATTGCAGAGGAAGCTAGTATTTTAGGTATTGAAAAGAAAGTAGCGAAGTTACATTGTTACCAAAGGAAAAGAGCATGCTTCTTGTGCATGAAAGGACCTCTGTGTGTTTGCTGCAGACACCTGCCAGGGTCATGGAAGCCGTATTGACTTCTCCTTTCAAATGGAATTGTATCTGCTAAGTTGTCAGGAATGAGTTGCTTCTAACTGCTTAAGAAAATAGGGTTCTTCAGCAGCAAAATGCATAAAATCTGACTTTTCTTAACTAACTCACTTTGTTCTACTCTCTTTCTATACTGACCACTCCACCTTTCCTGGGCCCCTTGCAGGTGAAAATCTGAATATTCAGTAGTGGGGACAGAGAGGCCACTCTTCCCCAGGAGGATGCCAGTGCCCAGATCAGAGGACCAGGAAGCTCCTGCTCACTCCTACCTCTTTCTGTTGTTGGTCAGTCTTGCACAAGCTGATCTCAGGCACTTTCTAAGAGTGAGTGTGACTCAAAGGGCAGGCCAGACTCAGAGATTCTGCAGGGCAGGATACCACTGGGGCAACTGGGCTCTTCTGTGTTGCTTCCCTCGCTGGTGAACGCATTGCCAGCATGAAGTGTTGAAGTGTTGAATACCTACTCTTAGGTATTCCCTGCTGCCAGTATTCAGGTCTCTGTGGTATTTATAAAGTCATGTGGGCGCTTTTGTAGGTTAATTTGTTTTTGGACAGGCAGGGAGGCACCACTGTGACAGACACAAGAGGAGATGCTGCTATAGGCTTGGATCAAGCAGATGAAGGTGGGTGCTGAGGAGTGGTCAAGTTTTGGATCTGATTTTAAGGTTCAAACACCAACTGGGTTGATAGGATGCTTGTGGGTGTGAGAGGAATACAAAATCAAGGATGTCCAAAGGTTGCATCTTGAGCAACTGCGGGAGTGCTGTTAAGAGTGGGAGCTCTGAGGACTCTGAGCTATGCAGGTGTGGGAGTCATGTCTAGGGGCTTCTCTGTCCCCAGGAACTCTGCTTCTTCCTTTTTCTTTTTTTTTTTTTCGGTACCAGGGATCGAACTTGGGTCCTTGCTCTTGTGCAGCAGGCAGCGAAACCACTGAGCTAAATCCTCGGCCCTAACTTCTTCCTTTTTCCATCAGCCTATGTCTTTCTTCCTTAAATAAGATTCCTCCAGATAAGGTGCCTGCACTTGACAGCTCAATCTCTCTCTTTTGAACTCAGTTCAAGATGACTTTGTTCCCTCCACAGCACTGAAATGACTCATATGCAGATCAGCAAAAACTTGCATTTTCCTAAATCCAGTGCATTCTCTGTGCTCCTCTTACTGATGTTTTCTCAGCATTTGATAGAGTTAATTACTTTCTCTTTCTTGAAACTGTGTGTGTTTTCCTCTAGGTCCTTCCTGTGCTTGGTTGATCTGACCATCCCCTGTTCTGAGCTGCTTTCACCTCTCTCTCCTATCTCAGTGTGGGCCAAGCTGAGCTCTGCCCAGGCTCCTCCTTTCTCAGTTCACACTCCACTGCAACACAATAGCTTGGGCTGTGGGTGCAACTTCCAGTAAAACTATTCAGTATCAAACAATTTCAACCTCTACCTCCTCTTACTGCTCCGAATTCTGTCCAGCTTAATTACTGGCCTAGCTCTGGATCTGAGTGTCCAGATGTCTATGTGACATTTCCACTTGAATGTTTAAAATTCACATTGCATTGAACAGATCTCAAACTGAGCTCAAACATCCTTATAATTTTATTGAATAAGATATAATTTTTATTATACTCATTTTTCTCAAGGCAGCATCTGGGGATAGAAATAACAGAGGATCACTGATATGAAGAGTGGAGTTGCTCATTATAGCCATTGGGCTGAGGGGCAGGTCAGGGATACTGGTGGCCATGCAGATGGTTACTGTCACAATTCTGTGGTCACTGAAGATGTGCCCTTGTTGCTGGATGTGGACTTGGAGATTTTAACAAGAGGCCTGTGGTCTAACAGGAAAGCATTTGTGGCTATTGTACAAGCTATCAGATTTGCATTACCTATGTGAGGCAGCTGCCATTGCCTGCGTGTGGTAGAATTATGGAGTCTGTGAAAGGTTGATTTGAACTTGTGAAAGGACACGTACAAGATTAATACACGGTGATGGATCTGAACAGACATTTATTTGAAGACATACAAATATCCAGTAAGCACATGAATAGAGACTCAGGATCTTTAGTCATCAGGAAATGCAAGTCAACACCACAATGAGCTTCCATTTCACACACACTAAGTAGCTAAAATAAAAAAGCCAGGGAATAATAAGTATTGGTGAAAATTTTCACACCCATTCAACAGATAAATTTTAAAAAATGGACAATGACAAGCATTAGTTTTGGGAAATCAAAGCCCTCACATTGCTGATGGAAATGTAAATTGGTGCAGTTCCTGAGAAAAATAGATCTGGCAGATCCTCAAATAATTTAACACTGAGTAACCATCTGACCGAACAATTCCACTTCTAGGTACATACTCAAGTGTTATGGCTTGTGTTTAGATATCCCCTCAAAGCCTCATGCGGTCATAGGTGGGGCATTTTCAGAAGTGGCTGGATCTAGAGTATGTGATGCTGGAATTGATTCATGGTGCAATGCTAGGCTGAAGGGCAATAAGATTAAGGGTGTGAGTGCTACGGACCCTAAGTAGTCTGGATAAGATAAAGGAGGCAGAAAGATGCTGTTAAGGTCCCTTGTTGCTTTTGCTGTCTTCTGCATGCAATGACTGTTTGTCCTCTGGACGCCCCTCTGCCTTGGAGTCAGCCAACTATGGACTGAAGCCTCTACGAACTGTAAGCCAAATAAACCTTTCCCCCTTTAATTTTAAGTGTTGGGTATTTTGTCTCATCAATGAGAGAGAAGTAACTAACACATGAAGGGACCAGAAAACTCTTGTACACAAATCTTTATGGTAGCATTATTATTTATTAGCATTATTATGGTGTCAAAAAAGTGGAAACAACCTAAATGTCCACCAAGTGATGAGTGGATGAACTAAATATAGTCTACCCATAAAATAGAATATTATTCAATAACAAAAAGAAATGAAATATTACATGCTACAACATGGATGACATTTTAAAACCTCCATCCACATGTTATATGACTTATAGTGTAAGTTTCCATTCTATTATGTTTCATTTATGCAAAATATGCAGAATAGACAAAAATCACAGAGATAAGAAGTAGATTAGTGTTTTCCAAGGAATGAGCATTGGAAGAGAAGTTTGAGTGGACAAGAGAAGAAGTGACTGCTAATATAGACAAGGTTTCTTTTTGGGTGATGAAATGTTATGAAGTTAATTATGGTGATGGCTGGACAGCCATGTGAACCTCATAAAAATCATTGACTGTACACTATAAGGGAATGCGTTTTAGGGTATATCACTTATGTTTAGATTTACTCATTTACATTCCAGCTCCCCCAGGAAGCTTTTCTGGGGAAGGTATAAAGCCACACACTGCCACAGGTTAAATTGCTCTAGAGAAAGATAAGGAGGGAGACCTACTTCAGATCCCAACAATTAAACACGCTTCTGTGGACAGACAGGGCAGGAGTGATCTGTCAAACAGATTAGCTTCAATAATTTTCAATTTAAGTATATCTTAAAGTCATTTTCATTTCTTTGATGGTAGCTTTGAGGATCTGCATGACTGTGGTCTTAAAAGCATGTTTGTTGTTGTTGTTGTTGTTGTTGTGACAAGTGGCCTGGGTTTGATGTCCAGATTCCCTTGGGCATTTCTTACCAAGCAACATGAAGGGTAAGCAACATGAGATGTTCCAGGGGTACATTGCTGGCTGACATGTTGACAGCACCATATGCAGCAGTAACAGGCCCAGGCTTCTGTTCCCAGGACACCTCTGCGACCCCCAGGGCCCCACAAAGGTGGGCTCTTCAGGGAAATCTGCTGTACTTTCTGGCCAGTCTTGAGGTTCCTGACCCCTCCTCAGTCAGTGAACTCCCAGGATGGCTGGAAAGTGGCTCAGTGGGAGTCTGCCACTGAGGTCCTCTAGAGAGCAGAGCAGGGGTTTCCTGGCAGAAACAGCAGAAAGACTGAAAGTGAAAAGCCATTTGAAGCATCTTGGGATGGAGTGGGCCTTGGAGACACAACAGGGCCCAGCCTTCTAGACTTTGTATTTCTCCTCTGCTCATGGAAGTCTTGTTATCACTAGAAGCAGCAGCAGCAGCAGCAGCTGTTGTCTAGGACATTTCACAAGCTGGATCTTTGGCATAGTGGATGCTCTTGGTGGCAGACATGTGCTCAGGAGTCCAGCCCTGACTCCAGCATTGGTTCTCTCGTGTTCAGGAAGTGTCAGCTCTTAATGAAGTACCTTCTTTGGGATCCAGCAGTGTGTTTCAAAGAACCCAGGAGCTCCTTATGCACAGTGCTCAGGGGTAGTTTTCTCAGGGAGATGATCCAATAGTCCTTGAGATGCTTCAAACTACTTCCCAGGGAACCTATCAAACAGTTGGGGTTTTGGGGAGCTTCTGAATGGGGAGCTGTGATCCCCCAGAACATGGCATTGATGCAGAGTGTGATGGGTGCACAAGGGAGGTTGTGATCATCCACATAACCAAGATGGGGGACCAGCTGGGCTGGAGGGACCAGGCATGAGACACAGCCCTGGGTGCATGGAGGGACTTAGGCTGAGTGGACAGGACAGGCTGGAGAGGGGATGTGGGCTCAGGATGAGACAGGATGGGGCTAGCTGGGAAGGAGAAGTGGGGAAGGCAGGGAGAGATGAGTCAAATATAGCTGAGGGTAGGCCCTGGGAAACTCCAGAAGTAGGGCCAGCATTGACTCTGACAGGGCCTTAGAATGAGGACACTGAGTTCAGTGAGAGAAGCTCATACTACGAAGTTCAGGGATCAAGGATGGTGCTTCCTCTCCTGGACTCTCTCAGAAGGAGTTGTCTATTAAAGGTTAAAATTGCCTCTCTTGATGTAACTTCGTTGGGAGGTTCTTACCTGTTATGCAGAAGGGTGACTGTGTTAACAATATTTATTGTATATTTTAAAATAACTAGAGCAGATAATTTTGAATGTTCACACCAGAAAGAAATGATGTGTTCAAAAAAAAAGATTAAAAAAAAAGAAATGAGGTGCTCAAGGTGCTGAGTATACTAATCACCCTATTTTGATCATTTTACAATGCATTGAAATATCACATTGTACCCCAGAAATATGCAGAATTACAACATATCAATTAAAATAAATAAAACATGTAGAAAAATAGAGAAGAACCCGAAGATGCTACTAAAGGAAGTTGTAAAGAGATAACCTGTTAATTTGATCAACTAAACCTGCAAGTTACATGAGCACACATACACACATGCTCATACACATTTAAATAACTGGTAAACTTGTGCCTTTAAAGTTGTTTTCATTATTTTCTTGATTGCATGTAGAATTATGTAATATTTTTATTGATAACAGCTCTGCAAATCTCTTTCTCAGAGTGACACACTGGAGGGTGATTTACATTCTAGCTTTATTTATTTTTTTATTTTTTTTGCAGCTTCAGGTTTTTTTTTATTAAATTCTTTTATTGGTACATTGTAGGTATACAACACAATTACATTTCTCATTGGGAATTGTACCTTTACATAAT
>NW_004624737.1:15728433-15773667 GCF_000247695.1 Heterocephalus glaber
TTTTTTTTTCTTGACTTGTCAGCCTTCAACACTAGCTATTGGAATTTTGTGAAAACTGAAGATTGTGCTAATGATCTATTGCTGCATAATGGGAAAGTTAGCTCCTGCTGGATGCCAAGTCATTTCACGCAGAGTCGCTTAAAATAATGGCCATTTGTGTAACATATGCTTCTATGGAACACAGTCTGGGCTGGGCTCAGGTGGGCAGTCCTGCTGCTGCTTCAGGTTGCATACACTTTGTGAGTTTTGTACATATTAGATTCCACAAAAACCCATATGCTTTTTTTCATTAAGTTTATTGATACACTTTAGGCATAAATATGATGACATTCATCATTGGGGATTTGTACCTTTACATCATATATCTTGGTTATTATTTTTTTCTCCATTCTCCTGCCCTCCCTTCAACCCCTCTACCCCTCCCTATTAACAAATATTTTGTTTCTGTTTTTTCCTTTTCTCTTATTTATTCCTTTCCCTTCTTTCCTTTCCCCTAGGCCTCCCACTTCTTCTTCCCCATTTGGACCTGGAAATAAGTATGGAGATACCTCAAAAAACTAGGATTAGAGGTCCCACTTACCCCAGGTATTCCCCTGCTGGGTATCTTCCCAAAATAATTAAAAGAATCATACCACAGTGATATGTGCACCCATGTTCATAGCAACACAGTTTGTAATAGCTAAAACTTGGAAACAGCCTGATTGCCTATCAACTGGAGACTGGATAAAGAAAATGTGGTGTTTTTTTTTTTGTTTTTTTATAAAACGAAGTACTACCCAGCCATAAAGAAAGAGAAACTAGAGACATTGATAGCTAAATGGATGTACATTGAGGCAATACTCTTAAATGAAATAAATAGGACACACGTGTAAATACCAAATAGTTTCTCTGGTGTGAGAAACTGAAGTGTAAATAAGAATCAAAATGTATAATAGATAATGTGAAATAGGAAGAAAAGGCCCATAGACTTTTTTTTTGTACTGGGGATTGAACTCGGGTCCGTGCGCTTGCACAGGAGGCGGTGAAACTACTGAGCTGAATCCCTGGCCCAGGCCCATATGCTTTTAAGAAATAACTCTCCTTTAGATTGACAGTGAGTGTAGGATTAGACTTCTGTAGGATTACACGTGAAAGATTTCCTAGAAGCTGGTAAATCACCCATCCAAGATCAGTCATCCACCAGGCAAAACGGCAGCTGACAGCAAGGTATAAAGAAACACAGCTGGGGCCAGGGATTTAGCTCAGGGGTACTGCTGCCTTTCTCAAAAGTGCAAGGTCCCGAGTTTGATCTCTGGTACCAAAAAACAGCAACAAAAAAAACAAACAAACAAAAAATATGTTTTGGAACAAAGCCACGTGAATCTGCATGGAATTGATGACATGGGGGCTGACCGGCTGCTGCTGGGGTCCCGTGGACAGGTGCCCATGGACTGGGGCCATGTTCTATCATAGGGACCAGTGTAGCCAGATTGCTCTGCACAGGGGAAGGAAAGGACTCTTTCCTCAGTTTCAGATATCCTTTCTCCTGAAACTGCTTGGTGTGTGCCTGTCTGTTGGGGTGGCTCTTCTATGTGCCACGAGAGGCCTTGAGAACACACCCCAACCCATTTGCGAGCCAGGAGAGGCCTGGGAAGACTTTGGCTCTGACAAGAGCCTGGAGTTTCTGAACCTTGAGGAAAGGGCATGATCCTGTGTATGCAGGGGCAAGACATTTCTGTCTATGTATTCAGACAGAAAGGCAAGATTTCTATATATATCTTGGCAAGATTTCTATATGCCAGAGAGCAGTGCCTGCCCAGCTATGCAGTGTCTGAGGCACTCAAGGTCAATCCTATAAAAACTCCTCTTCTGTGCTGCTCTGCTGACCCCTTCTTACCTTTTATCTCCAGCATGTCAAGTTCTAAGCTGCTGACAGCCCCTCTGAATACAAACATGGAGCCCTGAGTGTGGTGTTTGTGAAAGACATCTGATTATTACCAAATTTGTTTCCATTATTTGACCACTTGTCAAAAATCTGCAAAAAGCTTTCTTTAGAGGTAATAAATAAATAAACAGATAACAAGCAAGCATATTCCTTTTTTGACATGCCTTTATTTTTAGGAGATAAGATACCTGTTGACATTTCATCCTCATTTTTATTCTGAGCATTGCTATAAATGTTGTCAGCAGGCTTTTTTCTATCTGCATATCTTTGGTTCCCATATCAGCAAACAATTTATGGATTATTGTTTATTTATTTTTTAAATATCTGACAGAGACTGCATCCAAGTGAGGGCATGGAATTACATTTCCAAAAGTAATTGCAAAATTCCTTATTCCTGGGAGGGAAGGAAATGCTCTGTGCCAGGCTCAACTCTGAGCTCCTCATACCCCAGCTCCCAGGTGTCAGCAGCACCCCAGGACTGTCCTTTGGGCAGGGCAGTTTGCTGCTTCACAGCAGAGGAAAAGCATGCCATGTCCTCGGGGCTATGGGTTGTGTGTTCTTAGGCAGAAAGCCAAAAGAGATGCAGGTCTGTCTACTCGGTGAGCAGGGATATCAGTATGAGGCCAGGCTTTGCCAAGGATACCCTAGTGACAAGAATGACAGATCTCACTGTTCTCAGCATGCTGTTTCCCACACTGCCAAAGGTGAGAAGTCTCCACACATTGTGGTAATAAGTCAGAGCCGGGGCCTGGCTTGCAGGATGTGGAAGAGTGCTGATCAATGTAGGCACAGCTGTGAGGGCCCACTTCTAGCACGTGGCCATCAGCACTTTTAAGGTGATATTTGTCATGGTTACAAACAGCAGAGGGCTTTTCTACTTCACAGGGTCACAGAGTTGAGCAAATGCAGAGAGAAAGAACGTGAAGAACTCCCAACAGGCATTCTTGGAGCATCCAGAAAGCCTCTGCTCACTCAGACTTTCTGCATTGCTTCATTGTGGTCATGTGTGAATAAAGTTTCTGCCTGCTCATTGGCCCCCCTCGCTGCTGCCTTCACATGTCCTGTGTGTGAACTTCCACGCATCTGGCTTGTGGGTGGACTTGAGCAGTGTGGAGGAGGCCTCTGCCCTGAACACTGCACTCCCTCCATCGGACAGTCCTTGTTTTGGGGGAAACTTCATCTCTTCTGCAGAAATGTCTCCAAATATGTATGTAGGGAAAACACAGTAATTATTTGTGCTCTGGTATGGATTACTTACAGATGTCATACATACAGAAACTGGATGGTGAGGAGGTGCTAACTCCTGGGCTCCTGGCCCGGCAGAACCAGGTGGAGGGCAAGGCTGCCTGGGTAAGGGCAGAGGGGAAGCGGTTAGGAAGTTAGGAGCCATGCATACCCTGATGTCACTAATGGTTGGTTGATTTTTCCCAAAACAAAACATTTTGATGAAAATAAGGCAATGTATTCTACCATGCATGGGTTAGGAATTCTCTCAAGTAGGGTGTCAGTGATGAGTGAGTTTCACAAACTCCAGCTCCAACATCAATAGAATATCTGAGCAAGGAGCTCATAGATAGTGAGAACCCAACTTAACACTCAGGAAATGTGATGATGCTGGATTACTGTGTCTCCCATAGCATCTGGTGTCACTGGGTTGCAGGTCCCTTGTGCCTGCAGGGGATCTTTAGAAGAGAAGGAGTTTGACTGGTTTAGCTGAGTAATTGACATTTTGCACCCAGGTGACCCCTGTCTGCTACTCTAGCAAAGACAGGCTTTTAGGGAAGGCTTTCAAAGTCCCTGAAAAGATGGCTGGCTACACAGCATCCTAACAGTTAGGAATCCCATCTTGGCTTGCTTTTCTCCTTTTTAATTCTTTACTGTCTCAGAGTAAATCTACAAAGTTGTCCTAACCCAGCTGCATTTGCTGCAAGGCTGTGAAGAGTTTCTGGGTAAGAAGAATTGCTGCCTTCCAAGCACCTCATATCTTTGCAGACTCTCCCCTCTCAGCTCTTGGGCTCAGTCAAGCAGCATTTTCAACCCCTTGTTTACTCCACAAGGATTTACTGCTCCTTTGACTTGTGGCAGATACAGGGGGTGTAGAAGTCAGCAGCACCTGCTTCCTGGCTGTGCTGAGCCCAGGATGTGCCAATTCTTATGAGCACCACCTTGGGGACCTCCTTCTGCCCAAATAAGCCTGCTTCAGGTACTCCTGAGGCTTGAACCTCTTTTTTTGGGGCACATTAACACCCTTATCAGGTACTTTATAAAATGATAAAATTTTATGTGAATCCCTGCATTACCTACCTGCAATTTTACTTAATCAGGTATAATGAAACAATTATTAAACTAGTCAATGCAGTAATTTATCTTCATTTGTTCATTCATTCATTTCGGTTAATATTTATCAAGCTAAGCGTGAGGTACTGTTTTTGGTACTTGTAAACCCAGGATAAACAAAATAAAAATCCCTTTCCTTTCAGGGCTGTGCCTCAGTAGAAGCCCACGTAAATGCAAGATGTGGTGCATGGGTGATTTGCATGGAGGGTTAGGAAGTGACAAGTGACATTCTGGAAAATGGGCCCCACTGATGACAAGATGAAGCTCAGGGGTCCATGGGGCTGTGCCGACAGGGGGTTGAGGTAAGGACACTGAGATGATGACTTTTTGTGCACAGCCAAAATATTTCTCTGTGTGGTGCTCAGAGAAAGAGCATTCAAACAGAGGGAATGATAACAAAGGGGCCTCTGTCAGGAGTGAGTGTGGTGTGTTTGCAGCCCAGGGGGAGAGTACAGAGGAAAGTAGAAGAGGTAGGATTAGGAGGCAGTGGGGGCTTGGCTATGGAGGGCTTTACACAACTGTACTTTACTCCAAGTAAAATGGGACCACTGCAGGGTTCAGAGCAGAGAAGCCCATGAATATCCTATGGCTTCCAAGAATAGACCATCGGGGGCAAAGAATGAAGTGAAATGTTAATAGGATGAAATGTGTAAGAACAATGGTTTCTTGACTCCTGCAAACCAAATGAATTAGGTGAACCTTTTATTTGTATGAGCCCATAAGGACAAGTGTATACATTCTCACTTATCTGCCTTAATACTTGTATTCCAGGATAAACTCCTGGCTGATTCTCATTATAGACACAATTACCTCCATTCAACATCCCCCATTCGTGGATAGTCAACAGCTGTGTTCCAATATGGGGAGAGAACTGATGAAAAGATGAGAAGCTCTTCTACTCAGCAGGGATAGCTGTAATTGAAGAAATCTCATTTTAAACCATAAACAAGCTAAATAGGAGGGATATGCTGCAGGGTGCTGTGGTAGGGGGATATGGAATTTCACCTTCAAGGACACTTCTGTAAGTGGTGATAGCCAGGTGGCCCTGAAATTCTGACATATCCAAATCATGTGGCCTCCTTGTCTTTTAAGGCTAATTTCTATGGCTCACGAGCAAATGGCTATTTTATTCAAATTGTTTTAAAATTACAAAAATAATTAATTTGTCAAGAATTATTGAATGGCTTTCACGGTTGAATTTATTAAATCATAGATCATAGATTGAGGCATATATGGTCCTTATCTGCAGAGGCATTAAGGACCAGTATTCTGTGCAAGCATAACAAAGCAGAAGAGCTAAAGGTTTGCATCTAAGCAAGATATCTAGCATCTTGGCAGATAGGAGTGCAAAGGTCATCTTGACATTTGGAGTTTCAATTGAAAATTTTATGTGATACCCATTCAAGTGAACTTTATAACAATGGAGTGTCTTTTATTTCTCATACTAAAGGGCACTGTTTGCACTGAAATTGTATTTTATTTATTGCATAATTTTCTAATGATATAAACATATTTTACAGAGATATATATATTTTAAAGTAACAAGTGAATACATTAGAATTAAAAGCAGGAGTAGCCAGAGCCAGACATGCAAGTTTGTCACCCACCCACCCCCATCTCTACCAGCCATCAGTCAGACCTTGTTCTATGCCACAGATACCTGTAGTTCTCTTCAGCTAATTTATTTGCCTGAACAGGGTCATATTATAAATTGTGATATTTGAAACTTAGCTGTTCTGGGAATATTTCCCATATCAATACATAGAAGTCTACTTCATTTTATTTAAGTGCACCAGAATATTCCAAATATTTGAATTGCCCTAATTTACTAAGTTATTTGCCTATCACTACTTTTTTTAGTTTATCACTACAGATGGTGCATACACATCTCTGTGCTTATGTGTGCATAGGGAGTTTCATGGATGATGACTTTCGGGTTTTAATTGATTATTACTATTTTTCTTGGTACCAGGGATCAAACTCAGGACCTTGCGCTTTCGAGGCAAGTGGTAGAACCACTGAGTTAAATCCTCAGACCCTTTAGGTTTTTAATTGACTTTGGGCACTGCCTGTGTGACTCTCCCACGTCCTGCAGCTTGAGCCCTCCTCCTAGGAGAAGCTCACCACCACAAAGGCAGCCTGCCCTCTAACTAGTAGAAATGCCCACAGTTCAGGGAGCCAATAGAGATTCTCAATGATTTCCCCCAAGGTGCTGGATCAGAAGAGCATGAGTGGACTCTGCCCCATGAGATGAGCTGGGGCAGATTTGAAGTTGGCTTTCTTGACCCTTTTGAGTCATCTCCCCGTCAAGCCAGGAACTGCACACTTTCTCAAAATCTTCCCAAGCAAGGCTTTAATGATATTTCTTCATCGTATTTCCTTCCTTCCTTCCATCCCACATGGTGGCCTTGTGCTGAAGAGCTGTGACAACAATCTGACAGATTCTGTTGAGAGCAGAAAGAAATCCCTTTCAAAGGATTTTAGGGGTTTGTGTCACTAGCCTTACTCATGTTCCTATCTTCTGAGCAGTGGTTTTCCTTAGGGGAAATAAATCTTGGGATATAGGACCTCTTCCCAAGGCAGAGCTATTTGTGGTAGTAGAAGTACAGCAATCTATGTCTATGGCCATAGTGTGTGTAAGATATTTTTTTGTCACTATCCCATGCAGTTTTCTAAATAGCTATTTGCAAAGGCCACAGTAACCTAAAGTGCTGTTTATACAGTGAGTTTTCCAGAGGCAGACCTTGGAGATAGTGGGGACGTTCCAGGAAACAGTCTCCTGCTGCCTGCCCTAGTTTCCCTGTGAGCTGGAGGGAGACAGACACTGGTGAGGTGATGTAGGGATGAGGGATTTCTGTATCGTTTTCTCAGGTTTTGGTGACAAGCTCCCAATTCCACCCACCCCTTCAGGTATGGAGTCCAAAGCTTCACTTTGCACAATTTTTTGTACACTTCAATTTTGAAGAGAAAGAACAAAACCTATTTTAAAACTCTTCAGGACTCATCAACTTCTGTTGCTCATATTTTGTGAACAGAAATTGGGTGTGGACCAAAGCACTTGCCATCAATACAGTTTTAACACCGAGTGGTGGATGCTGATGCTGATCAGAATTGTGCCCCTGATGCCTGACCTCTTCTTCTGTTGGTGGCACATAACAAACATCACAGTCTCCATGACAGCTGGCAACAACATCTGGCTTGTGCATCCCGGGTCAGCTGGGCAGCTGCCCATCTTGGCTGGGCTTCCCCACATGGAGGGGTTTTCATAAGCTGCTGTGGTCACAAGATTATTGATGCTCATTTTCCATGGCATAGTTCTGCTCTCATGGGTTAGCAGCATCCTGAGAAGCAGCTGACCCTGCTAGCTTATCACTGTCAGAAATCCTCAGCATTGGCTGTGCCATAATCAAAGTGACATTCTGTGGGTGAACCCTTTGTAGGGTACTCACCATGCCTTTGGGGGTGAACTTGGCTTCTCCTTCTAATGAGCGGCCCATCGGGACCATCAGTGTGAACATCACATCCCTCACCTTTGCACCCTAGTTATTTTACTCAGCATCCCTCAGTCCCTTAGGACTTTTACAAAGGATTCCTAGCCTGACCTGTTGGGGTCTGTCAGCTGTAGGCCAGTCCTATCAAAGGTGGGAAAGGGACTGGGGAAAGCCAGGGCACAGGCACATAGTGGACACAGGATTGATTACAAATTACAGAAGGAGCATATGTTTTTTGAAGTAGTGCACAGAGCAGAGAAGTGTTCATGGTAAACACACAAAAAATAAGTAACAATCTTGACCCTGGTCTCGATCTAGGCTGAGGCCACAGCCTTGAAGATGTCATTCATAAGGTTGGATTTGTCACCTTCGGAGCACACTCACACACAGAACCCTCCTTTCACAAAAGTGAGAGCATTGTCTTAGTATGTCTGGTGTTGAGTTGTACCTGGATGCTGTAACTGGATACTGTGTGTTTCAGTTCTACCACCATTACCTTGGTATCATAATGAGAAAAACTGCATGCATGCCTGGACTAGTAGTCTCAAGAATGGTCAAGACCAGGATTTGAACGTAGCTTTGTTAGTAAGTTTCTCTATGGCATCTGGGAGAAAAGACCCCATCCAGGACATGTTGCTCCATGTGAAATAAATGTAAGATGTACATAATTAAAACTGCTTTATAATGCCTGGTCCTGTAACTGAGTCAGTGCTTAATCATTGATGCTTTGTGAAATTATCGAATTATTATTACTAAAGTTAAAGTTGGTTGTATTTTTTTTTTGTACCGGGGATTGAACTCGGGTCCTTGCACCTGCGCAGCAGGCAGTGAAATCACTGAGCTAAATCCCCAGCCCCTAAAGTTGGTTGTATTTGATGGTTTCAAGGCATCAAGCATGAGCAGAAAGCCATCCAGAGGTCTGTGCTTAAGAGGCAAGAAAGGTGTAGGCAACTTCAAGAAGTAATCCTCAGAAAAGGTGGGAGGAAACATTGGGAACTGGATGGTAAATGAGTTGCTGGGGAATTGCATTCAGCTGATGCTCACGGGCAGGTGAGCGGTGACATCAAGTGAAGAACTGGAGGCAGGCCTGGAGGCAGGGTAGGGAAGCCCTCGTCTCTGAGGCGCATGCCTCATGGCCTGCGCACTGGGATAGAAATCCCTCTGGTCAAATCAAGTGCCCGGGCTCAGGCTGCCTTGCACTTTTATGCTCAAGAACCACTTGAGGATGTCGTTAAATGTGGAATTTGACTCAGCAGGTGCAGGTGGAGTCTAGAGCCTGTATTCCCAGCCTGCTCTCAGAGCTGTGTATGATGCTGGGCTCTGGCCATACTGGAGTTGTGTCCGGTTTAATGTGGCTAAAACCATAAATGAGTGTCAGTTAAGTGCCTCAAAATGAAGAGTGAGGTTTTCCACCAACATGTATTTAAATATTAATCAGAGTTTCTGAATTGTACATACAAGTGAAGGGCAAGCTTTAAAAGTATGCATATATGTTATTTACATATATGCAGGTCTATGTACACACACACACACACATATATATATGTGAACATATACACATAGACATACACAGATACAAAATTGCCCAACAGGCCCTGTATGCTTATGAAAGGAAAATTCCATTCTGTTTATGAATGGTTTACGAAAATGTCTTTAAGTAGCAAAGCTCTCAGACGTGTTGAATGCTGTCACCAGCACAGTTCCTGCACTTGAGCTTTGAAATCAAAATAGTCCCTTTCCTAGTCCCTCGTCATCCCCAGAAGTTGGCTTTAGTATACAATGTACCAAAAGACCTGCAACCACTAAACACCATGCCTTGCAAACAACCTGCAGTTTTTCAGGGCAATGGCTGGGCTGGTGGCAGTCAGCAAAGGACATGCATTCGCCCAGGACACCAGGGACAGTCTCTTGGTCCAAGGAGGATGCTGGCTGTGTTGGTGGGTGTGTCTCCATTTGCTGTGCTTTCTGGCTATTTGGCAGTTGGCTGTAGTTAAGTGAGGCACTCTGGGATACTGAGGTAGAATACACATTACTGCTAAAACTCCACACAGAACGGGATATGTTGACAGTCAGTACCCTGTCCTGAGGATTTTGCCTATATATTTGACATGACTGCTGCTACCCTCTCTGATTCAGAGAAACCTCGGGGCTCAAACTGGTTTTGCGGAAGGCAAGCAGTTGAATGCTGTCCTGTCTTTGTAAAGTGCAGTGCAAAGAGGGAAAACCAAAATGAAACAAAGTCACTTTCTCCTGAAAGACTTGTGCTGCATGAAGATTTCATTTATCTTCTGCCATCAGAAGTTGACATTGTACTAACTGATAGTTGCCCATTCTAGTTGGCATTCTGAGTCCATACTGTTATTTCACCCTCACTGTGAGGACTGGTGTGGGGCAGCTGTTGCCAGGGCTGGTATACTGTTGCCTAGGCATTGAAGAACTGGTGGAAACAGAAAACTAACTGGATTTCACTGAGGCCAAGACCTGTTCTTAATAATGTTGATACTGTATGCAAAGGTATTTAATGTCTTCCCTAGCCATGTATTTGGAAAAACTGAAAAATTCAAATAAATGTCTGAAGGGAGGGGGTTTGTCTTTGAGCACTGTTATGCTAAAGAAATATGACTTCTGCCATTGTCCTCCAGTAATAGTGACCCAGAGGTTGAACTAGGAGTAGACACCCCAGAGCAGATGTAGCTGCCTTCCTGACTCTGAAGCAAGTGAAAATAGGGCACACCAAAACTGTGGATGCTTCTAAGAAAAACTGGGAGAGGATGAGCTAGGAGAGGTGGTGGGCTGATACAGGAGGAGAGAACCAAAGTCAGGTGCTGAGGGGAGGATGGAGCAGAGGCAGGACCCAGGACAAGTGAGCTCGAAAGCAAGAAAGGCATCCAGTTGCTGCTTACAGATGGCAGGCAAACACTGACGCTAAAGATAACCACGCTCCAATTAAAATTTAAGCATTGAACAAAGGCCATGAGAAGGGTTTCCTTTTCCTGTTTAAGAAATGAGAAGACCAGAACATTATTCATAAATGATCAATAGTTTAAGGAATGGGACTGTGATTTTTTTTTTATAATAATCAAAATGTGGCTTGTTTGCTTATATATGCAATTCATTTATCAGGGAGACAGTCGTTTGACTGATGGAAGCACTCCAGCTCACGTAGTGGTTTGGCCAAGCTGGCAGCCATGGGATGTATGTGGAGGCAGATTCCCGAGCTCCCCCTGCTCTTCTCTTCTGAGTCTGAGGGGAAGCCGCTGAAGTCGTCCCGTCTCATGTTTGCAGTTGATATGTGGGGCTGGAGTGAGAGGAGGTGGTTGCTCTCCTACTCTGAGCCTGTCTTCAAGGAGCGCCAAGGCTGAACTGGAACTAGCCACAGACTAAGGCCACTGTGTGGAGCACACTCTGCCCGCCTCTGCCTACCTCACACCCTTCCCAGTGTCTTCAGCCTTTTTAGTCTGTTAACTTGAAGCCCAGTCTTCCAGAATGAGGACTAGGCTCATGTTTTACCCTCACATGTGGACAGTGAGCTGGGAGCTGCCTCTGGGGACAGGCACTGGGTGAGTTTAAATTGATCATTGTCATTTCCAGCTGCGGATGTAAATTTCACATTAAAGAAAGGCTCCTTGATCCTCAGGTCTGTTTCTTTGCCAGTACCATGCTGTTTTTATCACAGTAGCTTTGTAGTATAGTTTCAAGTTGGGGATTGTGATACTCCCTACCTTGTCTTTGTTGCCTAGATTTGCTTTTGACATTCTAGGTCTCTTCTGGTTCCAAATGAATTTTTGGATTGGTTTCTCTAGTTCTGTGAAATATATTGTTGGGTTTTCAGTTGAATTGCATTGAGTCTATAGAGCAGTCTTGGAATTATGGCCATTTTCACTATATTGGCTCTTCCTACCCAGGAGCAAGGGATGTCCTTCCATTTTCTGATATCCTCTTTGATCTCTTTTTTTCAGAGTGCTGAAGTTTTCAGAGTAGTGGTCTTTGATTTCCTTCATTAGACTGATTCCTAGGCATTTATTTCATTTTTTTGGATGCTATTGTGAAAGGAGTTGTTTCTCCAGTTTCTTTCTCATTGAGTCTGTTGTTTGTGTACAGGAAGGGTATTGATTTTTGTGTGTTGACCTTGTATCTAGCTACTCTACTGAATTTGGTAATTAAGCCTAGAAGACTTTTGGTGGAATTCTTGGGGTCTTCTATATAGAGTATCATGTCATCTGCAAATAATGACAATTTGACTTCTTCATTTCCTATCTTTATTCCTTTTATTTCTTTCTCTTATCTAATTGTTGTGGCTAATAGGATCAGTGGAGCAGATTAGAAGATGTAGAAACAACTCCAGACATACTCAGCTACCTCATCTTTGACAAAGGACCCAAACACCCTCACTGGAGGAAAGGTAGCCTCTTTAATAAATGGTGCTCGAATAATTGGGTTTCAACTTGGCAAAGATTAAAACTAGACCTATAACTCACCATGCACTAAACTAAAATCAAAATGGATTAAAGATCTAAATATTAAAACAGAAACACTAAACCGGCTGGAAGAGAGGTTAGGTACAACTCTTGAAGACATTGGCATAGGAAAAGATTTCATGAACAAAACCTCAGTCACACATGAAGTAGCGAATCAAAAACTGGGATCTCATCTTATTAAAAAACTTCTGCACAGCAAGAGAAACCACAAGCAGAATGAAGAGAAAACCCACAATGTGGGAAAACTTTTTACCAGCTGTTCCTCACATAAAGGTCTACTATTTAAAGTATATAAAGAACGTAAAGAAATCAGACCTCCTGAATTGAAAGACCCAATCCAAAAATGAGCATCTGAAATGAACAGACATTTCTCAGACAAAGAAGTAAAAACAGCAAATAAATATATGAAAAAAATCTTCAACATCTCTGGTCATTTGAGAGTTGCAAGTGAAAACAATGGTGAGATTCCACTTCACTGAAGAAAAAATGGCTGCTATCAAGAAATCAACCAATAATAAATGCTGGATGGGCTGTGCGGGAGAAAGGAACCCTTCTCCACTATTGGTGTGGGTGTAGACTGGTGCAACTGTTGTGGAAATCATTATGGAGATACCTCAAAAAACTAAGATTAGAGGTCCCACTTGACCCAGCTATTCCCCTGCTGTGTATCTTCCCAAAATAATTAAAAGAATCATACCACAGTGATATATGTGTACCTATGTGTATAGCGGCACCATTTGTAATAGCTAAATCTTGGAACACCCCAATTGCCCATCAACTGGAGACTGGATAAAGAAGATGTGTTGTTTTTTTTTAATAAAATGGAGTACTACTCAGCCATAGAATGAGAAACTAGAGACATTGATAGCTAAATGAATGTACATTGAGGCCATACTCTTAAATGAAATAAGTAGTACATACATGTGTAAATACCGAATAGAAACTGAAAGTGTAAATAAGGATCAAAAGATATAATAGATGATGTGAAATAGGAAAAAAAGCTCCAAAGGGGAAGGGGGAACTTAGAGGGGTAGGGGAAAGGAAAGAAGGGAAAGCAATAAATATGAGAAAAGGAAAAATCAGAAACAAAGTCTTTGTATATAGGGAGGGGTGGAAGGGGCAAAGGGAGGGCAGGGGAATGGAAAAAATAAGAACCAAGATATATCATGTAAAGGTTCAAATTCCCAGTGATGAATGTCATCATATTGTATGCCTAAAATGTACCAATAAACTTGATGAATTAAAATAGGCTCCTTCCTGCAGTCGGTGACCACGCTCCATGGAAAGCTCTAGAGGAAAGTCTCTGGATAGGGTTTTGTTCTCTCTTGGGACCCTCAAGGGAGAGGAGCAGGCCAAAATTCAGCCTTGCTGCTTTGAGGAGGCCGAAGGCAGGAACAGACATGGGAGTCCAGGTAAGCACCCGAGGAGGGGAAGGGGCATTCTCCTGCCTGCAGCCCACCTGGCCCCGGATAACAGGCCCCCCGCCTCTGGGAGCTGATAGAAACACCAGCAGGGGTAAGAGCATCCATGTCTGCTTTTTTCAACTGTTATATTTTTATTTTGAAGCAGGACACTTCCATTTCCTCGAAGTTTTACACAAACATGAAAATACAGCACTGTATGTATCCATCTGCCTAAGGCGAGAGCAAGTCTTTTTGTTCAAAAATGAACCTAGTTTTTGTTGCCTGGGCTTTTAAACTTCTAAACTATAATTATTTTTGATTACATGTATTTGCTATGTGGCTAATTTACCTTGAATGCCTTGAAATTGAATTTGTGAGATGTATTTTTCTCTCTTTCACACCAGCTGTTCCATTGATTATTTCTACTTCCTCTAGTTGTCTGTTTAATAAGACCACGCTTCAGTTCTGTGCACAGCAGAAAGCCCGCTTCTGAATGCTGATTTTCATGATGATAGTCCTAATTTTTACACTTTTGAAAAAAACTGCAAAACCCAATAGTTTTTTGGATTCTCCATGATTCTGGAAGATGGTCATCTGTTTCTAAGATGGAGAAGGGTTCTGCTGAGCAAAGAGTTATTGGTAAAGCTAATGTGCTAGTCACTTTCTTCATTGAGACACAATACACAACATCTGCAACTAAAAGGAGAAGAGGTTTAATTCTGGGTCAACTTAAAAGAGGAGAGGTTTAAGTCCATAGTCAGCTGGCTCCAAGGCAGAAATAGCATGGTAGAATGATTTGGCATGGTGGCAGGGTTGAGTGGAGGAAAGCTGTTCACATGATGGTGGGCAGGAAGCAGAGAGCAAAAGTTGTCTAGAAGGAAGATCTGCCCACCTAGAACATTCCCCCCAGTGACCCACTTCTAACTAGGCTTCAACAGGATGACAGCTATAACATCCCCGTGATCTAATCATCTTCCAAAACCTCTACCTTGGAGTGCATGAGAGATTTGGGAGTCATTCTTGACCTAAACCATAACACTAGGTTTAAATGAAACCCACACTTGGATTCCTCGTTCTGTTGCTCTGACAAGTGTGTTCTTCATTAAGTTCATCTCATTAAGATGGTTTAAAACAAAGTCACTAATTGTGATACACACTCATGAGGAGGATAACTCTTGCTTATAGCTTAAAGCTAACTCAAGTGTCATTCTACACTTGGGTCCTGTGGAGGTGGTGTGTGGTGTCTAGGGACATGCGCTGACATCTTCTGCCTCCCACACAGCCTGGGGTATTTGCGGGGAGCACTTCTGTACTAGCTGTGAAACTGGAGTTTTCCTTCAGCTGTGTTGCTTTGCTTATAAGCATTAAATGGTGACTGAGTCTTGAAATCAATTGAAATGGATCCTTTCTCTGAAACAAAAGCAGAGGTGTGAGTGCCATGCTGGCGGTGCAAAACTCAGGCGTTGTACTCTGAGCTGGTCTTAGAAGCCTTTGGTTTTGAAAACTTAGGAATCCCTCAGTACCCAACCCTTACCACGAGTGAGTAAAACAGTGTCCTCGAGAAAATAGATGCCAGTTATCTCCTCTAAGCTATTGAGCTTAGTTAGGGTCTTACTAATGACTCTGGTTGGTACATGGTATTTCCTGTCCGTACAGCTTGGCTGGTGTCTGTTCTCCACATTTTGCTGTTGGATTCGCTTGTCTGGCACATTAGGCCTTCTCAGAGTAAATTTCAGCTGATTGTAGCCAATTTGTTCTTCTCTTAATCCTTTTCCTCTAATGAGCTAATAAAATGCATGGTGCAGAAGAAAGTCCAAGCTCTGACTTCAAATGGAAATGAGTTGGAATTCTCCATCTGTGGGCTCTGAGCCAGCGGCTGGACATTTGAGAACCTCTGTGCCCACCTGCAAAATGATTTTTCCAAGTTGATATGTCTATGATAATAATAAAAGTGCCCAGATTAGCTCTTGGTACAAAGGAAGTAAACTATTATTATTATCATTATCATTATTATTATTATATCTGATAATAATGATATGTTCTACTAATCTATTCAGAATCACTAATGTTTAGGGTAGAAAATACATTTTTATGAAGATTTGGAGTTGCCAGAAATTACTATTTTTATTTCCACACATTGTTGGTGTTTCCTTCTACATTTTACCTGGGAGATTTGGAGGAGGAGATTCAGGGCAGAGCTGCCACCAGGAGTCTGGCGGGTGCAGTGCCAGGTGTTTTACAGGCCTTGCTTTTGTTAATCCTACAGAAGCCCTGGAGAGGGGTGGCTTTTTTTTTCTGTCTTGAAGTTGGTGACTTCAATAACTGGACCATCGTCACAGAGCTTAGCAGTGCCCTAAGGATCACAATCAGCTCACTGTGATCTCCATCACTGAGCACATGGTTAATTAGAATAAATCTCTGCTTCTTAGGGTCTAAGGGAAAGGGGGACAACAAGACATTTTCATTACAGGGGTTTGCAGGGAGAGAATTCTAGGAGGTGGGATGAAGACTCAGAACAAAAGATTCTAAGTTTCAGGAAGTTCAGTGGAACTTGGGAAGTCAGTGGAATGGCAACTGGACCCCAAGTGGGCTTAAGCTGAAGTGTGAAGTGTGTAAGTGGGTGCAGGTATGTGTGGTTATGTATGGAGGCATGTTAGTGTGTGTGCAAGTGGTATGTGACTATAGGTGTACATATTTTTTTTTTTTTGTAACTAGGTTTTTAGGGTGTAGGACTTGGGGATGTTTATATTCTAAATAAAAAGAGCCAACAAATAGGAAGAAATTGCAGATACAGGAAAGGGTGGATTTAAAAAAATAATGAATAAATCATAAGAAGCATGCAATTTACCCTTCTTGGGACAAAATGCAAACAGAATTGATAAGCTGAAGGAAGCCCTTAATGGAGGGAACTCAAGGAGAACAGCAGGGTGGGCTGGCTGCAGCTCTTCTCCCTGAACCTGTGGGTGGGGTCTACACTGCTGTAGAAGGAGCACAGTGCTATTCACTATTTGCCCCAGGGGCTGAGGAAGAAAAAGTGCCAAATTATCACTGGAGTGCTGCCATTGCTGAGGCCAGTGGCCACTTAGCTGTGAGGCTCATTCATGTGTGGAATGGAGAGGTTCCTCCAGCTCTGTGATGTGCCCAGATTGCATGTTAGTCTCAGTTCAGTTAGATGTGTCTGTGTACTGAGGGACTGGAGAGGAGTAGGGGAAAAGTCACCCTCAAGCGTGAGATTCTGAAGTAAGGTCCAGTCTAGGTGGCCAGCCTGTCCAGGCCAAGGCTGCTGTCCCGTGTTGATTTCAGACAGGTGTGGCACAGCTGCTTTCCATGGTTCACATGGAACCTTGGGGGATTTCTCATGATCCTCACAGAGTCTTACATGGGAAGGGACCTTCCCCACTCCTGAAACCACATGTAAGATGGCCCAGGACATGCCCACTTTAATGACCATAATCCGACTGCAAGGACACAGTGCTACCCCAGCCAAGCCACAGTGTCTTCATCTCAGGGAGGTCCACACCTAGGAGCCTCTTCGAAGTTCACAGCATTGAGGAAGCCACCTGGAAGTAGACAGCCTTCTCACTGGGTGTCCTTGTGCCGAGATTTCCCTTCATGACCTCCATGTTCTCCAGTTGCAAGGAGGAGCAGGCTGAACCTTGTTCAAGCCACAGACACATTTTTGAGACTCAGACCCATTAGAACACCATAGTTTGTTCATGAGTGGCAAGTAAAGCATGGTTCAAAATGCAGTCATCTCTTTCCAATCGAAGCTATCATCTGCCAGTTAGCCTTGGTCAAACTCGGGGATGATGCATTCTTTGGATGAATAGCTGTATTTGTGTGCTAATGCTCCCCTGCTGCAGTGAAGTGGCACTCTTACTGCCTTGGAACTTGGAAGGCCATTTCATATTGATTGGGTAATATGTCACACAGTTGCTTTTTGTAGGAGGGTAGTGGTCTCCCCCCTCCCTGTGTGGACAGGTGGGAATCAGGAGCGAACCCAAAAGTATGAGAGATTAGTATGCTTCCATGTTCTCTGGAGGAATATGAATCCAGAGCTCTGTAAACATAGGAAATCAGTAAAAATGGAAACGTCCTTGTGACCACAGTCTGCCTCTTCCACTACTTGGAGGTGAGGTGACTTTTAGACCTTCCACAGATTCTACACCATTTATGCCACACTGACAGGGCAGGGTCCTCCCTTCCTGTAGGATTTCAGGGCCACAGGACAAGTGTTATGGTTTATATCTAGATGTTCCCCAAAGACTCATGCACCCATAGGTGGGGCTTTTGAGAGGTGATGGATCATGGTGTTTTGATACTAGGTCATAGTTGTATAACATTGGATTAGTTCATTGGTGAGGTTATAGCTGGGTATGATGTTGGGAGGTGAAGCCTGGTGGGCAGAGGTGGGTCACTGAGGGCACAGAATGGAAATATATATATTCCTTCTCTTCTGTTGAGTGCTGGTGCCTATCATGCCATGAACTGTTTCTCCTCTGCAGTGCCCCTTTATCCTGCCTCCCTACTTTGGAAACAGCCAACTATGGGCTGAAATCTCTACAAACTGTGAACTAAAATAAACCTCTCCTCCTTTAACTTGTGGGTGTTGGGCATTTTGTCCCAGCTATGATAAGTAATTAAGACAACAAGGAATCAGGTGCCCTGCATTTGGGTCAGATGTATCTAAGGGCTGGGGTCAGTAAGCCCTAAGGGAAAGCCTAAGGAATCCCTTGTGTATTTTGGGTGGGTGTAGATGTGTAGGTTTTGGGAGGAAGTCTAATCTGTATTTAATGAACTGTAATAACAGATGTCACTTTAAACATATGTCTGGTACATTTAAAAGGAGTTGTCTTTTGAATTCTCATCCCTTTGATAAATCTTGCAGCTTCTCCCCACTTGGAGCCTCAAGCCACAGTTAGAAGATTTTCTTTGAGGCCTTCTAATTGCATGGGGAACTGTGGTATCACCCCAGGCATCTTTCTGTGATGTCTTGCCTGCCTTTGCACCCCTAACCCTCAGAGCACCCTCTTGGCCCTTTCTGTACCAAGCACTGAAGAAGAAGTCCCTTGGTTCTGTTTCATGGTGTTATTATCCCTGATTGAAGTTGCTGCAGCATGCATCATCTCTCTAAAAGCAACAGTAAGTTTTTGTTAAAATGAAAACTATCTCTGGCTTTATGTGACTAGACCAGTTTAGCATAAAAGAAAGAAAAGCCATGGTTACATTTAAAAAATTAACAAGAGATATATCCTCCAGGAAACTTTATAAATTAAAGGCATATAAATAAACAGATGGTATTACCAATGGAGTTTTGCCTTTAAAAAGAGACGATTTCTGGGTTGGAGGATTTAGCTCAGTGTTGCTGCCACCTGCCTCGCAAGCTCAAGGTCCTGAGTTCGATCCCCGGTACGAAAAAAAAAAAAAGAGAGAGAGAGAAATGATTTCTTGGATAACATTTTCAGATGCATTCTGGTCAAAGTGTCTCTTAAACACATAGGATTGCAAACTCTGGATGTGTTATTTCTCTAAACTCAGACAATGAACATAGGACATGGCACATTCCTTGGGCGACAAACTCTGGAGAATTACAAGGAATGTTGGAGTTTCAGGCACAAGAAGAAAAATCACTCTTAATTCACTGTCTTCTGCCCTTTGGAGACTGGGACCTCTAACCTCACCTGTTACCTGGACATAAGTAAGAAATGGAGCGGAGGCTATGGCTCTGAATCTGAGATGACTTCCCAGTGTGCTCTTGCTCCAAACAGTGCTTAGGATTTCTAAGCATTGGGTCAGGTTTTTAGTGTCTGTGAAAATAAGACTGTCATTCAAAATGACTTTGTGCTGCTCACTGTCTCACACCAGCCTCAGCCCACAATCATAGCCTTTCTGCTCAGGACCTTCCAGCCAGTTGGTAAAGGTCTAGATAAGATAGGACACCAAGAAGTGTTGCAAAACAGTAAGTGGAAGAACATCTAGCATCTGTTAAGCATTTACTACAGGCTCTGCAGTTTCACATGATTCACCTCATTAGTCTCCTGACAGGTCCTGGAAGGTTCGTGATCAGTGTGCTTTGCAGGAGGGAAGGCTGCTGAATGGGAAGTAGAATTGGCTGGAGATCAGGACTTTCAAGTGGCAGATCTAGGACTGAGACACATTTCCTAGGTTACAAAGACAGGGATATGCTCCATAGGATACCAGAATGTATACAGAATGTGTGTGTGTTGGGGGGTGAATGTGCACAAAACAACCCTTAGCAGAGGCCCTGTCCACCTTGCTGCCTCTGAGGTCCATCTTCCTTCCTCTCAGCACTCTGCTTTTTGGCTCTCTAAGCTTATTAGCTCATTCACTCTGCAGTCTTTGACCTCTGGCCCTAGGCATCAGGACCAGTCATGATGCACTGTACTCACTGAGACCTAGGCTGCCCCCTCACTCACTCTTGTTCACGTGGAGTTTTGGTCCTTGGAACCGCGGGGAGCCCTCAATACAAAGCCCCTATAGCACCTGTGGGCCTATCTCCTGCTCACTCCATCCACAGCAGCCGTCGCTCAGCTGTGACCGCTGCTCCCAAGCTGGTCTCATGACAGTGAGGGCACCTGGCTGCAAGGAACTCCTTAGCCTGTGCTGTGGTTCTGTCCCTAAGTCCAAGGTGGGGAGATGGGGAAAAACCCTGTGAGATGATTCCAGTGGTTCACTTTGCAGCGTTGATGGTTTTGGCCTAAACCATTCTCCCCACCCTTTTCCTCCACCTGCATGGTGTGTGCTGGCTCCAGCCCCTCTGCCACCTACTGAGGGACCTGCAAACTAAGGGGTGTATGAGCCACAGGGCCAGAGCCATCGGCTGCTTCTGATCTGCTTCTGGGATTTAATCATAAGCATGTTTATGCTTCAGTTGTCTCCAGGTAGGGTGGATTTATATTTGTGATACCGTTGCTGTTTCCTTTCAATAAATGTGTGGAGGCACAAAAAATGAGCCACTTTGAGAAAACAGCACTGATTTTGTGGCTATGACTGAGGGTCAGGGGCTCAAGGTCAGCCTGCCCCTGGGGTGCATCAGGAGGAGAGAAACAGGAAGGGAGAAGCTGGGGCTGGCAAGGGCACTGGTTCCTTGTGCATGGACTAAGTGGAGGTGGGCACCTGAAAACGTGCAACCTCTCTAGCAGGAGAGGAAAACATTGCACTTTGCTTACTTTGCTTGATACCAATATCTCCCCCTTGGCTGGTCAGCATGTCTCTGATCCAGACCAGTTGTATTCTCTCTTTTGCCAATCTGGCCTGACCCTCACCAAGCCTTGCTGAGAGTAAATGGGCGAAGTTGGAGAAATCCTCACCATCAGTTCTCTGCAGAGAGTGTGGGTGGGTGGATGGATGATGGATGGCTGATGAGGTGGGTAAGGGTCCATGGGACAGACACACTGGAGCACAGTGCCCAGGCTGGGTGGGTGTGGGCAAGTCAAGGGGCCTGGAGACAACTGGAAGGCACTACTGATGGAAATATCAACTGTGCCAGCCACTGCAGTGAGAGGTAGAAAAGTTGAGGGGGCAAAAGGCCAACTTGTTGCTGTCATACAATGCTCTTGCAATGAAAACACCTGTGATAACTAATCCTTAGCTGGATATTCCTTTGTCTAGGTGGTAAACCTTTAGAAAACCAGCTGTGTAGTATTGGCTTCTTTCTTATTGCTACTTTGTGTAGAAAGGCTGTCTGGTGGGGGTACCTGGGATAGTTGTTGATCTCCCAGTGACCCATCTATTGTGTCCCTAACTCTTCATTGTGCCTATGTGGATAGAACTGATGTAGAGCTCTCTGTTGCTGGCTTTTTTTTTTTTTTTGGTGTTTTGTTTTTGAGGCAGGGTCTCACTTTGTAGTTTAGGCTGACCCTGAACTCACTATGTACCCCAGGCTGGCCTCAAACTCTCGGAGATCCTCCTGCCTCACCTTGAATGCTGGGATTACACTCGGGTCTGTTGTCAGCTTTGCCAAGGGCCTCCTGAAGGAAAACATCTCTCTGGCACTTCCTGAAATTCTTGTCTATCACTATAACTAGGAAGCAACTCTGCCCCCATATGCAGCCAAAGCTCTCTTTGGGGCTTCCTCTGACTTCTGTGCACTGCAAAAACTGGGGAGAAAAGATACCTCAGGGGGGAAAAGTGCCCGTAAGTCTGTTTTTCCCACTGAGGTGACACCCAGGGGTTGAAGATTGGACTGGAGTGCACATTCTTTCTTGCTTTGGCCAGGTGACCTCCTGGGTCTTTACAGGAGCAGGGACAGAACACATTGTGCTGTTTGGAAGTCTACAATCTTACGTTTGACGTTAATTCTAGCATTTGATATATGTGCATCATTCCGGTAGTTACTGAGCCTCTCTGAACTTCCTGCCTCATCTCTGAAGTGGACGGCAGTATCCCCCCTTCAGGTATATTGTAGGATCAGAGACAATGTCTATAAAACAGCCAGAGCACACTGACCATGGACAAGGCAGCAAGCAGCAGTGCTATTGTTATTTCATGACCAAGGCAGTATTGATGTTATTTCATGCCCAACACATGTAGGAGCATACATGCACACAAAACAGTTGCACACATGTGCACACATACACACACACAGACACACACACACTACCCATACATAAACTACACACTGGAATTAAAGCCTAATTCAATGTCACTTGTGAAGCCAAATTTTCCAAGTGAAAAAATTAGATATTAAAATTCTTCCCCAAAGCTTTCTTAACATAGCAGGTATCTTTAAAAGATGTTGTTCAAAGTCCTCTCAGCCCATCTGGGCACACAGACTGTGTCACTCCTCCTCTTACGCGCTGTGCTTCAGCACCCTGGAGAGAAGGGAGGTCACGTGTGCAGCACAAAGCCTTCACCTGGAATGTGAGGATTAGCTGTCACCTCACCCTGTCCTTGCAGGATGATTGTGAATTTCTAACTTTAAGATCTTTCTCTTTAAGAAACTCATTCAAGTACTGTATATACTTTTATGACCACATTCTAAATTTTTTCAACACTTACAAGGCATGACTTTAATTTTTAATACCAGACTTATTTACCTGGTCGCTTTGTTAGTTTCCCGTGGGACTGGATACATCAGAACCATGGGGACTTTGCCTGTCTTTAAAAAGGGTATTGGTGGTGGGGTGTGCTGTGGGTCAGGCTGGGGGCAGAATGACACCCATGAACTTTCCCAGTTTTGTGCGGTGTCTCTTGGCCTTGAGTTAGGTAGTTCTATGGGCCTTCTGCATCTGCACATTCCTGGTGCCACCTGTGAGAGAGCGATCCCTCTTCTGTAAGGTGAGAACAGTCAGAATGCCCTCCTCAACAGCTGCCACGAGGACTGGTCCCCATTGTGTGTTCACAAGGGTCAGAGCCCTGCTAGGCCCACCGTACACTGTCATGTTAGTAGACAGTTAGAACTTACCCTCTCTGGCCAGCAGGAGGGCTCCGGATGCATGCAACATGCCTCTCTCCCAGGCCTACTCTGTGGCAGGTACAAATCACATTTTTCTGTAAGTGCCATCAATATCTATGTGATCTGCCTAAGGTGGAGGTTAAATCCAACTATACTGAGTAATTTGGCAGGCTGTTTTCTTAGTTCTATTTCCTGTTCCAACCCTGACAGGAACCCAACTAAAGAGGAGAAGATAGTCAAAGTGTGAAAAAGGCCAGTTCTTTTCCTACCTCTGGCTCTGAAGAGACTCATGGCCTTTGTGATACATGGGAATGAAATGATCAAACCAGCTATAGAGTTTCCAAAGCAGGTCTGTGTTCACTTTTCTTCCCAAATTCTCTTACATGGGAGGCAAAAATACTATCCAGACTGAAGGCTTTGCTGTAGCAAAAAGAGCAGGCAGCTGTAGGATGTATGATAACAGATGGTGCAGATCTGCTAAATGCCTTCTGAGTGTTGCCCCCAAGTTCCATGAGCCCCCACCCCCTGCAATTACCTCAGGCTCTACCCCTCCCTATTATCTTCTATCTGTCAACAAAATTTCTCTAGGGAAGAATTCAAGAAGAAAAACAAGGGAGGCTTTATTTCCATAAAGATAACAGTTGCAAACTAGAGGAGACTGCAAGGAAGAGGGGCTGGCTTCTGTAGAGAAAATTCCCTCAGGTTCCCACTGCAGGCCTCCCATGTAAATGAGGTACCAAGTGTGCCTGAACCTTCGGTCCTGATAGGTTGCTTGCAGATCACAGCTCCTTGGCCAGGCAGGTCCAGGCAGCAAGGTCAGACTTTCTGGAGGTTCCTTGTCTGGGCAGTTGAAATAAGAACAGGACTCTGCAAAGGCCTTGAAGCTCAGGTTGTGGTTCTTTGCAGAACATAGCTTCTGTATGTGACCCCACAGTCAGCAAACGGCTACAAGGCTCTCTGTTCTGATTTGTCCTGGCTGGCTACTGGGGATGCACCCTGGGGATGCAGAACTCTTTAAAGTTCACACACCTGACCCACTTCTGTGTATCTTGTCTCCTCAGGCTTTGTTTACACTGGTGGGACTGTTTTCCTTGTCCATGCAAAACAAGGGCAGAGTGAGCAGGAACCATCCTGTTGCTGATGATAGGATCAATTCAGCCAAGCGTGGAACTTCCTGGCTGCTGTGGGATCAGGGCTGTTTGCTCACTTACATTCCCTGAGACAAGGCAGTGCTGTGTTTTTGGAGGCTGTAGCATGGGCTCCTGGTGATGCAGTGTGGCTTCCAACTGAAGCTTCAGCATAGGCAGGAATTGTGCTGCTCTGGGCATTTGGGTTGGGCCACTATTTGTCTTTTTCCTGTAATTTTTCAAGGAAAACACTTTCATATTTCCCTGCAACAAAGATTTGTCTTTTTCTATAGATACGTACTTTTGGTTTCTGATCCATTAATTGTCAGAGTTAACCCTTGGCCTAAGAAAACTTTCTTTCCCTTCCTTAGTGATTGTCTCTAAAGCCCCGGGTACCTTTTCTGCTCAGCTCCTCTCTCTGGCTGTTGCTGAGCTTCTTCCCAGGAGTCAGACTAGGCATCTCAGAGCTTGTATCTCCTGCATACCACTCCTGGCAGGTGGCTCTTATCTCAGCTTGGAAGGTGTTGCTCCCAGCCTGACAGCATGCTGTGGGCTTTATTATTTCCAGTGGTGAGGTCCATTCATGTTATCAGTGAACAGGGCGCCTCCTCAGAGAATTAGGCTTTCCCCAGTAATGTTTATTCAATTTTAATCAAACACTTTCATTTATGTTTAAAGATACATTTTAAGGTAATTTTCTCTCCAAAGTCAATGTGTTTATCTAGTGGTGAGTTTCCAATTTAAAATTCTTCCTTCCGTTTAAACAATGCTCTTTTCTGATTAAGCGCGCCTCTCTGGCTCCCCTTGGGGTGATGTAGTCAATGTGAAAATCATAGGTGGGCAGGAAAAAGAGCGTTGAATAATTTATGGTCTAGAGGTGTTCAAATGGTAGGAAATTGGTGGTGGGGAAGAATCAGCAATATCTTTAAATCAAGTAGCATCCGATGGGAAATATCAGAGCTTGATTGTATCACACTTAGGAAAGGTCAGGACAAGTCCTGACTTGGGCTGCATCTGCCACTTTCCTTACCCTGTGACCTTGGCATCCACTCTATCTTCAAGCAGTTGGAAGTATGGGAAACCCTACTCAGAGCTGAGCTGAAGCTGTCCCTATAAACAGTATTTGGCATTTCCTGAATGTTAAGTTTTGTGAGAGAGATTTAATTGCACAAGGTGACACCTTTCCCATCTGGAGGTATGTTGTTTAGTGAAAATAAAAGGCTTAAACAATGACAGTGAGCCTTTTATTAAAGTGTATTTGCAAAGACTCTAGTTTCTTGTAAAGTGTGTTCTGACTGTAGAATGAGGAAACTTCCAAACTAAGGGGTGAAGCAGTCTCAAGAGTGCATGGGAGTTTCTGAGAAGCCACAGCTCCAACAGGGTCCTGTGAAGGAGTGAGATGACTAGCCCATGAGCACATGTGGCTTATGGATCACCCCTACCTGTGTCCTGGGCTGGTGGGAGGGTGTGCACCAGACATGGGAGAGGTCTCAGGGCCAGATCAGGGCAGGCTGCATCTGAGAGGCCAGGATGGTCAAACCAGTGCTGAGCTTCAGCTTTCTCAATGTGAATGGGAACAGTGACAATGCCCACTGGAAAGGTTGTTATAAAGGGCTGCCATCCCTACCCCTCCCTTGGCAGGGTCTCTAAGCCATCTGCAGAGGAAGCCTGGCTTTTTTGCAGAAGCTGTGGATTCACAAACCAGTGCCAAGTTCTGCAGTCAGTGGAGTCACTGTGTTTGTTTTATTTTGCTTAACATGAAAAGCCTGCCCTCATCCTCAGATGAGGAAGCCTCTGCCAGGTTAATTGATTGACTTCTTCAGCACCAGTGTTGTCCTCATTATAACAGTAGGATAGACTGATATTTGGGAGCACTTGCTCAGGACCTGTGAAACCACAATTCTTCCTGCCAAGCATGGTCTCTGTAGGGCAGGGTCTTGTTTCCTTCCTACTTGTCTGCAGTTCCCAGAGCAGAGCTAAGCACATGGACCTGTGCCTTTGGGGAAATGAATTCTCACATTGGTGTGTCCAGTGTTCACTCATTAAGGTATCCCTTTGGCAGACACACTAGAAAGCAGGGGACAGGGAAGCTTTTAGCATCATAATGTTGACATAGCTGGGTCTCAGAAATAAACTCATTGCCCTTTCGCCACTGTCTTGGAGACAGCTAGAGGTTGTCTTGGTTCCATGGATGGGGATTGTGAGGTACAGCAAGCCCAAGAGAGAATGGCCCTACCAAGCTGGCATCTGAAGTGAGGCTGTGTGGCTCTTGGAGCCTGAGTGCTTATCTGCCTACTAATATTTTACAGAGGATTTGAAGAACAGAATGTGTTCAGAAAACTTATGGGAATTTACAGATATCTGGTCCCAATGAAGAATGATTTGTAGAATGAATTATTGTCCCCATTATATCTTCCTTCTGTTTACATCTGTAGAAATTTCCAGGACGCGAGCCCCTGGATGTCAAGTCTTCCCAAGATTGTGGGTGGGTAGGGTGCAGATGTGAATCCGACATAACCTGAGCTTCTGTCTTGCCTCTATGCTGTACATCCTCCTGGTGCCAGGGGCTGAGGGGTGATGGAGTCTGCTTTCCTCTGGTTGCCAGGCCAGACACAGGAGAGGGCCTTCTCAGTTTTGGGGGCGGTGGCTGGCCTCTGCCTCTTGTAACCAACATCCCCCACTGTTGATGCAGTCCCTGATTGAGATTTTATTGGGCAGAACCTGCCCCACAGGGGTAAGAAGGGGCATTTTGGGCTAATGAGTGACTAGTGCATCTGAAATTCAAGGAGAGGGCGGTGAGAGGAGGATGCATTTGGAAGCATTTGGAAGCTTCTGTAGGAAATACTCCAGGATGCAGTCCTAGGCAGGGTCCTTTCCTTGTTCCTCCTACTATGCATTCTATGGGGTCTGCACCAATAGTTCTTTTTAAACCATGCTAACTGTGTAGGCCTTTGATGTTTCCATCTCTTGCAGAGAAAGCTTTTATTTTCACTGTGGCTGCCTACTCACACTCACAAGTGAATTAGTTGTTTTATAAGGCACCCACAAATAGGCCTAATTAGATAGTCTTAGTTGTAATTAAGAATCTTGATCAGCAGACTTGTGGATGTACAAACCAGCGTGGGCAACTTCCCCCATTCAGGGGAATACTGAGACCCTTCAAAGAATTAGCTGCATGTATTTGTCATATCATCTGGAACCTCACCTTTTTAATTTGTCTTATTACTTTGTAAGATATGTTTAATTATGGACAATTTAGGTAGGGCCTAATCATTTTGAGTTTGCCAATTGATTCCAAGTCTAGGTGAATGAAATTTCTTATTATACATGAGGGCTAGGCAAATGATGTTTCCTACATGATTGTGAGACGAATGAATGAAGTTTCCCATCATGCATTTAAGATACACTTAAATTCAGTTCAAGGACATGCACATAAAAAGGAGGAAAGCATCTAGGGTATGCAGTATTTTTTCCATTCACCTAGGAGATTAGGATAATGGAGCCACACTGCATACTTAAGTCACAATATCTTGGTGCTTTGTATCTTTCAGTTTTATTAGACTAAAGATCGAACTGAGAATTAAGCCCAGTTGGGAGATTTTAGCAGAGGTGTTAATGCTGTTTTTAGTCTGGGAATAAAATGATTCTCTCTAAGCCAACACATGGCTCTAAATTGCTCACTACTCAAAAGTATCAGGATATCCCACATATTTATTATTTTTTGCATAATTTTATAGGAGAATAATAATGGGAAGAGCAATCACTAACTTGTTTCTTGGGTTAGGCAGAGTTTTAAGTACAGTCATCCCCTCTTGCTATGGTTTGGATATAGTCATGTGCTGGAATCTTGGTCCCGAGTGAATCAGTGTTGTGGTGGAATCTGTAAGAGGTGGAGCCTAGCAGGAGGTAATTAGGTCATTGGAGTCCTTACTCTTGGAATAGATCAATATAGACTTTTCAGGACCAGGTTCATTCCCATGAGAATACTTTGTTATAAGGGAGCCCAGCATTGCTGCTGAATCCTTCTTCCTCAAGCATACTTGCCACTCCTGCATATGTTCACACCATTGTGATGCCATCTGCAATGAGGCCCACACAAAAGCCAAACAAGTGCTGGCATTATGCTTTTTAAGCTTTCAGAACTGTGAGCTAAAGAAGCTTCTTTTTAAATAAATGCCTAGCCTTGGGTATTTTGTTATAGCAACACAAAATGGATCAAAATATCTTTCATCCACAGAGGATATGTCTCAAGGTCTTTGGAAACCTCCATACTAAATTTTAAATAAACTGTTTATTTCCCTATATAGTGCATGCCTATAATAAAGTTCAATTTATAACTGAGGGGAAGTGAGAGATTAACAATACCAAATAATAAAATACAATAATTTTAACAATATACTGTAACATAAGCTATGTGAATATACTCTCTCCTCCCATGAAATATCCTATTGTACCATACTCACCATTTTCTTCTTGTGATGATGTAAGATGATGCATTGCCTTTGTGATGAAATGAAGTGTGGTGAATCACATAAGCTTCATGATGTAGCCTTAGGCTACCAGTGACCTTTGGACTGTCCTTTGTTGAAGTTTTTGCAAAGGTTCAATGCTTTCTGGTGCAACATATGGTTGTCATTGGGAATATATTTTCTGTTTATGTTTTCGACTCACAAATTTTATGCCTTTTCCATCTGAGATGAGCACTTATGTACTGTGGCTATAACTTTTACAATTTGAGATGCAACAGTAAATCGAGCATGAATTTATTTTTCCTTTTTCAGATTTTTGTGGATATAAGATTTGTTCTTATCGTCAATGCTAGCGAGCTCACCATATGGTGCTTTTTCTTGAAAACTTTAACCTTTTTATTTAAAGGAAGCACTTTACTGCCTCTCTTTGACACAATCAATTCCAGCACCATTGACCTTGCACTTTGGGACCACTGTTAAGTAAAATAAGAGTCACTTGACCACAAGCACTGTGATATCTTGACCATCAATCTGAGAACGAAGACAGCTACCAAGTGACTAATGAACAGGTAGCACAAATGTGCTGCACAAAGGGATGACTCATGTAACAGGTGGGACAGCTTGAGATTTCATCATGATACTCAGAATGGCATGTAATTAAACACTCATGAATTGGTTGTTTCTGAAATTTTCCACTGAATATTTTCAGAGCAAGGTTGACCATAAGAATTGAAAACAGGGAAAGAAAAACTATGGATATAGGATTCATCTCTCTCCTTCTGCAATCCCATGGTGAATGGCCTGTGAGGTGTTTCAAGACTCCCTCTCCAGATGGGGCAGCTGATGTACAGAGAAGTTGTGCATCTCTTTGGAAGCCTCAGCTGGAGTGGCTGAACACTTTCTCTCTAGGGTCCTCTTCCTCTCCTTCTACACAGTGAAAACATGTCCATACATGTGTTTGTGGAAGTGTCTGCACAAAACTTTAGACTTAACTTTTTTTACATTTGTCATGGCTTCATAATCAGGGAATGAAATAAGAAAACTAAGGATGGTCAGCAGCAACAGAGAGAAGATTTTATGCAGGTACTGGTGCTGTGGAGGTTCCAGCTGATTTGATCCTTTGGACATTTTACACTTCTTGCTTATTTCATTTCCATCAGAGCAATGGGTGCTCCTGAGTGTAGTGCTTTTTTGGTACATGTTTGTAGTACAAAATGGATCCATTCATTGTGGGTAGTTGGTGCATGTACATAACACAGATTTCACCTGACTTCAGAAAGAATAGGTGTGGTGCTTTTGATTGTTGCACATGACCATTGTTCTCTGGTACACCTGGGTGGAGTGCATCTCCAGGCCTCTGTGCAGTTTGGAGGTCCCAATGATGACAATGCTGGTTGTTTGCTGGAGCAGAGCCTCCTGCCTGAGCTGCTCTAGCCTGTTTCCTCTCTTGACTAGAACTTATTCTCTCTAGCTGAGGCTTTGCTTTCCCTGTATTCATCATACAATATGAATGAAACTGTCAGTGCACACTAGGACATTGCATGGTAACATAAAATAGAAGAAGTTCTAGCAAATCTAGCTCCTGCCACCATCTGGCCCTGAGCACTAGGAAGGGGTTGAAGTGGGAAGCCCCCTTCACACCATGTGGCAATATGGCAGGGTATGGTAGAAATGGCTTACCACACATTGGCCTGATCTGAGGCATCTAATTTAATTCTAGCGCCATCGACTTGCATCCTGAGGGCTCGGCATGGTCCCTGCCACACTTGGAGGTGGCCTCTGTCTTCTCTTGTGGGTAGAGGGCTGAACTGTCCCTGGCAGGGAAGGCCAGGTTGTACTGCTCTGGCTGTGCCCCACTGCTGAAGGATATCCATCAACCCTCCTCTGCTCTCTGCCAGGTGCTCAGGCTACAGGTGGTGCTCAAAAATGGACATTCAGAGTGTTCTTGAGTGGGTGCGAGGCAGAAAGGGAGACTGAACAATGTCTTTAGATGTTTCATTTTGATTAAAGCATTAAAGTGCATGGTAGTACCTCATGGAAATTGTAAATCTTTACTGGAGGAAAATGAGAAAATATTAACAGTGTGATATAATGACTTGGTGTTTCAGCTGTTTGCAATGCCTACTTGATTTTACATGAAGACTATGTTGTCACTCCCAAATTAATTTTTGGAAAATGAGTTACTGACTGCAGATATAATTTATTACTAATAAGGAAAATATGTCTGTAACCTGAACCTGATGGTGTGTAGTTAGCAAAGTAGGAAGATGGAATAACAAGTTGGTGAAGAGCAAAGGAGGAGGTGGCAGAGGGGAGGAAGAGAAGCCTAGGTCCACTGGGACAGGCCTGATGGACACTTTCTGCCATATCCTGTGATCCTGTACGGCACTAGGCAACAATGTATTCTTAAGCATCTCGAGTTGTGCAGTCTGGCGATTAAATAACTTGGCAAAGCCATGCCAGTGTTCAAGTATGGCCCAGTGGTGCTTTCCTTGGATGGTATCCCCTTCCCTTATTCCCCTTGATGTTGAGTATGAGCCCTGGTCATTTGGATATTTCCCTGCTGGGTGTTCTGGAGAGGGGACACGGCCAAGGCTGGCTCTGGTGCTAGCGGGATAAAAGTGAGGAGAGTTGTGTGAGGGGTAGGGGTGGGAGGAGTAACCAGGAGTCCCAGCTTGGTCTGTGGCTCGCACTACCTTAAATTTGCACAAGCCCAGGGGAAGGCTCATCCCCTCGCCAGCCAGTCTCCTTGTCTGTGGAACGGGCACAAGAGCCGCTCCCATTGTTCTTGCAGTTACGTTAGTGGTAGAAGAGAAATGCTGGGAAGTCTGCAATGTTATACTGAATTCCATGTCCGGCCTTTTCTTTCCTCTAGGTTATCTCATTACTATTCTTTGTGCAGGAAAAAAGGGCCTTTTTTGGTGTTAACTAGGAAAAGTATTCTCTAGATTTTTAGTCCTCACTTCACTTCTGTTGCTATGAAGACCAGCCTGGTGAAATTGCAGTGGCTTCACAATGCAGCCTAATCAATGAACACTGTGTTTCTAGGCATAAAATATATTTATAAACTTGCTATTTGGGGTGTTGCAGCATTAAAATTCTGATCTATGTACCAGTGATATTTTGGAGGCATTTATATTTGAAAATTAATATTAAGAACATAAAGATGCCTATAAGCTTAAAATTATTTAAATAATTAAATGTATTTAGATAATTATAAAATGGTTTATTTCACAACTTATTTTAATGGTTACTTAAATAATTATAAAATATAATTATTGCCCAGCTGTGATATAGTGTTTGTCACTGTGGTGGGGAGACACATAAGGGCATTTAGCCACTAGATCCTATAGAATGAGAATTAGAATGCTTATTCAGAAAAGGCTGGCAGGGCTCACAAATGGTAATGGCTACATATTTTATATTTATAAGTACATTTATCTAGAACATTTACATTTGTAATAACAGAATTATTTTAGTAGTCAGGCCATGTGCATATAAAGCTATCTGTTCATTAAAGTTCTAATAGTGATTCTCTAATGCTTTTAAAACAAAACTCTTATTTTAAATCATAATTACAATATGCAAGTATCCACTTTCTTCTTAGCGTTAACTAGAAATCATCAGTTAACTTAGTTCACATTTCTATTTAAATAGTTTATGATTTTCCAGAATTGTGCTTCTTAAAGCCAAGCTCAGAAAAGATGTTTCACCATGAGAAAAACCATGGCTTAATCTCTTCCCTAGAAAAGGCAGGCAGAGCATTAGTACATTAGTTGTTCTGTAATTTGGCTCCAACGATGGGAGTTTCTGCTAAATTACAGACAAGAAGAGACCCCCGAGGACATGGAAGAGGTTGCAACTTTATGGCAGCGCTGGGCCCCACAGCAGTATCATGCAAGGTGGGCTGTGTCACGTCCCCACATGGAGCTCAGTGGGCTTGTTGTAGCCCAGCTGAGGAAGGCCAGGCTGTAGAGCTCCACAGTGGCATTGTCATAGCCAATGATGAGAGATGACGGGCACTGTCATAGTTGGAGGGAGAGTGAGCTTTTCTAATTGAGGTAATTGGGCACCCCTATGAGAGGAGGGTTTTGATCATGAAGGAAGGACCTGAATTGGGCATCAGCAGTGGTGAGAAGTGACTAATGAAGGTCTTACTGATTGATTCTGTCCTCTCTTGGTCTTCAGGGTACCTCGAGGGCTAAGCAGGCTAGCCCATCTGTGATTCAGCTGGTCTCTAGGGTGCCTGGGTGGCTTAGTGTGGGTGGCCATCTGCAGTAGCAGGGTTCGGTCACCTTTACCAGACTCCTAGCCCCACTCATCTCTGAACCCTGCCACCCAAAACTTTCTGGGCCTGTGGTTTTTCTGTTCTGGATGTAGATATGACCCCTACTGATGCCAGACCATCTTTCGTCTCTCCACAGATAGCTACTCTCTGAAAAACCACTGAAGTGGAGGCTAAATTTCTTGACTTTTCAAAGTTGGCCAGGTCAAGGCCCACACTATGCTTGGAACAGGCAGGTACTACATGGACCACAGGATGTGAGCTGCTAATGAGGATGAGGGGTCACTTTCTCAGTCTCCATGGCCCTTTAGGCTACTGGAGAGAACTTCTTCCATTTTGGGTTTTTGTTCCATAAACATTTCTGAACCTGACGTGATTGTTTCATGTAAGCCAGTTGGATTTAGGGGATAGCAAGGGAATAGCAGGTTGCTGATACAGGAAAAGCTACAGAGAGAAGCCAGAAGTCCAACTTCAGGGGAACCTCTGTCTTTATGTTGGAGACATGGGTAACCAGCAAATAGTGTACTTGAACTCCGCCCCACTGTTCCCCCAGTACCCACTCCCCAGGGTCTCCCTCCTGCACAGCCTCCAGGAAGCATAGCCTTAGCCATCAGGAGTCTGAATGTCTGTGGCCCCAGCCCGGGAACACTCGGAGGAGAGAAAACCACAAAAAGTGGTCATCTCAGCACAAACAGGGCTTCAGTAGGGCTACTGAGAAGGAATTTTTAAAATAAATGTTCATTGTGTTAAAGAGTTACCTAGTATGAGATACAGGCTGGAATGAGGCAATTCCACAGAGAAATCATCGTGGGAATAATTCACATTTAATGTAGTTTCATGGAAGATGCTGTTTCCAGAATCTAACTTTCTCTCCCTTTTTCTCTCCCTTTTTGATTTTATTGCCATTTTTTGACATTAAGAGAAATTGAAAACCTGTTTAGATTTCATAGCTTCACATTTCAGAAGTAAGTGACATAGCTAATAGCCAGGATGTGTCTGATTTGTGCTTCACAATGAGACCTTTGCTTCGCTTTTTAATTATGTGGCATTCCACAAAGGAGAAGTGTTGGGATAAAAGAATAAATTGCTAAGATTAACATTTTCTTTCCTTTTTTAAGGGTACCACTTATCAGTCACAAAAAGCAATAAAACCAGATGTGATGAAATTGGATTGAGAAAAAGAATGGGTTTGATTTTATGAAATGGGCCACTTGGTCTGACTTGGCTGGATTCTCAGAGCAGCTCAGAAAGAGCAAGGGAACAACATGGAAGAGGAGAACCTGGGGGTGTTAGACCCAGAGATGGAAGCCTGAGACCTGATTCTGGGCCACAGTTAGGGCTGAGCCCTTTGCCTTGCAGAGAACCCTGGACTTTAGGCCGAAAGAGCACTAGATTTGAAGCTGGTGATGATGCGAGCCTTCATGGACAATGTCTTTCTTATTCACTGATAAAATAAGAGCTGGATGAGATGGTCCTCATGTTTCTTTTTAGTATGAAGGGTGAGAAAATGTTATACATTTGCATATCATAGTATATTCTTTGGTAGTCGGTCTCTTGTTCAAACTCCTTAATGGTTTCAACTTGTCCCAACTTGGCAACAGGAACCTTACTTTCTATCTGCTTCGAAATCTATTTTACAAGGATCTTAGGTTGGATAAAGTCCCCTCCAAATTTACTCAACCCAAAACCTCAGAATGATACTTTATTTGGAAATAGATTCTTCGCACATATAATTAGTTAAGAATTCTGAGATGAGATCATCTTGGATTTTGGGTATACCCTAAATGCAAGGTCTGGGGTCTCTATAAGAAGAGAGTAGCCAAGTATGGTGATACACTCCTGTAATCTCAGTACTCTGGGGAACTGAGGCAGGAGGATCTTGAGTTTGAGCCCAGGCTGGGTAACTTAGAGACTTAGAAAGACCTTGTCTCAAAACAAAAGAAAACTAAATAAATAAAAAGAAGAGGGCTGGGGATGTAGATCAGTGCCAAGGTCCTGGGTTCAATCCCAGTGGAGAGGGAAGGGAGGAAGGGAAGGAAAGAAGGAAGGAAGGAAGGAAGGAGGGAAGGAAGGAGAAAGAAAAAGAGAGAAAGAGGAAAGGAGGGAGGGAGGTGAGGAGAGGGCACAGACGTGGGAACTAAGATTGTGTCATGATGGAGGCAGAGGTTAGAGTGGTGAAGTCAGGAGCCAAGGATCCCCAGGAGCCATCAAGAGCTGGAAGATGTGGAAAGAATCCTCCATGAGCCTTCGAAAGGAGGGCCACCTTGCCCACACCTTGATGCCAGGCTTCTAGTCTCTAGAACCATGAGGAAATATGTTTCTGTTATTTTAAGGAAAAAAGTTTGTGATAATTTGTTCTGGAATCTCCAGGAAACAAATACAAACAGCAACATGAATTATTTGGAAAAGCTGGAGTAAAGTCTGGCATGCAGCATACAGCACAGGGCAACACAATAAGCCTCCAACTCCTGCATACCTTTCAGCCCTCCCCCAGCACTTACCCAGAAGGACCTGCCCTGTCCATAGGACCATAGAACTGGCTTCTTCTTGCGAGCCCTGGGGGTGGGCTATAGAGGGGTGGATGGAAAGAGTCCCCTGCAAGGGAGGACTGCCCCTTAAAGGAATTTGCTGCCTAAAAAACAAATTTACCCATAGGCTCACTGATCAGAGAAAGAACCTTACACAAATATCCTTAGATTCAACTGCACATGCATTTTGGGTATCTGAACTGGGCAGCCCCACCTGGAGCTGCTGATGGCCACTTCAGCAGCTCTGCTGGGCAGTGTGGATTAGGTAGCCCTGATGGAGCACCTTCCATTAGAAGGGGCCTTGACAGGTGCTTTTGAGCCCTGGGGGAACATTGACCATCTCACTCCCATTTCCCAGTGTGCAGGTTCAGGCTGAGAAGCAAGTGGCTTACCTGCTAGCATTGACTCAGGGTCAAGATCAGTGTTCTTCCCTGGACCCCTGGCCACCCCATTCACTTCCTCAATCCAGAACATACTGGGTTGACAGAAAAGAATAAGGTTTTCATACTAACTACCCTCCCCCAGTCTGGACCCCACAGGCTCTCCCCACAGTGAAAGGGTCTGTGCACTCTGTAACTGGTGCTTCTTGTATAGTTAGGGTCTAAACAGCAACTGCAGAAACAGCTGAAAGGGGAAAATGACATCAAAAGGGATAAAACTTAACAGAACTTAGAAACAAAAAGAATTAACCTGTTTTATGCACATGTACCAACTTCCCTCAATTAATATAATCATTTACTGCAAAGATGTACTAATATAATTTTTAAAAAAGAACAGAACTATGGTTAGGTAAGACATCCTTAGCTGCATGTGTGGAGCAGACAGATGAACAAACATCATTAAAACAATTTCATTTATCTCTGGGATGCACTGGAATGGACCCTTTGTGGGCAAACAACTCAATTAATATGACATGATTGACAGCAACAATTGTAATGAACCATCTTTGTGGGGAATCATATTCCTCAAAAGAGCCCTCATTCTCCTTAAAGCAAACAGTTGGAATACCACCACTAATGCCCAGGATCCTCAACCTGGATGCACAAAGGGACCCCCTGGGAATCTAATGGGTGAGCAGAACAGAGTTACTTGAGGTGCGGAGATCTGGACCCAGAGGAGTTGTGGACCACTCCACAGGTGGAACTGGCCATACCAGCCCCCTCCTGGTTCACGGCCCATTGTGCTATTGTTTGCCCAGTGAGCCACACCTCTCCTAGCTGTCCATTTGTGATTTATCACCTTCCTCTCCCTCAGTTTGTAGAGCTGTGATTGGAAATTGAATGCAGAGAGAGCAACCACATTCTCCTTCCTGCCTGAGTCCATGGTGATCCGAGTTGAGCACAGGGGTGTGTCAGCTCCCTGACTTAGCACCCAGCAAGGGGACTTCCCTCGTCCACCTCGCTGCAGTGCAAGGACGCCAGGGCTGGAGGAGCACCCAAAAGGATGTAAAATTTTCCCTCAGTCATTGTGGCTGACAACTCTGCAAGGTCTCCAAACTTGAGTGATTGAATGCAATCAGAATGTTTTCATGGCAGAAGTTAACACATGGTTAATAGGTGCTTTTCCTTCAAAGAGAAACATCTACACGTGCTTGCAATCAACATGGATACTCTAGCAGAAATGGTTTTGTCTCATGATAAAAGAGCCTTTTCAGGGAACTTCTCCATCATCAACCTCATTAACCACCCATCCTTCACTGAAACGAGCTGGGAAGAAGCCGTGAGCCAGTGAGTGGCACTGCAGAAGCATACTGAAAGTCATAAAGTAGGCCATTTGCCACACAGCTGCAGAGGAAATGGACTGAGTACAGCTAGAGGGAGGACTCCCACGAGGCTTAAACACCATTCAGCAGGGCAGTTACTCCCTCTCTAGAAGGCTCCACTGCAGTCTCTCAACATTCCTCCAGGCAGCAGGAAGATCTGAAGTTTGAGGCCAGCCTGGGCAACTTAGTGAGACCCTGTGTCAAATAAAACAGTAAAAAATTTCTGGGGGCATAGCTCAGTGGCAGAGTGCTTGCCTAACATGTGAAGCCAGGGATTCCATCTCCAGCACTGCAGAAAAAGAAAAACAGCAAATCAAAACAAAACAAAAAAGTCTACGGTCGCTGAGGTTTGAATCTACAAGTGGAATTCCTGGCTGTTATGGGACAAGTCAAGCGGTCCAGAACCAGTGTGGCATTTGACCTCTTGCCCCTTAATCAGTGAGCCAGAATGAACCCCTTCACCCCAGAACTTCCACATAGGAAAGCATTTGGTTAACATAAATCACAAAGCAACATAAAACCGAGGTATATGTTTCTGTAGAGATTTAATTATTTAAATGCTTATTTTTCTAATTAAGGTATAAAAACTGAACATGTTCTACTTTAGAAATGGAGGCAATTTAGAAGCACATGGAATTTGCAGCTTCCCTTCTCACAGAGGGAACTTGTAGCTATGTAGTGTCATCAACACACTATGTGCATACTCATGACAGTGTGGATTTTTAAACTTGAAGTTGTGCACCACACATTTCAGCTTGGTGACTTTTTTACTTAGCAGTGTAACCAGAAGAGCAAAACATGGTGATATACAAAGTTTCCAGTCTTGCCTGTTCTACTTTGGCCCAGTATGGCCCAGTGTGGGCACATACTTGCTTTATTTGTGCTTGAAATGCTAGGCTGTTTCTAATGTAGGTTGTCATAAGGTGTTCCTATGGAGTCTTGCATGCCTTTTTCTGCAGCCAGTAGTGTCTTTCATACCTGGTGAGAATGTGACATAGGACAATGTTCTGGGAAGAAATAGGTTAATATAATTCATGACTGTATCATTTAACCCAAAAGTTCAAGCCATGAACTCTATTCTAGCAATAATCATCAGATTCATTATCTTGCCAGTTCTCCACTAAACCTGGGGTAGACCAGCTGTGTCCTAACCCTACCCAACAAAGCCCTGGGATGTGGGCCTCTTACTGCTTTATTTGATCTGCTCTTTCCTCATTGTTAAGGAGGATTGACAGGTATACTGTTAGCACACCTGTATTCTGAACATGGAGTGAGATAAAGAGGTGACAGGATTTAGCAAATTGATAGCAGATTCTAGACATCAATAGTGACTGTATATTTAGAAGATAATTTCAGGCTCACAGAGAATTATGCATAAGAATATCCTATACAATGTACTTTAAAACAGGGAAACTAAGAATGAGAAAAGTCAGGAGCAGGGACTGAGTGAACTGAAGTCTGTTTTTGTAGAAGCATTAGGGCAGCTATTAAAGCCCTACTTACAGGGCCAGGGATGTAGCTTAGTGGTGCCATGCCTGTCTGGCAAGCACAAGGTCCTGAGTTCAATCCCTGGTACTGGGAGGGGAAACAAAAGCCCTGTCTACAAAGAGCTTTGGAAAGCATGGAAGACATTAAGTGAAACAAACAATCCTAATTTTCAGCTATGGGTTAATAGCACAAATGAGACTGGAGCCCTGGGATTCCTCTATTTACATTTTTCGACTCCTGCCACTGTCCTTCCATGATCCTGTACAATGGGCAAGGGTCTTCCACAGCACAGTCAAGGCTACCATCTGTTTCTATTTGACCCCCTCAGTGGCTGTTCCCATCCTGCCAATGGGTGCTGTGTTTGTGGGCATAGAAAAATCTTTCCAAGGCATATGAGTTGGGGGTCATTTAGTTTGGGTTCAGTGGGGATTTTTGTGTGACTTATTGTCACTTTCCAGTAAGGTAGAGCTAGCCATGTTAGAGTGGGCATGACTCATGCCAGGTCATGATCTGAAGGTACTGGACCAGAATACAACCTATAGTACCTGACCCTGGGGGAGGAGTGCTGGGCCAGGGGGAACCAGGTGTGAAGTGTGTGGAGTTGGAAGCTGGTCTGTAGGAATTTCTTCCCATCATTGACATGTAAAATTATAAGGCGAAGATTTATTTCTAAGCATTGAAGACATAAATAACAGAAAGTGAGTCTTCAGACTCCTGACAGACCTGGCAAACATGGGTTGGCGATAGTAATTCATGCCCTTCTGGATTCCAAAACCTCATGATCTGGTTAATTTTAACATTTAACCACTTTAGCTTCCTTCCTGGCACCATTAGAGTAACAAAGAACTTGGAGAATGCCTTGTTTATGCTTACTCAGTTCTTACCTGGACTATTCAACATAAAGGATTGATGACGAGTGTCTTGCACTGTCCTTGTTGGTGCCCCAACTGCAACGACATTTTGCTGGAACCTCCTACTAGTGCTTTTTAAAAACCTTTAAACCAAAATCCCTTGGATATCTGTATGGGAACACTTATTCTGGGCAACTAGAGATCTTGTTTCTCCTGGATGGTATCCTCATTTTGGCTTGGATAAACTCTTTGTTCTCACCCTTGGTGTACCTTAACTCACCTTTTAGGTTGACAATACCAACTAGTCACATCCTACTTCTCTCCTGTCCAAACACACTTTATATTGCAGCATGTACATGAATATAATTCCCTCACCTGGCTATAACTTCCCCTGGAAATCCCACAAAGTTGAAGTGGCAGAATTCCTGTAACCTGTAGAAGTGCCCACACAATGTACACGTGCATGTGTGTATCAGCATCTGTGGCATGGAAACTGTTAGGGACACAGGGCAAGCAACTTTGATCCATGAGGCTTCAGTAGAAAATTATATTTCTGCTCTATAAAAATGTTACACAGTTGTTTTTGTATGAAGAAATATAATAAATACTTTTTTATTGTACATAAAAATATAGCCCCAAAATGTAGGAGCAAAAAGTAACTTGGTTTTATTGCAGGCAGCTGATACAATTCTTAGTCTACTTTTCTGGATTCTGTGGTATTTCAATTTTTGTGAGTATTCAGAATGGGTAGTGATTTCTTTCCACATTCTAAGCAAAGATTTCCATTTGCATCTAATTTTGCCTTTGTAATTCTGGGTTATTTTTTTCTGGAAGAGGCTCCTGGTTTGTGTAAGCTCTGACCAACGTACCTGGCTGTCTACATAGGTGTCTTCTATTCCAAGTCTCTCCTGGGGAACCCTGGGGACTGATGAAGATGGGAATCTAATGAAATATTCCCAGAGTTCAGAAGAACTGTATTTTGATACTAGGATGTGGCTAATTTCTTTTTGCTTCATTTTGGAATTTGTACCTTTACAAACTTGCTGTAGTTTGTGCAAAAAAAAAAAAAAAAAAAGTAAAAGGAAAGAAAGAAGCTCTTTGGGACACTAGGAGAGAGATGTGAACTGCTCCTGTGGCTGAGAACTAAGATAAAACTTATGATCACTGATGCTACTGGACCCCTCAGGAAGGACTGTACAGAAAGGGCTGGAAGGAGAAGGTGCAGTGGATTTCCAGCTTGGCCTGTGTTTTCTAGTGGCTGCCTCTCCCTGTCTTTCTTCTTCCCTATAGTGCTTCTTTCTCTTTGAGGTCTTGATCCCCAGGTCCCTTCTTTGCCTCTCATTTTGCATGAGTCAGGTAGCCTTCCTAAGTACCCTCATTGTCTTGAAGGTTTTTCTTAGTAGAGCTAGAAAAGAGGAAGAACCACCAACTTACATTCAAAGCTCAATGGCTATTAGACCATCATAATAGTGGAGAAAATTGCTTTTTTGTTCTTAGAATGCTTATTAAATCTGACAAATTGCTTGATAGGTGCATTCCAGCCAGTCTGGGACGGTAAAGTGAATCCATTCAAACAGAAGAAAAGTAGAGAGACTCTGGGCATTGGCCCTAGGTATGCAAAGATGTGCCTGCTTCCCTGCTCCTCCAGCCCTTCCCTCTAAGCCTGCACTGGTGAAAGCTTGGGCCATGTTCATGGCAGCTTTTAGGATTGTAGAGACTGGACATTCACTACCCAAGCCTAGAAGGCTGAAGGAGGTCTCTGAAGATGGATGCTGGCTTTGGAGAATATTCTGGCATTGGGTGTGGGCATAACATAAATGTAAGCTTGTTGTAGGTGTGGGCTTGACTTGGACATATGGATGACTGTGGCTATGGCGACCCCAGCCAGTGCTCCTCGTCCAGAGTGTCCAGTCCTACCTCCTGGTCTCTGGTTTAAGGTCGGATGTGTTAGTCACATGCTTTGAGATGTGCTAGCTGAAGGTGTTTTCGGACCACCTGAAGCCTGCTAAGAAACCTCACCTTCAGGGGCAGAGGTCAGATCTCCATCTGCATTTCACAGGTGTCTGAACATTTTGTCAAGGCCAAGATCCATTTACATTTTTTCTTTGTTTCTTCTTTTTTTCTTTGCTCCTGTAATGTGAGCACCATGCTCACTGGGCCCTGAGGGAACTGGTGTCCTGGTGGACCTGATGATCTGGGGCTGAAGTGAGAGGACAGAGTCACTGTTGAGCCAGTCTTTCCTTCACTGGCTCAATTCAGTGTGTGTGCTGTGTTCTGGGCCTGGGCCAGGCTCTGTAGAGATGGGTCTTTCAGGAGCTCCAGAGCCAGAGGAGGCCATAGATAGTAGATACCAGGGGCTGCACGTGTAGTCTGCTGCACCGAGTGAGGAGTGACTGAGGTGTCCTATGAACAGAGTGAATTCTGCATGTCCCCAAGTGGGGAAGCCTTTGCAGAGGGCATGAGGCCAGGGCTAGGCAGGCCTCAAAGGAGGCTCCCTCAGAAGACAGAGAAAAACAGATATGGGAAGAGGTTGAACATCCCAGTGGAGTCAAGGAAGGAGCTGGCATGTGTGTAGAGCCACAGCCCACGTGTGGGGAGCTCCAGGTACCTGAGGCAGAGGAGGCCTCTAACCCTATGTCAGGGTCCCTGGGCATCTGCCTCAGAAAGCTCTCTGGAGGAGCTCCCAAAGGATGTTAAGGAGAACTTCCTTCTTTAGACCTAAGCCTGCGTTCTTGAGTCCTGGATCAGGAAGGAGTTCCAGCACTAATTAGCCTTGGAAAAAAGGGTTTTTATTCTTCTTGATTTCAGTTTAATTTCATAAACCATGTCCTAGGGCCCTTGGTATGCTAGGCCACCCTGTCCATGTGTTGTTTCTGGGCTGAGATGTGTACCTGCATGAGGGAGGCAGCCACATGCCTGCCAGGTGCATTGGAATTTCTATACTCAGTTCTGGTTCCAGGTGTACTAGATAATATGCTCTTATGTGATACTGCCTTTATTATCAGAGTATGACAAATAAAAATACTTACTTGCTTCCCAAGCCACTTCTGTTCCTCGTGCCTATAAGAGCAAGTCCCAAACCTGTTCAGCCCTGACACACAACCTGGGCTGTGGTCACTGGCAAGTCCATCTGGGCATCAAGGGGACAGATCTTGGTCAGAGACCTCAGTAAATGGCACAGGGAAAACTTGGCTGGATTTAGTCATCCCTGTGTTTCATTAGCCAAATTTTTTTTTCATTAGCCAAGTTTTATCATCAACCTCTGTTACTTTGAACTTAAAATAGAGTGTGTGCTGTGTGTGTGTGTGTGTGTGTGTACACGTGCACAGGTGATTATTGTGTAAATGGGGTGTGTAGAAATAGACAAATATACCTTCAGGTGTGTAGGGCATGACAAGGAAAGCATTTCAAACCAAGGAGGAAGATGGATTGTTCAGGTTATAGTGTTCAGAGAGCAGAGCCCATCCAGTGAAATATATGAGCATCTCTGCACCTCACGCCTCCAAATGGTCAAAGTCCAGATGGCATCAAGAGTGCCACATGTCAAAGCTCAGTATTGCATTATGTGGCCTGGATGTGAGAAGCCTAGCAGTGCCCCCTGGGGTGAGGGGTGTGCTCAGTGTGTGACATGGTCCACTTGGCCGTGTTACCAGAATCACAGAGGTGTGTTGTCTGGACCTAGCCACTCACCTTCTGGAACTTACTGTTGCAGAACCCCTTCAGGTGATAGACGAGCTGCACACAAGCCTGCCTTTTTGGAAAATATTTGCAAATGTGTCAACTTGGAGGTTGTGTAGTTAGTTAAGCAAATGCTAACACATTAGCAATGGATAGTGTAAGTCATTAAAAAGGATGATGTGGATTTTATCTACCCAGTTTTCAAAGGTATATTTTATTTTTTTAAAGACACAAAGCAAGTATACACTTAGACATATAGTATTGTATATTGTGTCTGTGTAAAATGTCAAAGAAAACACGTAAGAGTGTGGTAACACATTATGTTTGGTGAGAGTCATGTGACTGAATTGGGAATTTCAAGGGGATATTTCACATTATATCCATCTTTGCCTTTTGAAATTTGAATTATGTGAATATAAAATTATACCTATTAAAATTTAGATTGATTCAAAAATTATACAGTCTTATCCCATGTGTATAAATGATTTACATGTAAAATAAAAATCCAAAGTCAAAACTATTGAAGCATTTGTGTAAAACATCTTTCAGATTTTCTATAATAATTGTTCTTGAGTTGATGTTAAGTTATATGTGCACCACTGAAAGTAGGAACAACTGAAATACAGAAATTCAGCTTGGTTTCTACCATACTAATTAGATATGGGGAGTATCCTAAAAGTAAAATTATTTTTGTAGATTCTTGCCTTTTATTTCAGAAGTTCATTTCTCTTGACTATAGTCTGTGTATTTCCAGTGAGGATTAAACAACTGTGCAGGCAAGAGGGATCTTTTATCTCCCTGTAAAAACTTTGCAACCCAGTTTTTAGGTGTTTGGCATGGAAACCAGCAGAGCATACTCATTTTTATTGTGTTCTATTGTATTAGGCAGTACTTTAATTCCCACTATTTCAACTCATAAAGCTTGCCATCGATGAAACTAATTGCATCAGAAACAGCCAGGGAACTTCACAAGCATTCGAAACACATAAATAACACTACCAATTAACCGCCAGGATTCCGAAGTGCTCCATCTTCTTGTCAAAAGCTGGAACACATTGCTCTAATTGCACCAGAGGCAAAGAATGGCATTGTTCCTCCCTGCCTTTGGCTTGGGAAGTGTGCTGGGGACAGAAGGAGAGGCTATCTTTTGAGAGGCAAAGTGTAATTTAGGTTGCAGAGTGTGTGTTCAACTCACTTCCAAATGGACCACTTTCTATCAGGCACTAGGCCAAACAGCGTAGGAGCAAATATATGAAGAATTCACCTCTACAGGACAGCTTGTTCTCTCTCCTCTGATTTACCTGTTATTGCAAAGTCCTTTCAAGGGAGTATGACTCAGTTCTTCATAGGTGACAGGCAAGTTAGCCTGGTATAAGAGCTCCATGGGAAAACACAGTGGCCCACCATCTGCATTTAGGGTGATTTTGCAGCTGAAGAATGGTGGAGGAGGCAGTGAGGAGGAACCAGGGAGAACTCATCATCCCGAAGGGGCAGGTGGTATTATCCTCGGGTTTTCCACCATGGAATTAGGAAGGGTGGAGTGCAGGAGAGAGTGCTGGTGATGTCTTATAAAGCTTCTCCCTTTGAAGGACAGGACAGGGTGATGTCGGTCCTGAGTGAGGCCATCAGGTTTGGATGTCAGAGGACATGCATCCATGGGCACCATCCTCACCTCCAGGGAAATGGAAGGGTGGGCAGAACAAAATGCATAACTGTTGGCAATGGCATGGCTCTGGGTTAGCTGGGGCCTTGGGAACTATAAATATGTAACTTTATTAAATATAGTAGGATACATATGATGTGTGATTGAAAAATACAGCATGTATCTAAACTTTTAAAAAATGTATTACAGTGAAAGACACACTGCTTTTATTTATTTATTTTTGTTAAATTCTTTTTTTGGTACATTGTAGGTATACAACACAATTACATTTCTCATTGGGAATTGTACCTTTACATAATGCATCTTGGTTCTTATTTTTTCCCCATTCCTAG
>NW_004624737.1:15778630-15902379 GCF_000247695.1 Heterocephalus glaber
CATTTGTTTCCTATGTTGGGATTCCATCATGTTCCTGAGCTCCTCTCTAGATTTATTAATCATGTCTTGCACTAGGAGTACAATTTCTCCTGTTATCTGAGAGATTATCTCTGATTTCCTTTTTTCCAGATCCCCTTTTGTTGCCAGTTCAGTGGGTCCGGGTGGTTGAATATCAGAGTGTTCCATCTCATTTCCCTTTGTGGTTGCTGTAGGTGATCTGGAAGTCTGGTTTTGAGACTTGTTTATGTGTTTTCTCATTTCGACTGGGAAGGGGGTGCTGTTGGTGCCTGCATGGAGTCCCTCCTCTGAACTGGGAGAGGTGGGACAGGGGCCGGAAGCAATGGTAGGGATGGTGGCCCCAAAGCCCTTTACTGTGGGCTGGGAGCTGCGGAAGTGATGGTGGCCAGGAAGCCCCTTTCTTTGGACTGGGAGAAGTGGGATGGCAGCTCAGAAGCCCCTCCCTCTGGGCCAGGAGTGGTGGGACTCAGTACCATGGTCTGTTGGTCCAGTGTCCGTTGCGTCTTTGTAGTGTGGAACTAGGTGGTTGTACAGAGGGGTGGGGGGTGTCCAGTGGATTGTTGCTGGGGAGCGGGCTGATTCGGGGTCTTCTGCGCTACTTGCGACCTTGGTAGGGCATGCACAGACCTGCCTGTCTACAGCAGGCTGATTTGGCGTGTTCCACGGGACTCCTGATCTCGGTAGGGTGTGCCCACACTGCTTTTAATCCCCATCAGAATACTCTACCTCAGTTTAAGCACATTTATCCCATCATTCTTGCCACTTTCTGAAGCAGTTCTGGAAGTCCTTTTAAGTGTGCATTGTTAATTGCACACTTGTGGCTGCCTCCATGTTCTGAGTCTATTCAAAACATTTTTCTCTTCCACCTCACCCCACAAAGAATGGCTGCTATCAAGAAATCAACCAATAACAAATGCTGGCGGTGGTGTGGAGAGAAAGGAACCCTTCTCCATTGTTGGTGGGAGTGCAGACTGGTGCAACCACTGTGGAAATTCGTATGGAGATACCTCAGAGAACTAGGACCAGAGGTCCCATTTGACCCAGCTATTCCTACTGGGTATCTTCTCCAAAGAATTAAAAGAATCATACCACAATGATATATGTGACCTATGTTTATAGTGGCACAGTTTGTAATAGCTAAAGGTTGGAAACAGCTCAAGTGCCCATCAACTGGAAACTGGATAAAGAAAATGTGGGTTTTTTAAAAATAAAATGGAGTACTATTCAGCCATAAAGAATGAGAAACTAGAGTCATTTATAGCTAAATTGATGTATATTGATGACATACTCTTAATTGAAATAAATAGGACTCACCTGTGTAAATACCAATAGTTTCTCTAGTGTGAGAAACTGAAACTGTAAATAAGGATGAAAATGATTAAAGTGAAGAATGGATAATTTGAAATAGGAAAAGGTCCAATGGGGTAGGAGTGGCGGGAGGGGAAGGGGAAATGGAAGAAAGGAAAGGAAAAAGTATGAGAAAGAAAAAAAAATGGAAACAAAGTCTATGTAAATAGGGAAGGGTGGAGGGGGTGAAGGGCACACAGGTAATGGGGAAAAAATAAGAACCAAGATACATCATGTTCAGGTACAAACACCCAATGATAAATGTAAATGTATTGTATACCTAAAAGTACCAATTAATATATAAATTAAAAAACAAATAAAAATGCCTATAGTTCCTAGAAAAAAATTTTTTTCTTTCATGGCCATGTGATTTTGGGGAAAATCCAGAAGTCACACAGTGCCAGATCAAGTGAATAAGGTGGGCAAGGACACGTTTACATTTTTAATGAGCCTACCTTTCCACTGGATAGCACTGGGCAGCAGCACTCACTGGATCTTTGATAACCTCACAAATACATGAAGGAAGATTCCCAGAACTGCTTCAGAGAGTGGCAAGAGGAATGAGCTAAGTGTGTTTGAGCCAAGGGGGAGGATTTTGAGAGAGATTAATGGCAACCTGTCTTTAAATGAAATTAATTTTTTTCAATTTAACATTTACCACATTTTTGATTACCCTTTGTATATGTGCACACATAAAATTTCCTGGAGTTTCCCATGTGTTTCTTGTTTTGTTTAGTGGTAGCATTGTGCTTTTGCCTCACAGAGTACCTTCTCTAGTCCCTTGGGACACTCTGTAAACTCTAAACAGATGCCAGGCAGGATGTACAGCATCCTCTTCTTTCTTACCTGAGATGCACTGTCACTTGCTGACTTGTTTCCTACAGCCCTCCAGGTTCCATGGTGAGATTAACTCTGTGGCCTGACAATCCTCACTCCTCATCATACCTCCGAATTGGCAACAGCGAACTTCTGTTGTGATCTCTGTGTAGACCTGCTGCAGCTAGTTTTCACTTGGGGTCAGATGCACCAGGAACCTGCCATTTGGTGGTGAGATTCCTAAATGACTGGGGTGGGGGAGTGTTTGTTTTGGCTGCCCTGGCTTTTGTCAAACACTGCATCCTGCTCCCTGTTTACTTGCTAATTCGTTTCTCTTTTATTTGATTGCTCTTTTATTTGATAGGAAGGGCAGACCACAGCTCTGTTTGTCTCTTCAGTGGACAGTTGTTCTTTCATTTATGTATACATTTAGTCAGCCATGCGTTTATTAAATGACTATTTTCTGTCAATCACACAGTTGATTTAAAATAGGTTTGAAAATTAAGAGACATGATTTCTGTTTCCAGAGGGCTTGCAGATATGAAATGGGTGATTTAAATGTGATATGCTAGAATAGAAACATGCATAACATATTTTAAGTCACCTAAGGGCAATAAAATCCTTGCTCCATGTAGCATGCTAGGTGCACACTGCAATGGAGGGACACTGGAGCTCTCTATTGAGAAGGCCCGAAAGCCTTTTTCAGGCAGAAAGGGCAGCAAATTCCAAGAATCAGAAGATATGGAGGCACAAAGGGGAGACTGACAAGTCCTAGGAATAGGACTCTTGTCCCCACCAGGTGCAGAAGTGATGGGAGCATGGCCAGCCTGAGGAGGGTGGTCGAGTCCCTCCGATGGTGTCGGCAGATGATGCTGAAAACCGATCCAATCTCCCAAGAAGGAGGCAGACATGTGAGCTAATAATTGTAGTATGATCTATACAGAGATGAAAAATGTACAGTGGAGGGCAGAACGAGGATTCTGCCCTCCCCAAGGGAGTCTAATGTCCCAGGGAAGATGAGGACCAGAGTCCAGCCCATTAAATAACAAAGATGCAGGGATTTGCTCCAGAGAGAGCATGAGGGTGAAACAGCATGTCACGCTTGCCCTGGGGAGAGGCATGGAGAGTGAGTGAGTGAGAACAAGATACCCAGGAAGGAGGTGTGGGATTAGTTTCTTCCCTCAGAGCTTGAGCAGAGCCACCACTGGGCAAGGGAGGTCCCAGGTCAGATTTGCAAATAGAAATGCTGGTATGTTGGCTAGAGTTTCTCACTCTCATTGACAGAAAGCTTAGCTCACTGGGGCACGGTCTGACAGACTTGGAGAAAGATGCACCCTAGACAGGAATGCTCATCTGTACTTTTCTCAACAAAGGGGTTCTTTTTATCAGATGCTTCACAGTAAGTGTAGGATTGATTGTTTTACCTTTTTAATAGCTCTAAAGAAATAATCATTCAAAATGCAAGTTCCCTCGAAAATGTCTCTATACTCTAAGGCAGAGCAAGCCCCTGTCATAGCTAGTGGCAAACAGAGCAAGTCATGTTGGGTCTCTTTCTGCCCATCATCTGAAACATGGCCCTTTCCTCCACATAAAAATGCATTTTGTGTGAGTCTGGGGCTGGGCTGGCTCCTTGAAGGCCGTGGCAGGGCATCATTCTTTCAAATGCTGGGTGATTTGCTTTGATGCCAACCCAAATCAGATCATACAGCCTGACATTACAAATCAATGCATGAGCCCAGCACTGCTTTCATCCTTTAGCATAAGACCAGCAATCCCAAGTCTGTATTTGTTAAAGGTTATGTTTTCCTTAAACTAATTAAAGCTATTCCTATCAATTAACTGGAATAACTTCCCTTTTGGAAATAGAGAAGATAACTGAAAGAAGTTGGTTAAAAAAGAAATTCCCAGTTAATTTCATCAACTGAGATGAGAACTGCACTGTTAATTTTATTACATCTAAATGTGAAAATAAATCAATTAGGCAAGGATTACATTTTCATGTAGATTAGCCTGCAAAAGTCAGCACTGCCTTGATCTGAGCTGTCTAGAGAAGAACTAGGCTACTCATGTTGAAGCTGTGTGAGTGTGTGAGTGTGAGTGTGTGTGTGTTGTGTGTGTAAATCAAGTCTACCCCTATGGATTACACAGAGGGATTCATACAGCACTTTCAAATTCACTTTTTGTTTTAGTCATGGAGAGTTACCAGAAGCATAAGTATTCTTTTGTGCCTTTGGGACAGACCCTCATAAGTAGCTGTTCATTTAAATCACGCAAATGGCTACATTAACATGAATCTATCACAAATCCTGACATATCTAAGAGAATATTTTGAGTATTTATTCCTTTTTTTACATTAAATACTTCCTGAAGCCCTGTTGATGCTAGGCTCCCAGCTAGGAGCAAGGGACAAAAAGACAGTGAATATTGCTTTGATAATGAGCAAACGAGTATTTTCTTCTCTTTTACGTAATGGCAATGTAAGATACATTTTTATAAGAGGCAAGAGTAGACTTTTCAGTCTTTTTTCCCATGCCCACTCACAAGAGAAATCAAAGAACCTACAAAAAGAGCTTGGCTATGTAGCATGAACACACACACACACACACACACACACACACACGCCCCTCTCTGTTCTTTAAACACACGCAGGTGCATTCTGTGTCAGAATGGTGTGGGTGTCTATGTCCTGATTTGCAGCTGCGTCTTAACATGAACAATGCTGCTTTGGGAGGAATAAATGGTCTTTCCCAATGTATTTGCAAAGACTGTCAGGTGTTTCCCTTAAAATGTTCATGATAGGGCCAGGGATTTAGCTCGGTGGTTCCGCCACCTGCCTGGCAAGTGCAAGGACCCAAGTTCGATCCCTGGTACCAAAAAAAATGTTCATGATAAAATAATCACTACCACAAATTTTCTGAAGACCCACCTGGATACACAAGTTGCATTTTGCAAGGAAGAAATTTGTACCTAGAGGGACTAAGTTTTTATATGGTACAAGTGTGGACACAGAGAGCCCCTTTGTGCTTCTGACCCATGGGGTTGAACTGGTCTCTTTACAGTCTGGGGCTCTCTCTGCATGTTAACCACAGGCAGACCCTGTGTGGTGAGTGAGGCCCCAGTAGTCACTAGGATCCCATGACACGAGCACCCACCATGGACAGATATTGAACACAGTACTGTATAATTAGTGTCTCTAGCCATAGTCAGAATCTTTCAGGTGGTAACTGAGAAAGTCAGTGATTGCCCTATACTTCATAGCTTAAAAGGGCCAATCTGTAGATTCTTGGCCTATTGACCAAACTGTAGCCTCTGCACCAAGCCCAGTCCCCCACCTCCACCATGGTGGTGGCTGCTGTCTCACCCTATCCTTTTCCTTGAGCTTCCAAGACCCCAGGAAGGGAGAGAAACAACCTGTTCTCAGCTGAGCCAAGCTGCAGGGCTGTCCTTCCTGGCCTCCGTGCCCTTTCAAGCTTTAGGCACTGGCACAGCAGGGGTCTGTGCCTTCCTGGGCCGAGCCCCAATGCTCCCCACTCTTAAGAATGGAGCTGGCAGGCAGGGGCCCCTTCTGAACAGATAATCAAACCTGGAGACCCAGCACACCTTCCCGTCAAGTAATAGACATCACTAATGACGAGATTCACTTGGTGATCATAATAATTCCTATTCCAGGACATAGATTTCACACATCTCCCTTTTATGTTAGAATTGCTTTAATATTGAATCTTTTTTTTTTATAAAAATGTTCCTATCTGATAAAATTTAATGATGTGATTTAGAAAATGAATATATTTAATCATGCATTTCTCTTCTATATTGAACTGAAGGTTATATAAGAAAGTATTTTGAGGGAGTTTTAAAATATGAAGTTATGTTCACTCCTGCTAAAATAACTAAAGTCTTAAACACAGCATTTGAACTTGAGGACTGCAACACTTAATTTTGACATTGTTAAAGTGCACCCAAGACAGCCCAGGCTCTTCTTGACTCCTCTTCTTTCTACAAAACCATAGTGGTATTTTCTTATATTTATAAAACTACATATTATGCTGCATATAATGCATCACATAATCTAACATTAGCATTATGTTAACAATTTAATAAGTCAGTGTCCTCTGGTAGTTTTAGCTGTCAGTACTCCCAGTGATGAAGGAATGAGGAGCAGCTGGTCTGAAGACTGACCCTAAGCTGGCCTCTGCCCATCTCTCTTGCTTTCTTCTGTCACCTGTCCTTACTCCTGTGCCAGATCTCAGCTGTCTCATCTCTGGGACTTTACACCTGCTATTCCTCCTCTTCTTGCCACAAACTACAAAGATGGAATAGATATCTATTTTGCTTATCTATTCCCTTCCTACCTTTGGAACCCTAGTTTACTGTCCTGAGTTCTGAAAGTTGGTCACCACCTGCCCACTAGCACCAAGCCTGTGCCTTTCTTTTCCCTCTGACCCCATAGGGCCTGCACCATGCTTAGAGGAGGAGATGCTCGGCAAGTTTCTAAGTGAGGAGTGAAGACAGTTGCTGGCCCTGTCTTGAGGTACAATTTCTGGTGGTCCCCTCATTGCGAGTCCGTCCAGACACAGCTGCCAGACGATGAAGGGTCCAGCAGCCTTCATGTCATAGAAGTGTCCCCCAGCAGCCATGTAACAAAGCCATCAACAATGCCCACAGCACTTCTGCCAAAGTGGAGCATAGTTTGAGGTTTTATCTGTCTACAATAAAATGGCCAAGTTTTCACTAACCTCAGAACGAAACTCACAATGCTTAGAAGATTGCTGGGAGCCTCCCAGCCCCAGCGCTCCACAGTGGTCATATTGGTGGGACAGTGCTTGCCTTAGAGTCTCTACAACACTGCCAGGCTGGCTTGTTCACACTAGCTGGTGACCAGGTTGGAGAAGGTAGTGTCCAGGGACCCAGGACTACCCATGTCCCCCAAATGAGGGCAGTGCTGCATTCCTCAGACCATCCTTGAGGGGCATGAGGTGCTCTAAAGGAAAATTCTCCATACCTCTGTTTAGGACACTCTTGGACTAAAACAAAAGTTTAAAAGCAAGTTGAGATCACAGAGTTTTGATGTTCCTATATTTATACCTCCAGTTAAGATCTCCCCCAGTTACCTAGGACCCAGGAACAGCCACCTTACAGGTATGACTTGGGAACCAGGTGCCCATTTGAGGACACCAGCCTGCCCTGCCCTTATGCTTTCTGGAAGGGACAGGCCCAGGTCCTCAGCTTGCGTACTCCTCAGTGTACACACTTGCTGGGCTTCAACCTCCATGGAGAGGGCAGAGGTGGGTGTCCACAGAAGCTCCTTGGGCCCCAGTGAGCGTCTCACTGACTGTACCAGAGTCTCCTCTGTTGTCAGCTAAGACTACAAGGTGTTGACAATACTGGAATATGTTTTGCTAGTGAGCACACAGGCATTATCAAATGTGTGAGTCCGATGGAATAGTTAGCAGGGCGCTACTGGAATTGCTTTGTTTTCTCATTAAACAATTAATTTGTGACTCTCTGGAGTGTACAGTGGAGAACCATCTGTTGCTTCTGTTATTTAACTTGATGAAAGGGAGAGCCATGAAGTGTGGAAAAACTGAATATTCAACGATAGGAGCATTCATAATGAAACAGGAGCATTGGGAGTGAGTCCTGGGGGATCTGGGAGATCTTGGGGCCTGGGTGGGTGACAGCCCTGTGCTATGTGCATCTCAGGACCCCACAAGTATGACCAGGTTTCAGCGAGACCTTAAATCTTGGGGGAAGGTCTCCGCACTCAGTTTCCATCGAGGCCTTTTCTCTTGCTGACCTCTGAAGTGGGATCAGGAGAGCCACCTTCTTCAGTAGGACACCAGAGCATACCCACCACCAACTGGCTGTGTCCCAGCACCTTGCAGGACTAGGACCATGAGATGCTTGTGGTCGCATCTATAAAAGCTCAGTTGAGAGGAACAAGAGGCACTGAAACACAAAGTCACATCATTTTCCTCCTAAACCTCTTCAAAGACCTCATGCCTCTTGACCTTCTTGTTTCCTACATCAGCTCAGGAAAGAACCCACTAAGCTCCTGGGAATGTTGCTTATGTCATTGTCCTGTTTTAAATACACAATCCTTTTAAAAGTAAAATACACAGCCTGCAGATGTGAAGGATTAAAGCATCTACCACAAGCCAGGCACTGTTCCCTGAAGAGAGCCCAGCCATGTGGCAGAATCCTGAGAGTCCTATGTGTTAAGGCAGCACATGGGCAGCATGTTGTGGAGCCTCATGGAACCTCCTTCCTCATTGCTTCTGTCCCGTGTTAGCAGCTGTTGGTTAAAAGTCCAGGGAGGGGGCTGGGGATTTAACTCAGTGGTTTCACTGCTTGCTGCTCAAGCGCAAGGACCCGAGTTTGATTTCTGGTGCAAAAAAAAGAAAAAAAAGTTCAGGGAGGACACAAGAATCTTGAAAAAGATGGGGACAAAGGGAAGAGAAGTGACTTAATAACTGTCTGCAAATATAGACTGTTCAGATAAACAATGCCAGGGCCCATTTCTAGGACTAAAACATGAGTGGTAACAGACTTGGAACTGCAGCAGAGGTGGAGGGCCTGCAGGATGCATGCTGATCCAGGCTGGATCCAGACATGAGCTGCAGCCAAGGGAGGCACAGCATAAGTTCATTTTGTGTGGTGCTAAAACATGATCATTCTGTTTGTATGTGGATGTGTGTCTCTCAGTGCGGACCCGTGTCTCTGTGTGTGTGCACCTATCTCTGCATATGTGTGTGTTCAGCAGCAGCCTCTCAGAGGGTTGGGCCCCTCAGCCCCACTGAGGACAGCACAAATACCAGGGTAACATCTGTGACAAGCCCGTTGTCGCTTTCATGACAGCCAATTTGGAGAAATAACCACTGCCGGGTGTATAGGATCTGACAACCCCAGAACATGGTATAGTGGTGGCCAGTGGTTTCTTTCTTTCAGCACCTATCTTACCTGCTCTGCCTTGAACAGTGGGCATTGCTTAATAATAGCCTGTTGCAGTGAATTGGATTTATGCTTTCTGGAAAAAGATGAATGGTGTACTTTGCATTCCAGCCAAGTTGGAGGAAAGTGTTTTAAAACATTTACATGACTCACTCTTTCTCCTCCCTTCCTGTCTCCATCCCTATCTGTCTGGTCTCTAGCTCCATCTCATACATCACTATCCCAGTCTACCTGTTACCTCCTTTCCTGGTCAGGTCCTGTGTGATTACCATGTACCTGACACCAGAGCCCTCAGAAGATGTTTAATTTCTTACAGAAATTGCCTGGTTTAAGACACACAAGCTTAAATACCATATGGTATCTCTCATTTGAGTGAGGCAAAGTACAAAGAGAATAATAAAGGATGGACAGAAGGAGACAAGGGGATGATCTCTTATGAATGGGAAGGAGTTCAAGATGGCAAAGGGGGAGGAGGAGGGAAAGAGAAATAAGAAGAACAAAGATATGCCATGTACAGGAAACTAATAACCTCAGTGAATGAAATCATTATATGCGATAAACATGAGCTAAGGTTAATAATATCAAAAAGAATGAAAATGAGGGAAGGGAAAGGGGACTAAAATAACAAGAAACAAATTGTATTATGTGCCATGTACCCACTCCACAAGGTGATTGTAAATTGCATAGACTACAAACATGTACTAATAAAATATAAAAACTTTATAAAAGAAATTGTTTTCATATGTCGTCTCTTACTTTTAACATTTCTACCTTTGGATAGGTGGAATGTAATTTTTAAAATTGTATTCATTCATCATTCCACATGTGTTCATGGAGGTCAGAGAGGTGGCCTCGGAGCTGACTCTACAAATCCCTGCCTGGACCCTCTCTGTGCCTGGAGCCAACTTTCTGGGAGCACAGAAGGACACTGCCTGCTCTGGGGCAGGTGTGCTGCAATGAACTGGTGACTTGGGAGTACCTTTCTGAGAAGGCAGTGGCTTTGGCCCTTCTCCATCACAGATCCTGATACGCCTCAGGCAGAGTGTCTTCTTTGCCTTCCTGCTGAAAGCTAGTACAGCTGTGCCACGGTCTCCATCTCTGTAGCCATCATTGTGTGGATGCAGTCTTTCTGATCTTCAGCCTATGTTGTTCCTCCCCATCTAAAGCCTTCTGGCATCAAAGATCCACTTTGTTTTGGGTTCTATAATATTCCATTGAAGAGGACTTGTCACTGCCACGGGCCACTGCGCAGTGATCACTTTGATGCTTCTTCATTCAGAGGGATCATCAGGAGACCAGAATCTTGCTGGAGATCAAGGATGGGGACACATTGCAGTGGTGGAGTGTGACAGGGATGGGGTCATGTTATAGTGTGGATCGTATCACACAGGGTAGGGCTGAGGTATAGGGAGAAGATGAAGGCACCTTTCTTGAGGAAACCCAGCACCTGCCCTCCTTCCTGTATGTGTTTTACCACCTTTGTTAGTGCAGGGGAAATCCAGAATGCTAAAAATGGGTGGAAAATTAATTCTCTCTGCTGCTTGTCAAATGTGTGAAATCACCACCTATGAAAAATTTAGCACGACTCAGAAGTGATTTACGTTTCCGTGAAAATAATCTTCAGCTGCAGTGGAGTTCAAGGAGGTGTTCTCTGGCATCCTCTGCCAGCCTATGCTGGGGAGAAGGTGGCAGTGGAGGCTGGCAGGGCAGTTTTGCAGCAAGGCTTGGAGCCTGTGCTGACCCAGACTCTCCCTGGCGTTCAACACCTTGCTGGCCTGCTGGCAGAGCTTCCATGGAAGAGCAGCAGTGTTCATCTTGTCTTTTACGCCCTAGGAGAGGTGTGACTGCCACCTCTGTTCTAACCCTTGTGGCTCACTTGTGTGAGCTGCTTCTGGGGTTCCCTCAAAGGGCAAGCCCTTTTTCCTGCTCCTGAAGATTATGTATCAAAGGGACGATTCCAAGCCCTGCTGTTGTCTTGTACTCCAGTAGTTTGGCTACTTTGATTTGTGGTTTCACATGCCATGCTTGGTTACCTCAACATGGTAATAGGCACTGTGGCCCCCGCTGCATGTCTGCTATGGGGAGACTGCCAGGAAGAGAAGTTCTCTAGAAATTCCAGTCCCCACCTTCTCTCTCCAAATCTTGAGATGATGAGTAAGACTCCAAGGACAGTTGCTAGGTTGGTCCCTATTATGGAAACTCCTCACCAGCAGGATTTGCCTAAGTGGTAATCCTCAGAACAGGACTCAGTGGGATCTGAACTGTGCTGTGTGCCTGTGGGTGTCAGGTGGGTCAGCTGGTTTAAAAAGGTTTCCCATCGTCCTCCTGCTTTGTGGCTGCCCTGGCCAGGCACTGCCAGGCACCACTGTCCAAATAACTCTTGGCTCTGGGCTTCTTTTGTCTTTGTTTTTAATCCTGAAATTTGTAACCCTCCTGCTTGGAGCCAGTGGCTCATACTAATGTACCACTCATGCAGCATGAGGACTGGACCTAGATGCACTTTCCCAAGGAGATATCTCCTTTGATGTCTTAATTTTCCTGGTGGAAGTGGAATCTGAAATCAGTGTATTGCCAAGCCTCGTTTGCTGTATGCAAGGGACCTCAAGTGAATCATTTCTACTATCTTAAGTACAAATTGCAATTTTCCTCCTATTCTATTATCAGTGTTTTAGAAGAGCTCAGTGCTACTTACGTTGTCGAGCAACATCAGTCCTCCCTCCCAGTTTACTTTGTAACCTAGAAAATGATGCATCTCATCTACTTTTCTAGGTGAAAATGAGATTTTTGTGCCTCTTTTGTCTGAGCATTCTGGATGTTATTTTAGAGTGGTGCTCATGGGGAGACTGGATGCAAGAATAAAATGTGGTTCATTATCCTCCTAAACCAGTTTTTTATGTGGATGTGACACTGTATGGTCCTGGAGGAAGAAACTTCATCTGTGGGAACAGAGTCACTAGATGGTTCAAACACAGAAAATGGAGTTTCATTTACTCTGAGTTCTCCCCTGCCATTTGCGTATCTGGCACAGGTCTAGGCATCCTACTCAAGGATGGAGGTCTCTGGGTGGAGGCATTGATTTCTAAACCTCTTTCCTGAAATATGTCTCATTTCTTTCCAATATCTGTGTGTCCAAGCCAGTGGACATGATGTGGAGTTCACTTGGAGATTTTTTCTGTGAACCCTTCCCCTAACAGCCAGTGTCTGCCAAAATCAGGGCATCCAGGTAATCCCAAAAGGAAACCTCAAGGAATTCACCTTCAGGCTCATGTGGTGACAGCTGCCTGTGGATAGGGGTCCCTGCAGTATAAGAGCACATTTCCTGTCTAATTCTGAATTCTTTTTTTTAAATGTTGGTTCCAAAGAACAGGAGATCGGCAGTTACCATTGACTTTCAGAACAGAAGGGCTGCAAGGGCTGAACTTCCTCAGGATTAATTCATTCCTATTTGAGTCCCTTCCCTCATAGGATGTTGGAAGAACATTCTTAGAGGCCTCCAAGATAAAGTTGCTGCTTCTGTTTCTGTGGGATGTACTCCAAACTGATGCTTCTGACTTTTTGGCATCCCACAATTGAAAGAGATGGGAATGGACACTTCATTGTATGTCTGAGGAGGCAGAGGCTGGGGGAGGTCACTATTTATTGCATGAAAACAAAATTTAAAATCACCCCTTGAATCAGGAGATGCTGATGTATTTCTCATATCTTTCTGACAAGTTAGAAAATTTTGACTTACCTGCAGCAGCTGTTCATTTTAATATTTTGTAAAATTGTTAATGCTTTATTCAATATAAGTAGCATGCAGAAATAAAGTAGCAGAATTACTAGAAGACCTTGCCATCAGTTTGGACTTGCAGATTTACATTTATTGATCTGTTGTCTAATACCAGCTGATGGCAGAGACCTTTAATCTGTGGTCCAATGCCAAGAGATGACAACAGAGTCTTTGTTTTGGAACTCTAAGATAATAGGTGGCTTAGACCTGACATAATGACCAAGATGTCAACCCTTAACTCTGATTAGGACATCAGCAAGTCACCTCTCTCTCCTTTTAGGATACAAGGCTGACTGACTGCTGAACTCCAAGCATTTGCAGGGCTAAGTCTGCCCAAGAGATGGAGCCTGGTTTTTCTCTCCACACTTTGTTTGGGGAGATAAGTTATTGCCACTCTGTACCTCCAAGGGCTCTGGTGTACCTTCTGGACCCTCCATCAATTCAGACAGTGCTGAGACAGCAGTGTCTAGCTACTCACATCTCTTCCCTCACTTCTTCCCACAAACAACAGGGGCTGCACAGAATCATGTGAGCAGTAAATAAATACCTGCCAGTTGATCACTGTGGCTTTTTGCAGCTTGAGCCTCTGCCCTCCCAGAATGCTGTGCAACCTCCCCATTTCTCCTTGTTGTTCAGCACTGCCAAGAGGAAAATCAAAGCAGAGGTCATTGGGGAGCGCTTCAAATCATGAGTCAGGTTTGATCAATAGATGAATCGCAGGGAAGATATTACCATCACGCCCCACTGTGAAAGTGTAATATATCCTGAGCTCCCCAAGGTACATTGGGGTCCATAGTCTTACAACTTGTTGATTTTCTTCCATAAACTAGTTCTCTTTGCCACTCAAGGGAGTACTTTACAACAACATCATCAGAGTTTGTGGAGAGGCCCAAAGCAAAGAGTACTTAAGCATGTCAGAGTGGACCCCGGAAGTGGCCCATGGAGAGCTGTAGAGTAAGCACTTCCGCGGTGGAATGGCCTAAATGCCAACCCAATTATGTGTGTGAACCTGCGCAGCCTACCCATACACCTTCACGGGAATCAATGACTGTTAAAAAGTGCTGGCTATTAAGGAAACTACTTAGGGCAAGGCACCAACATTTGTCACAGGAATTCCGGGGATATGTGTCTGTGATTAGGAGCTTTAAAATGATCATCAAAGATGTGTTCAGGAAGAAGTACTCAGAAGGAGCAATGTAAATCCATTTCTCAAAAGCCAGGTTTTAAGATCTGAACTTTTACAGAGTTCAACTGTTTTCAGTAAAAGAAAGGTTTTATGATGTTTTCTCAAGATAATGAAGGGATATACTTAAGTAATACTACATTCATTTGAAAATAGTTTCATAGGAATATTGCCTTACTATCAATTTCCCTCACATATTTTTTACTATTCATGTTTATTTGTGTTCTTAGAAGATACTCACATGTCTGTTGATATGATTGCTGTAGGTTTTATAGTTAACCACTGTGTTGCAAATACAGTGTCTGTAATTCAGAAGCAAATAGAATCTCATTGCTTTTTTGCAAAGTCTTGTTCTGTGGGGCTTCATCTTTGCTGTACTTTGGATAAAATCCAAAACAAATGGCTTTGGCTTGGTCCTGGGTAGTAAAAAGCTACCCACTCATTTCTAGTTTCAAAATAGATGTCAACTCAGTAATTAAATATGCAGGGTCCAGGGTAATAATCTGAAAATTCAATTCTGTTTAAGGCTTAACTTTTCTCTTCTTGGGTCTGTTTGGGCTGGGTCATTGGGAGCAGTGGGTTTAACTTATTTAGATCCCCCTCCTTCTCCATTTAGGCTACAAGGGAGAGGCAGAGTGACAGGAATCCCAAGGCTGCCTGGCTGGCTCTGGAGTTCTTTTGACACTGGGCTCCTAGGACTGGCAGTTCTGAGGTACCCATTTTATTTCCCAAAAAGCCTGCCTTGTGGCTTCTCCAGAAATCCTCTTCTCCAAGGCTGTGTCATCACAGACCCCTTGACACCAGCTCCTGCATTTCTCTGGCTAGTCCAGATCTCCCTCTGAGGTTGCTGAACACCAGACTTCAAACCTGTGGCCACCCAAAGTGCTCTTTCCTTGTCCCCTAACCTGGGCTGCAGGTGAGGGAAGAGCTAAGACCCCCACATCTGCCTGCATAGGCCTCCTGTGAAGACTCCTCTCTGTTCTCATGTACCATTGGAACCTGTATTGGGCTTCCTGAATGGAGTATCTGCTTACCTGGATGTGCTTCATATGACAAGTTAGGCAGGTGTAGGCAACAAGAAAATCTACTTACTGACTTACTTGAATGGCCTCATGCTTGATTTATGCCTTGTTTCAACAGAAGAAAATATTTTTGCTGAGGATTGTCAGGTATGTAGATGGGTAAGTTGTTATGGAGTACAGGAAAGGGGAGGCAGCCAGGTAAAATATGGACAGAAGTAGCTTTAAAGTAGACATCCAGTGAGCTGATGTTAATGTGAGCATCAGAGATTTGGGGGAAAGTATATCTGTAATTCCAAGAAAACATTCTCACAGGATATCTGGTTAACTGAGTCATGTTTGTCTTTTTGTTATTTCAATTAATGCATCACTTTCTGCTGCATTTTGCCTTGATGTCATGTGGCAAATGGTCATTTTTTTTTTTTAAACCAGTTCCCATCTCTTAGCTCCTCTCTGTTGTGGAGATGTCGTAATCTGCTGTCCTTGCTGTTCCTGCTCTGTGGAACAAGGTACAGAAATAAGCCTGGGGACAGGATTGCCCAGTGGAGACTTGGGACACAGGCCTCAGTGACCAGGCTTCTCCCTGTACTTTACACTTTGGCGGGATTGGGTTTGTGCAGTAATTCCACAGAGAATGGGAAATCTTAATGCAAACCTGTGGCTCTCTTCTCCTGAGTGATGATAAAATATCTCCACTGCTCTTGATTTTAGTTTCGTGATTGAGGCTTGGTTATCCAGTCAGTGAATATTCCTAGTTCCTCCCAAGACTCATCCTTTGGGAGGGAGGTAATAGGGATCCAAAATGGAGCCTAGGGCCAGGGACTTAGCTCAGTGGTTCCACCACCTGCCTTGCAAGTGAAAGGTCCCAAGTTTGATGCCCGGTACAAACCCCCCCTACAAACAAAGGGAGCCTAGCACATGCTAAGCAAGTGCTGTCCACTGAGCTACATCCTAAGTCCCACCAAGGCCAATCTTGAAACCTACCCATAGATGGTGTTGCCACACCTGGGATATGAATCTCAAAGGTGGTCATGGCTGTCCTAGGAGCCCTGCAGTTGCTTCAACTGGTATCTGTGTTGCAGAAGAGGTGGAAGCAGAGGCTCAGCCTTGGACACACTTGGCATAGAGTTGAAATCACAGGAGAGCCCAGAACTTCAGAGATGCATGCTTTGTTTGTTGCCAACAGTGTGAGCTAAGAGAAGCTGCTCCCTTAGTGGCAAGAGCTAGCCCTCTCTCCTATGCAGAGTCTGCAAGCTAAGGCTCTTTTCAGAGTAACAGTGGTGAACAAGGGGTCTTGCTGTGGTCATTCATCCATCCCATTTATCCATCCAGTCTTGGATGGAGGAGAGGAGCCAAGGAAGGAATGCACGTGTCTCTGTATAGTCCAGATGCAGAGCCTGTTCGGTCCATGTCTAGAGCTGCCAAGTGTTGCTTCTCCATGTCTGAAACAGTTTCTGATCACAGCCTGATACTCTTCCTGTGTGCATGTTTGTATGCACGTGTGTGTTCCTGAGTGGTGTGCACACATACTCGTGAAGCAGTTCTTGTTTGCCTTCCTCCCTTCTGCAGGAATCCTCCCAGCTGAGCTGGATGGCCAGGAGCTCCAGGTCAAGCAATTTTCTGCATACAGAATATCCTAACACTCACATCCACAGAATGTTGTGACTTTCTCTCATGCCATTATCTGTTTGCTACTTGAACAGTTTTGAAAATTAGATAGACATTTTTAGAAAACTTATACTTCGTTTTCATATTTGAAATCCTATGGTTTTTCCCATTTTTCCCTTCCCTCACAGCAAACAGCTACTTTTCAACATGCTGTGTAGTCTACTTCATGGAAAACCCAGTGATGAGCAAATGGTAACTGGAGGTCTAACCAATCTGGAGTCTTCCTGTCCTCCTGGCAGGGGCTGGCCAAGGTTGCCCATAATGTCCACTACCTGTCAAAGCCTCATCAGAGCTAGTTCTGCTGTGTCACCTTAGGAGCCTAGTGAGCCTAGTGACCAGTTAGACATCACTGAGCAAGCTGATGATTGCTCAGGACATGAGAATCCTTGGGAATGAAAGAGAGCAGCTTGATTTGCCCACATACCTTGGCCCACCACTCTGCCTTGAGCCTAACTAAACTGTAAGCCCAGGCAGTGGCTACAGTTTGCTGAGAGGGTTCTCATGCTACCCCCATCTGCTGAATGCCCAGGTGCACTGCCCACTGCCTTGGACTTTCCTGATCGGTAGTCAGTTACGTATATAGGCCTTTCCAGGTAAGTGTCCTTCCTGAGTTTCTTCAGCTAAGAGACTATGGAGTTCAGAATGGAACCAGAGGTGATACAGAGCTTTCTCATGAAGAGGTGGAGGTATGTGGCCCAGGCCTCTGATGCTCTAGACACCCAACATCAGGACAAAAACCTGGTTGCTGGACTACAATCGAAACACCATGTTTGTACAACTTTCCTTCAGAATATGGAATGTTGAAATTTCAAGTCCACTTTTTACCTTTGATTGGTTAATTTTTCAAAACTGATGTGACAAATAAAATGTTAATGACAATTGTTTTGGTCCAACAGATAAAAGCAAAGAGCACAGCCGAGCACCCTGCTCTCCTGCACTGATGCTACATGCGGCAGAGAGGAAGAGCCGGGCCGGAGACAAAGAAGATAAGGTATGTTTGGTAGTTTAGAGCGCTGTAGACACACATCCTGGATTTGGAGGATCTGAGGCCAGGACACCTTCACACGTGTTTCCTATGTGGTGTTTCTGAAATGACTGCTGGTCAACTGTGACCACCAGCTGAATCCAGCCTGCATTTCCAGAAGCCTGAGGGAGAGAAAGAAGGGCATGTGAAAAGCAGGCCCCTGTCCTTCTCCCCCACCTCACTGGAGGGCACTCAGTCAGCAGTGAGCTTGGCTTCCTCTTTACATGTTGTCTGTCTTCAGAATAAAGAGAGGACTCACAGGACAGCCAGGCTGTGTGAAAGCAGAGAAGGCTCTCCAAGGCTCGGTTTATATGTAGATTTTTCTGTTAAAGAAAACCCAAGGCATCTTTATTTTTCTTAAAACTTTTAAATTTGAGGTCTGTCTCTGCCATTTGCTAAATGACATTTTGAAGACTAATCAGGACAGTGCATTTGATATAGTTAACATTTTTAATAGCACAGTCCTTCATTTGAATAATAGAAAGAATTCGCTTTGTTGCTATGTTTGAAAATCGCACGGCACATTTAATCTGCCCTGCTCTGTCAGACATCCGGCAGCTCTGGTCCTACTTAGTGTCTTATTACCATTCTCTCCTACTTTATCTTATAGGTATTTCTACTTCACGGTCCCTTGCAAGTTTCCTGCTCTTCCTGGTCTCTATGCCAACTCACTGTTAGCCTTATTAGAGGATACACAGTGTGATTACACTGTGGGGCTTACGTCTTCTTACCAATCCCTGGTGTCATTAAGTGTTGAATATCAATCACAAATGTTAGTTAGTGCAAATTACACTTTTGGCCCTGACGTATGACTTTTCTGTAAGAGATTAGCATCCAAGCCAGAATTACATATTAGTTACACAGATAGCCTTGCTAGTGCTTTCCATAAATAGTTTCTTTATCACCAAGTTCCTTGAGCCTAATTCACTTTTATTACTTCAGCATAGAACAGGAGTTTTATACCATAATTAGCCATTTTTATCACCAACAGGAAGTCATAACCAGCATGTGCCTCATGAGGAAGACCTTGGTAATTAGCTGTAGAGAACCCTAGTGTTGCCAAATTTAAATGTCCCCCCATCACAAATTATACCCTACCATATTTACTTGAATAATTAGTGGAGGTAATCTAGTACTCAGAGACTCCTTGTTGAGTTCTATTGTTCAATTAACTTAATAATGAAAATCTCCTCCCGTTTTCCTAATTGGATTAGTAATATAAACTCAGGTCTGACTATATATTTTTTGAGACAAGTGTTTCTGAATGCTCCCTGTTAAGTTAATTATTTATCCTGACCTTATTTTCTCACAGGGCACAAAGATATTTTCTATCACCAGAAAATTCTAGAAAAAACAAAACATGATCTTAAACTCACAAATATAAGGGAGATTATATCAATTACAAATCATTTATTGAATGCACCTATCTGTTGAAACAAAGGGAGGTCTAAGAGAAGCCCTAGTGAGATACTAGGATGAACATGCACAAATGTCAGTCTTTGTTTACTATTTAAATTGATGCCCTTTCCAGACTCCCCTCATGCCAAAGACCATGCAAGGATTTATGTGGCTGGATTTTTCCATGTTGGGGACTTCTCATCCTGCCTCTTGGCAGGGTCTCCTGCACTGGCTGTTCCTTCTTGATTACATAATCAACAAGAGGCACCTTCACTCTGTTGTCAACAGTTTTAGCAAATAGCCACATTTGATAGGTTTCCTTCCTTGGAATTTATTTAATTTTTGACTCAGCCTTACTTCATACTCTTTTTACTTTTTGTTTGAATTTGTTACTTCAATCCTTCCCTAACTTAGCACCTTCCTCTGTAATGCTAAACTTGCATTGGCGGTCCTGCAGCAGGGCTCAGAGTATCAAATTCATTTAATCGTTTTTGGTCATCTTGTCACCTACACTATCTCATAAAGTACTGACATTAATGCTGGTAGAAACAGAGATTCCAAAATTGTTAGGAAGACATCCAGTTTTTAAAAATCGCAGCTCAGAACCAGGTTGTTGCTTGGAATGATGCGGGGTTTTATTCTCACCTGATTTCTCAGAGACACAAAAAACACAGTTTTTGTCCTAGTAGTCTAAGTTTGAAATTAAAACCATGTAAACAGCTGAGAAGAAAAAAGATTCTTCACCATTAGAATTTACTTTATTTTAGTGTGAATTCTTTTTTTTTTCTTCTAGCCATGCCAAAATTGTGATGCTACATCTTTATTTTTTACAAAAAATTCTTCAATGGGATTTTTTCAATACCTCTGGTAGGAATTGGGTTCTGTTTGCTCACTATTGGACAATGGGCCCATATCTATCTATCCCTCATCAATATGACAGTCTGTCTTGGCTTTATGCTCAGGTTTGGAAATAGAACTGTTGGTATTTTGTAATTCCAAACAATGTTTGTTTCTGCCCAAATTCTGTCTGTAACTGACACTAATCAAGTATAACAGTCATAGTTGTTTACATGTGTGTGTATGTGTGTTTTCAAACATCTTTTGTTTTCTAAAAGAGGACAGAGACACAATGATACTTCAAACCTGGCAGGGAATCAGAGTCATCCACTCATGGTAAGATGACTCTTAGGTCCTACCCAGGGCAGATGCTCCAGAAAGTCAGAGTTGGCCTGGAATCTCTGGGATCCCACCCAATGTTGTGAAGGCTCAGTTGTCATTTAGCAATGTGAACTTGCCACTCCTCCTCCCATGACAGACCTAGATGGCCAGATGTCTAGGACCCCCTTCACAGGTTTAAAGTTCTCTGCTATTATATACAGAATTTTGGTGGCAGGGCACAGTGACTGTAGCCGTTAGGTCAAGATTAATTCCGGAGATAAATCCAGTAAGATTTTCGGCCCCAAAGACATCAAGATCCAATGTATCCTCTCTCTGGCTCCCCATCTGTCTTCTATTCAAGAAAGACAATTCAAGATAATTAGGGGGTGCCTTTGCTGAGCTATCTGCTGTAAATTTGTTGTGTTGTTAATTATATATCTATGCATGATTGCTCACCCCCAGTTGCTTTACTCTTTTGCTTTGAGAAGGTCATTATGTAATGGCTACCAGAGGCAGGTCTGTCTGCAGGAGTCTTTGTTATCCTTCACTTGGTTGTCTGTAACTGAAGATGAGTGTTTAGAATTAAAAGCAGCAGGGCCGGGGATTTAGCTCAGTGGTTTCGCCACCTGCTGCGCAAGCGCAAGGACCCGAGTTCGGTCCCTGGTACCAAAAAAAAAAAAAAAAAAGAATTAAAAGCAGCACTCTCTCTCCTTCTCTTTCTTTTGAAAGGAGCCTCCATCTATGCTAATGAGAGGAGAGGACAGCACAACAAAAGGCAACAGACCTGTGGCTTCCACCCCAGTACCTGGATCCCCCTGGTAAGATGCCCCAAATCCGGGAGCAAAGAGCTATGCCATCATCTTGTCCAGACGTTTTCTTGGTGTCACCAGAGAGAAAATGCATGCTCCATAGGTATATTATAGTGTTTTAAGGAATGAATCTGTAACTCGTGGCAGGTATAACTCTAATTTGATCCTACAGTTTTTACATTCTGCAGAAAAAAAAGACATTTAAATGATAAGTTCTCCTTCTCTGATGTATTTGTGAATATAGAATAAAATACTAATGCTTTTGCATATGTGTTTGTGTATGTACATATATATGTATATACATATACATAGTGAGCGAGAGAAAGCTATCAATGAGAGACAGCAGCTTAGAGTAAAGGTAGCATACTGTTAGCTTCAAAGGATTTTCCTCCCTTTCCTCCAAGAAAAGGCAGCACTGAATGACTGTTAATTAAAGACGTGTCTAGCTCACTCCAGTTGCCCTATGAGGATTCCCGATCTTTGAGTATGCCATACTCAAAAATACCCTCCACAAGGGAGCCACAGTATTTGGTTTTTTAAAATGCCCTTTTATAATGGAGTAATTTGGAACCAGGATAAAAAGGTTATTATAGTAAAAATTAGTTTTAAAACCTGAAGATTAGAGTGCAGTATGCAGCTGGGAGGAACAGCTAATTTAAAACAGAAATAGTAACCACTTGCGTCCGTCTAACTTGCTATCCATGCACAAAGAAGCAGTCTGCTGATGGTCCAATGGAGTCATACTTACGTTGAATGCTAAGTGCAGCATCTCTGGTGACAGGACCTACAGTGCCCTGTGGCCAGACCTGATTAGGTGTTTAGGATGGTAAACCTATTCCTACCTGGAGGGACCACATTCCTATCTTGTTTACATAGGCAGTAACCCAGTTAAGCACTGGGTGCCCCTGGCTCTCTGTCTTTAGCTGAAACTGTTTTGAATCCAGTGTGTCTTGGGGGAGCTGCTTCCCAAAATCCACCAGGTTTCTCATGGGTGTCTGTTATTCAGTTGAATTATGACTCCAGCTCCTAGGAATTAGGAGTTGGCTTCAAACTCTAGAGGCTGAAAGCTCAGTCCACAGGACTGTTCCATGGCAGTCACCAACTCCAAATGGGGCTCAGCAGGCTTCCTACACTTGTGCCAGGATGACTATAGATTCAAGGGCTCCCCACATGACTCCCATCATTTCAATGATCATAATCTAGAATGTTTTACAGGACAGTGTTTTAGTTATGATTATAATTGTATTATAAAGGATATGACTTCAGAACAATCAAATGGAAGACATGCATAGGACGAGGAGTGGGGGATGGTTCTAAAGCTCCCAGTCCTCTCTGGGAACCCATTACCAGTACATGTTCATGAACCAGAGAGATCCCCTAGTTCATTTTCTCAGTTTCAGTGGAGATACTTTTATGTAGGCATGATTGGACACTGGCCAAGTGATTAACCTCTTTCTTCAGCTCCCCCTTCCCCTGGGAAATTGGTATGGGGCTGAAAGTTCCCACTATCCAATCACATGGTTGGTCTCTGGCAATCAGACCCCATCCTGAACTATTTAGGGGTGCTTGATTTGGGTCATTAACAGAACTTGGATGTGGTTGTAGGGGCTTGTCAGCAATAGTGGAGGACACTGCTTTCACTCAACAAGTCCCACAAGCTTTAGGAGCTCTGTGCCAGGAACCTGGGAAAAAGACTAGATGTAGAGATATTTTATTACAACACAAATGCTGTTTGGGGATCTTTGATAACAAGCTTCCCGTATATGCCTCCAAAGGAGGCACACCTCAGCCCATCATACTGGGGGAGTCAGGATAGCTCAGAGACATTGTAAGCCTGACATGGCTCCCATAAAGCTATCCTTGGGGGCTTGTCACTATGTAGAAGACATGACCTTACGTGCTAGGACCTTCTAGTGGTGAAGGCTGAAGTTTTCCTTCCTCAGTAATGGAATACAACAATGCAAAATACTAAATGGGATTTTGGACATCAGCAGGGTCCTCAACTGAGGCTTGTTGCCTCTGGATAGCAATCTTCAGCCTGTAAATTATAGATAAGTACATGAGCCTTCTTGCTTTGGGTCCTTTGGGTGTCACACAATCATGATGCAAGGGAGCTTCATCCCTGAGGCAGAGGTTATTCAGGACCATAGAAAGAGAATGGAGGTCTTGACCCAACTGGAATGGAAGTCCCTGACCCAGGAAAAGGATCTTGCACAGTCCTTGTAGGTTTCTGAGAGTGGCACAACTATGCACAAGATACTTTCTGATGATGTAATGAACAAGGATGAGTGTGGTACAGGTGGCAAAAAGAACTACCAGGGAAGGCTGGGAGCAGGGCTATGGCTGGAGAGGGCATGGGGCTGGGGGAGACAGGAAGAGCTGTAGGAACCCCACTGGATATACAAATTTCCTGCTATTCTTGCCACACGATACTAGTGGTGCTGATTCCTGCCCTCTGCTATCCTACTGGCAAATCTGATGGAGAAAGGGAATTCCCAGCAGAGCCCAGCTGGGCAGTTATCATGTTACAGGAGAAAAGCTTATGCTCTCAGGTGACTAATAAGCTCCATTTCTTGATATGCACTGTTTGAGTCACAACTAGACCCACTTTCTGGGACCTGTGCAGTATTATAGAGGTGACAGGGATCCTCTGATTTTCCCCTTACATTCTTTGGTTTGTGTCCCTCTAACTTCCATCTCACTTGAGCTAGAGCTCTTTGCTTTGTTGAACATCCCTTTGGCTAAGGATGCATGTGTTGGTAGTCCCTCACCAGACCTGAGAGCTGGGATTTACGCTTCCTCTGACAGATGTAGGGACCTTGACATTGCAGGCCACAGGGTAGCTGCCTGATCCTGGCTTCTCCTGTTGCTGTGGCTCTGACTGAGAAAGGACTTTGTGTGTATCATGGAATGACATCCTCATTAATCTTATCATTATGCAAAGGGGGTCCTCAGGAACAGAATCCTTCCTGCCACTACAATCTGCCACCAGGAACAGAACTCTTGTGCCATGCGGAGGAGTGACTGTCTTCCTCAATTAACTCAAACCGTCTTCTGCAGGCCCGCTCTTGGAGTTTGCTAGTGTCAGGTTTATCCCAGTGACTCAAGTGATTAGTGGGACCCCTGAAGGCACAGAGGAACAAGCACATGGTTCCATCATTGGCCTCCCTCCCTGTCATCCATCTAAAACCACTCATGGGTGCATAAGCTCACAGAAGAACATTCCCAGGTGCAGTGGCTGCCTTGAACTTCTCGGTGAGCACTTCATTCAGCAAGTCAGAGCCCAGAAAGTACTTGTAGCCAGGACTAGTGAGGCATTCAGAGTGTGACAGGGCCACTGGCAACAGCTTCAGCTTCAGGCCCAGCTGTCCATTCCTGTTCAAATTGAGTAAGCTCTTTAGCAAATGCTCAGGCTAAGAGGCCAGACTGTGGTGGCTCTGCAAGGCTGTCCCACCCGCTGATGGGGAGGCTGTGATTGCCTAACTGGATGACTGTCAGAAGTTCTCTCCCTGGGTTCATTGTTCATTCATTCTGCTGAGATTCACCCCAACCCACAGGGGAGAATGAGCAGCTAGCAAAGCAGAAAAAAGTCTTGCCCTTGGGGTTTAAGGTGCGGCATCCCTCGTGGAAATGGTTAGAAGAGTGGTGAAAAGTGGCAGGTCTCTGGGATTTGAGTCCAGGCCCCTTGGGATCCATTGGGAGCAGTCATCTGTTTGGTGACAAGAGGGCAGACAGAATCACTGAGGAGGTTCTGATGGGTCACACAGTGAATCTGTACTTCTCACAGGCAGTGGCCAGAATCCTTTGTCTATATCCAGGGAATCTGTTTTTGTTGGTTCAATCTTGAGTGGAGCGTAATTTGGTTAAGAATCTCCTAGCGAGTCCAGCACCAGGCCATTCAGCATGATCAGGGGCAGGGCCCAAGAGGCCAGCTCAGGTCAGATCCTTGAATGAAAATCTTCAGCAAGAGGTCTTTACATCTCAATATCAAGCCAAAACTCTCCTAAGGAAGCCTGGATGCATGGGAATTCCATGGAGATTGGCGAACGTGAGCTAAGCTAGAATTGTCCTGAACCCAGGGAGCTGTCTGGGCCAAGCTAGAAACACAAGAGGAAGTCATGAAGTTTGGGAATCTACCCAAAACATAAAAGTGAAAATCAAATTGTTCTTCCTCTTGGCTAACATTTTATTGTGGCTGCATTCTAAAAATCAAATTGGAGCTGAGAAATGGAATATTTAAGAGAACATCGGGGTAAATAAGATCCTGTATCTCACACGTGTAATTGTAGGGAAGAAACATGCTTCTAAATAAAAAAAAACACCCAGTAATTTTCTTATGTGCATTCAATCTGTGGAAAACACCCCAGAAAATGATTAAGTATAGAGCTCAGTGTAAAAGTGGGTAGAGGAGAGGGAAGGGTTACTCCTTGTTCTCTGTAGAAGGTGCTCCATACTAGAGAGCTAAGAGAATCCATCGGAAGTGTCAAAAGCAACCGGGTAGCACCTTAGTCACGGCTAATGGTATAAGATTCTTTCTGATACTCTAATTGCTCAGAGAAATGGCTAGATGTATAGCCCTTTCAAAGTATTAATGTAACACCAAGCACTTGAGAAATGCAAAATCAAGGTTTGACAGTGAATAAAAATGGATCAAGGACCATCTACTCACCCTTGTCTTACTGCTTGTGCCAGTTTAACCATTAAAAATGGTGTCAGAGTCCAGAATAACTTCTTCAGCCAACTCTGCAATTCAGAAATGCATTTAGCTTAATACTCTCAGATGGTTTCAAGTGTGCCATAATGGAGGCATAACATTTAGAGAAGAGATGAGAAAGCGAAGAGCACACATCTACTTTCCTGCAAAGTGATACCCTATCCACCTCTAAATGAGAAGGCTAAGCTTGTGTCATGATAAAAATTGCAATGGAATTTAAATCACTTTTTCAGATCTGCTCTTGTTTTTAGGTATGTTACTACTAGAGTAGCATTATTTCAATCTCTTCCGGAGCTTCTATTTCTGTTTTTCATAATTTAGCATTTGACCCGAATGGGAATTTTGAGGGAGTTAAACCATTCTCTCACTGGGAATTAGTTAAAGTGTCTCTTTTGGAGTTGCTGACGATATGGGGAAATTTCAAAGGTAATTGTTGAACAAAGTATAAAATCCATGAGCTTTTGTTTAAATGACAATAAATGTCAACATCAGCGATTAATTAGCGTATTAAAATTATTTAAGAGTATAGATTTACAAATAAGTAGGTATCTTCATGAAATATGTAACATTGACTTTAGCATCCTGTCATTTTTCTGAAATGTCCAGATTGGTGTAGTGGTCCTTTATGATGCCACTGGTCTATTAACAGCACAGCACAAAGCTCTCTTTAAAGTGACTTGGGAAGAGGTGCGAGCATTCTTTCAGAAAGATGAGGGACTGCATCAATCAGAAGGATAACACTTTCACAAGGTGCCCCTTCAAGCAAAGCCAATTCGCATTTTTGTAGTCCAACTGCAAGGGTACACATCAAAATGAACATGGCGCATTCCTAACATGTTGGTACCTGGTGTCACAACCAAGAGTCCAATGGTTGACTTCACATTTCTGCTGCAGTATGTGAGCAGAGTGAGCAGACCTTGATTGTGCTTTGATAGAACCACCGCAGATGCCCAGCATGGGTGGCAATCCTTCGAAGAGCTGAGTAGTGTTCAAAGTCCCAAACACACTCATTGGTTTTATGTTAACAACCTATGTTTAATTCTGACTCTATTTGATATTTTAGTATCTGTTGATGACATCTGATAGTTAATCCAAAAGTATTAATTTATTGGGTGTGATATTTTAAAAACAGGTTCTCTGATTTTTTAAAATGTAAGTATTGAAACTGCTTGACTTTAAAAGCCTTGCTATCAAAGCATATTTGTGGATGAAGTTGGTAGAACTTTTCCTGAAAGAAAGGAATCATTTCCCAAGACATGATACATATGGATGATGTTTGACAAGAGAAAGGTAATTAGGGATTACGGTTACTAAGAGCAGCACCGGGGCTGGCCATATCACAGCATATCTATTTTCCATGTGCACTTACTTGACATGCAGTCACATTCACTAAGCTTAGAGACGACACCACATCACTCTTCTCTGAGTACATACCACTGAAGGGAAACCAAATGTCACTTTGTCCCCTTTGCATAATTGAGTCTTTTATTATGTCAGAGAAGGGACAGGTGAAGAGTTACTTGCTGGTGAGAGAAGGCTAATGCTGAATTAAATGTCAAAGTGCTTAGTTAGGGCAGATGGAGGAGGAGGCGTGAGGAAGCTGCCACTTAGACCCACGCTTAAGAGGCCTCTGGAGGTGGCAGCCTGGGAACAGAGGAAGAGAAAGAGGATCATGCTGCTTTCCAGCTCGGCTTATTTCTATTCTTCTCCAGGCCGCATTGCTTTAATACTGTGACACCTCTATGCCTTGAGGATCCCTTGCTGTTGGCTCCTTGGTGGTGACTTTGCCAGGAAAGTAGAAGTGTGATTTTATTGCCATGAGAAAGGAGCCTCTAGGGTTTTGAAGAAAGCTGGGGCCCTGATCAAACAAAAACCACAAAAAAGAATAACTTTACATGTCTGCAAAGGCAGAGGCTTTTGGAAGCCCCGGCCTCCATCAAGATGGAATCCCTAAAGCCTTTCATTCCTCAGATACCTTGAGAACAAGTTCCAGAGAGGTCTGTATTCATTCTTTGCAGAGCTGGACAGACAGTTGATCAGATTCTGCATTATTCCACCATCTCCTTGAGATTATAGGATTTGATAATTAAAAATGAGAAGAATAATTGCACATGAAATAAATAAAGATAGACAGTTACAGTCTTCCAAAAGTTATGCAAAGAACCTGAAAGGACAGCCCTTAGGAGCAGAGGTACGTGAGCCCAGGTTGGTGCACCTTGGGTATTGCTCCTGTGGCCTCTCTGGATGCATTGACAGTGCATGAGCAGTGGCAAGGTCACACTCAGTGCCCTTTCCCAGTGCTCCTCTTCTCTGATCACTGTGCAGCATACTTTCCCAGCATAGTTTTGCCTCTGAAGAACGAAGCAGAGACCTACTGCTTTCAGGAGCAAAAGCCCCCAGGCTCTTGGAACCAGCTGTGCAGCCTCTGGCAGCTCCTTGAGTATCTTCCATTTGGGATGTCCTTGCTGCTTGAGCAACCTTCCCTTGGGTGTCAGAGACTCCTATGTCCCAAAACGGAGAGATGTTGGAGGAACCCATACCATGTCCCTGGATATAGAGCTGCTGACAACCATGTGACGGCCCAGTTCTATGGTTGGTCTTTATTCCTGTCCTGAGTATCAGACAGAATGTCCCTGTTACCCGTGCACTCTTCCCAAAGTACATGGTGGTAGGGACCATGGCCAGAGGACCTGCTTATTCTATCCTTGTACCTTTGTGTCTACAAGCCTCATAGTTCCCTCTCCCCATCTGTCAAGTGGAAGAGACAGGCCCCTCAGTCCTGCCCAGGTCACCCTCTCTGGAGTCCAAACCCCAAAGGGAGAAGCCTGGCAAAGGGCTAGTGAGAGCTGCTTGTCCATTCCAGGGGGTCTCCACCTGGGTAGAGGAACATCTAGCAAACATGACATTCTGGGGACAGAGCATGCAAAGGTAGATTCAGGGGGCACAGGTTGCCTTTATGTGAGAGGATTAGAGGCAGGAGGCCAGGCATGAATTTCCACCTCCAGTTGGATGAGATGAAACCAGGGAGAGAAACCAAGATGTCCTCTACTGCATAGAGCTTAGAAACAGCGGAAATTGCTGTTTGAAGGGTGAATGTAAGAAGACTTTTCTATAGCAAAACAACTAGCCTGGGTTTAATTTGATAAAATCCAGATTCTTGTGTATTAGGGCTGCTCAGTAAAGGTATCCTGTACCAGACTTGAATAGCTCTGATGTACTAATTATATCCTCCGGGATATGGGGACAGTTAAAGAGAAGAGGGATATGGCAGCCATCCAGGAATTATGCAGCATGATTAAAGGAGGGGAGCTATCTGTGTTACTTAAAATGGGCATAAAATGATACATAAAATTAATTTTGCATGTTACAGCTGGCTACGTCTAGTTGAAACCAACCATAACGAGTGGATGGGCAGATTTCTCTTGGGAACCACATTTATTTACCTGCCACCAGCTCTGTGGTTCAATTCCACATGCTTCCCCCGGGTTCAGGAACTGGCTCTTATAGCTTGGATATAAATGTGCATCGTGTTAATTATCGTCACTCCTCCCTCTCCTGAGCCACACTCCTCTGTTAAGTCCCTAATTAGCTTCACTCTTCTTTGCTTCAGAAGTTCAGCAGTGGGAAGTCGGGGAGTTGGTGATGTTTCCTATGCCATGCAGGGTTCCAGGGAGCTGGCCCTTCCCAGGTTAGGTGCGTTAAGGGTGTCTCTGTACCTGAGCATGAGGAACTAAAGAGTCAATGTACCCCTGAAATACTGAATTTTCAACAGACTGACCTGGGATCTGGGAGAATTTGGCCAAGTAAATATAAATCCCCAAATGTAAAGCCTCTTCTTTAACAGTGAAGCTTCAAGAGGGGAAAGCTCTAGAGGGGAAAAACCTCAGGAAACTACAAGAAGATGAACAGGACATCCCATCAGAAGAACTTTGGGATGCACAGTTTCCAGGGTCTCCTCAACTTTGATTCTTCAGAGAAAGAAGTGCACACCAAGCAAGGCTGGTGGCCCCCAGCAGAAGTGTGCAGAAAGCCTAGAGTTGAGTTGCTGTGGCCTCTGCAGAAGGCTTGGCTTCCTGTGGAAACTAGGACATGTGGAGAATTCAGGTGATTCTCACTGCTCCTGACAGAATCAGTCTAACTTGGCAGTCACTGGAGGAGACCATGTGCCCAGCATCCTTCTCACACCATTCAGCCTCTCATCCCTCCTCCTTCCTCTGACTAGAACCTTCTCAGAACCTCAGCATTCAGAAAAGCTAGTGAGTTATCAGAGAGGCCTACCCATTACAGAGCCAGGTGGGAGGTTATGGGGTTAGATGATGCCTCATCCTCACTCTGGCCTCTGAGGGTTAACCTGGAGCTGTCTGTGTGCTATCTCCAAGCCTCTGATGTCTCCCCTCACCATCTGCATTCCACAGGCCACCAGCTTTTTAATAATTCTCACATGAAATAACCTGCTCACCTGCGGCATAAATTAGACATGCCTGTGAGTCCTCAAATCAACTGATCTTAATTAACTGTACACTACTCAGTGAGCATTTCTTTTTATTACTTCTATGCTGGCAATGGCAGTGGTCTTGCTAGAAGGGTCTTGTTTTTGAAAACCCAGAGTGCAGGTATTTTAGGAGACTGGCAGTTTGGGGGATCCTCTTGATAGAGACACTACATGCTGTCTATTGGAAAGCTTCCCCTCTCTTTTCCCCATGGGGTTTGTTTTGAGTAGGGTTCTCCAGATACAGTGTCCAAGATAAAGATTTGGATGCCTGTGAATTACTTGGGGTCCCTCCAGGGAAAGAGGAGGGAGTGGGTGAGGTGCTCAGTAAGGACATGCTGGTCTTGATTGGACCCCAGCTATACCCTGGACCATGCAATATATTGAAGACTTGGCTGCCTTTGTACCCCCACCCCTAGACAGAGTCTGCAGGGTACCCAAAGGAAAACAGCCTAGAGCAGCTCATATTTCCAGTTGCTGAGGGTAGGTGCCCTTGATGAGGAAAGTAGGTCTACGGGGAAAGACCTCCACAATGCCCATGATGACCAGTATCCTGGCACCAAATTGAGAAAGAAAATGAAAAGGAAAGCAGACTAGAGGTTAAAATTGAGAGTGGAGGGACAAGTCCACCAGCCTTCTTTTATAAATAAGGTCACTGAGGACCATTACTTAAATCCATTCCCTCAAATATGGCAAAGAGGCACTGGACACAGGTCTGCAAGCTGACTCCTTCTCAAGGGCTCTCACCATGCAGAGATAGTAGGGGAAGGGACAGGTCAGTCAGCTCTGGGATGAAGTCGTGGGGCTTGGCTTCCAGGCCCAGATCATGTGTGCCTGTGGGAGATGGGGGCCAAATGTCCTCCAGACAGCACGGTAGTGCCTGTTGGTCTGTCTACTATGGCTGAACCATGGAAAGTTGTCCTTTCTTCTTCTGGGCAGACTTTGTAGGTCCACACAACAGCTGTCAATCAGTGAACAAAGATGCAGAGATATGCTGCTTCTAGAATTTCCCATTCAAGCCAAGTTCAGTCAAATGTCAGGATGGAAAATAATTCAAGCAAGACTGGTACAAATGGACTGCTGGCTGTGGGATGCTTTGGTCTTGAAGCTGTTTTTCTAGCTGAATCCTAGTGGAGAAGCCTGGGTGTGGGGTTGGGGTGGAAGCTTGCTTCTGCCCCCCACCAGCTTGACTGAACAAGACCCCCTTCCATGTCCCACTAGCCCCACAAAAAACTAGACTAGCAGGGTCTAAAGAGACAGTATGACAAGTTCTGCATGTGATCAATTGTGCAGCCCCCAGTAGACGCTTCCATCAGCAGATCATCATCCAGAGTAAGGGAGTGTGGCTCCTATTAGGAGTTTATTCTCCCTGCTGGCCTCACTCTATCTGGTGAGCTCCTGAAATAGCCAAATCATGCATAATATACTGGGGAGCATAATTACCCTCAATAAAACTTCGTATGCCAGCCAGGTTCTGCACTATGAATGTGTACAGCCTCCCTCCAGGCCCCTGAAAGTTTAGTCATCTCTTGCCCAGCCTCCCAGGCCCAGGAGCCTGCCTAATCTGTGAGCAAGGAAGAGATCTGCCAACTTGGGCAGGGATCCTGTCAGTTAGACAGCCTTTCCTAAGTCTTCCAGCCCCTGGAACAGACCTGGGCAGCATACAGGCAAGGTTTTGGCATGGAAGCACAATGTTCTTCAGTCCTGTTTCCATTTTCTCCAGTGAGATGGATAGACCCTCCTTAGGGATAATGGAGTGAGGGCTTCTCCCTTGACCCTGAAGGTCAAGGACAGACCTAGAGCTGGAGGACATGCTGGCAGAGTAGGTCACAGACATTTCCAGGTTCCATGATCTGGTAGTTAGGGCTAATGCTTCTGGGACTGTTGCTCAGACTATGGTGTGCTGCTTGCTATGTGTGGCCCTCAGGAGTGGAGGCCAAGTGAAGTCATTGAGTAGTCTACATACATTGACTCCCTGTAGTTCTAGAGGTCAGAAGTCATTAGCATTTGTTGATGAAAATAGTGCAGTTAGTATTCTGCAGTCAATAAAGTAATGTGCTATGGACTTAGACTTGCACATTTCTTGAAGGCTTGTGTAGTACTGAACTGGGTAGGTTAATAGAAACACCATGAAGAAAGATAATTCAAGCAAGACTGGTGCAAATGGACTGCTGGCTATAGGGTGCTTTGGTCTTAGAGCTATTTTTTCTAGCCACAGTCTAGTGCAGGAAGGCTCCAGAAGCCTCCATATGGGGTTGGGGTAGGATCTTGCTCCAATTTATTCTATCCCTGGATCCAGGTTCACAGGTGCCCCTATAGCACCCAAGGTCTGAACTGGAATGACATCATTAAAACATAGACACTTGTACCCAGAGGAGCTGGTCTCACTGGGCTAAAATCAAGGTGTCGGCTGCGCTGGTTCCTTTAGGAGCCTCCAGGAGAGAATCCATGTCCTTGTCTTTCCCAAGTTGTAGAGGTTACCTGTTTTATTGGACTGGTAGCCTCTTCCTCCACTGTCAAGACCAGTGAGGCATCTTCCAGTCACTCTCTGCCTCTGTGTGTATGTCTCACCTCTACTTCTAGCCTCACAGTTCTGTATCTGACTTTTATAAGGACAATTGTGATTGCATGAAGGACCTCCCTGGGTAACTCAGGGTGTCTCCCCATTTCAAGATCCTGATCACGTTTTCAAAGTCACTTTGTCATGTAATATGACACATTCACTAGTTCTGGTGTTTAGACGTGGACATATTTGGGGCCATCATTCTTTCTACCATACTCTTGAACCCTGGCCTGGCCAAGATAGTATATCCAGTTGATTTTCTCAGGGTCATTCCTGGAAAGGGTGTGATCTGCATAGGGTTGTCCATCTCAGAGCCCTCTGCCTCCCCCATACAATGTGGCAAGCCAGGCTGAACATGGAGTGATTTTCTCTGTGCAAAACAGAGTGACCTATATTGGCATTTTATATTAGCATGGAGTCGTGGCAACTGCAGACATTGTGCGTGGTCTCCCAAGATGAAGTATAAGCAGGCTGTTGGGATCCCAGGTAGTGCCTAAAACTTACCCCTAATAAGTTAAGGGTCCACCTTACAGGGAAACCAATAGCCAGAGTGTTTCTGCACATTTAACCTATTCCTATCCATTCCCACAGCATCTGAGAAGTCCAGGGAGACTCATAGAGCTAGAAGGACTCTCAGAGGATACAGCAGGAAGCTGACACTGAGGGGAGAAGCGATCTTGCCCCCAGAAAAACCTCCTTATCTGGGAAGCCCAGATAAGAACTAGGTCTTGGTGCCAGCATCAGGCTCTTTCTCTGAAGCATCCTAAGAGTAGTTAGGGAACAAAACACAGGCCAGAGGCCAGCCTTGTTGGACTTGATAGTTGTATTCATTGATTACTTTGAGGTCAGAACCTAGACTCACATGTATAGTTCCATATTAAAGACACACTGTGCTGTATTCTCGAGGAAGGGGCTTTTTCCTTTCTTTCTCTATTTCTTCATTTTAATCTTTTCTGACAACTAACCATAGGTAAAGTTTTGGTCATAGGTTTTTAAATTGCACATTATTCATTTTAGATATTTTAAATTACCATTTATGGAAATATGAAAGTTAATTCTTTCCTTTTCTGAAAATGAGCAGGATGCCAGGGCTTGATTGCTGATGAAAATGGCCTATTTAGTATTTCTGTTGCCAGAGAGTGATGAGCTGTAGACTTAAGCATATCTTTGATGGCCATCCAAGGCTGAAATGGGGAAGTCTAGGGAAATGGTCTCCAAATTACTCCATCCTATCTCTGGTGCTAGAGGTGCCCAAGAATGCCAGAATTTGAACTAAATGACATTAAAGAGGGCACTCTGCGTGTTAGGAAGAGTGCTGAACTTACACGATTCTGTTGAGCTGCTTGGATTCTCTAAATTTAATGACCCGGCTGGTAGGACAGTCATAAGGACATCTACCTGTTAATCAAATGAGATGCAATGTGAGAAGGATGGAAAAGCTTTCCTATAAAACCAAGATTTGTCATTATTATTTATACTTTATAGAAATGACCTTTTCAAACTGTACATTGCAGGGCATAGGGACATTTTAGGGCATTTTAGGGTGTATGGTAATGACTTTTAAACTAAATGTCTTTGAGGGTGACTGAGGTGAGTTTCAACTCATAAACAGGTGCGTGGTCTGGACAGGCGACGACCGAGTTTTCTTCTTCAACCCGACAATGCAGCTCTCTGTTTGGGAGAAACCCATGGACCTCAAGAACCGTGGGGATCTCAAGAAGATCATTGATGACCCACCCCACAAGCGCAAGCTGGAGGCTGCAGCAAGTAAGTCTGCATTATTACATCACTTCTAAGTGTTTATGCTTCCTGTTTAGGGCCATGAAGTGAGAGTGGGCTTTTCCTGGTTATGTTGGAAATTGATTATGAAGGAGTTAATGTTCATGACTCAGAGCTCAGTAATTAAGTTTTCATGGCACTTTCTTCAGAATCCTCGACCCTTCTAAGCAGTCAGCTCAGACTCTTCTTTGCATCATATAAGGTCATTAGTGTAATGACACTGCTTATTGCCTAGCCACTCCCACCTCTGTCCAGCACTACCATTGGTCAGCTGTATGCTTTCGTTTCAAACCTCTCTGCTGAGCTCCACTGGAAAGAATAGACACATACAGATAGGAGTGTATTCCTTTTACTATACACCCTCACTCTAGACCTTGGACTACATTCATACATTGCCATATGTGAATAGACACTTTAATTCCATGGAAACTCCTGCAGGGAGGGGTAAGGATTCATTTTGGTTGTAGAGGAATGGGCTGCTAGGCAGAAATGCAGCTATTTTTGATGAAGTCCTTGTAAATCTTGTTTCGGTAAGAGTCAGAGAAGAACTTTCAACATTTTCAGAAAAGATCCTTTCTCATTCTATCTGATACATTTTTATGAGCTACTGCATCGGGGAAGCCCTACTCCTTGTACACTGAAGAGCTTGGTGAATGGCAGCTCTCTGCCACCTACAGAGGTAGGGTTACCTGCCTGAAAGGCCAAGCCAGTGGGTATGGTATCTGGACCCCATGAAAGAGGGGTTTTTTTAATTGTTGTGGGATATTTAATGGAGTTTGTAATGATACTTTTGATTCTATATTATATAGCTAATGTAGGGCAACAACCTTCAGTTTTAGTCAAATAAAGGGGTACTTGGAAGATGCTGCTATTAAGGTTTGCTTACCACTTTTATAATGGCAATAGTTGTTCCCGTACAGCTGGTATTAGTCTCCTAAGATTGAGTGATGACAAGTTTAATATGTTTATCTCACTTAAGATAATGAGAACATTCTCCAAAAAGCTTGAGTCAGCTGATGTTGCGAAAAGAAAAGTGTTTTAGGTGCATATTTAACTGCAAAATCTGTAAAAGTGTTGCTGTGTTCCGGGACAATAAGCATGGGATTTGGTGATTTTGTTTTTTTCTCTGATCAAGTGGCATCTAATGCTAAAAAAAATACTGTGTATCCTGAAAAGCACTTAAAAGTCATTTTAGAAAAAGATCTCTCAAGATTCTTACTAGTGGACAAAAGAATAGTTTACAATTTAGGAAGATTATAAGGTCTTCATATCTTATAAGAAGCAATAAGGTACAATTTATCTTGTGATTTCATTTGCTTGGCAAAAGGCAAATAAGTAATGCAGCAGATACTTTGCTCCTTTCTTTAGCTTGCATTCTTCCAGATAATTGGATGTGATTTCATTTTTCCCTCCAAAGAATTGGTAAGAATAAGAAAGAAATGAACTTATTGAAGGTCATACATAGGGGCTCTCCAAATTCTGTTGTTTAGATAAAATCACACCAACTCTGAAGAGAAACAGAGAGGTGTTCTCATAGGGTCATCTGCTGTCTCAGGACCGAGAATGTTGGTCAGTGAAGTGCAGGAACCTGAATTGCCTGGATCATAGTTCAATGCTCCATTTCACTCTAATAACAAGAACCTTCCTTTATGCTGATGGAAATGGAGACGTGAACCTTAAAACAAACACAACCAAAAGTCTCTGACGAATTAAAGTTTAACATCTGAATGTAATTTGTGTTCCATCAACTTTATTGTGGTAACCTAGCCTATTGTACCTCATTGACAGACATGTAACTTTACCTCCTCTTATAAAGTGAGGAAGAGATGGTGTTAAACCATCTTAAAGATATACAAATGGCCTCAAGTTTTAACTTTTGGTTGCCAGAGTATAATTGGTCTTTAAGAACATAACTTGTAATTTCCTATTATCCACAAGGAGAGCTTTGCAGACAAACAATTAAGATAGAAGGTGTTTTTGGAGGATTAATTAATGACAAGAGTGCAGAGTTGAGGATCTCCAGCCCTGAGCAGTCAGTGGCATTTTCCCTAGCTGGTCATTCATCTCAACTCATCAAATGACTTGACCCTCATTATTACAACAAGTCCACAATGATTACTCTTGGTCAGGAATTGTGTTTTCACAATTTTCTTAATCATGAGTCATTCTAAATTTGAGTATATTCATGCTTGTTTCAAGTATTAGATGGAACAATTAAGCATTGCAGTTGATTCCCATTAAGTTACAAGAGGTGAATAAAATAAATGGATTTTATAAAATGACTACCACATTTTACTGCTGTTAGGGTGTGTGTGTGTGTGTGTGTGTGTGTGAGAGAGAGAGAGAGAGAGAGAGAGAGAGAGAGAGAGAGAGAGAGAGATGTAAGCCATGGCAGTGGTAGCTCATAGCATTAGCCAGTTACAGGGTGTGGGATGCAGAACTGCCCAAAGCTCTAAGCCATCCATCACTCAGGAGATAAGGAGAAAGTCTGCTTTTTCATTCAGTTAACATTGCTGAGGGATTCGAGTGAAGGCCTGAATTATTTTCTAATTACTTTGCAATGCATCCAGATTTTTTATGGCTCTATAGCCTTGCTGTTAGTTGAGAATAAATGCTTGTTGAATTAAAGTGAAATGGGAAGCACCAGGCTTCACCCCAAACCCATCCATTACATGTCATGATGTTCTTGGAGATATTGTACACTCCTCAGTTTAGAGGATACTCGCTTTTGTCTTTCTGCCAGCTTTGGTATTCCTCAAACCTGTAAGAGGCTCAATTCATTTTTTGGGTTTACAAGCAATAGCAATGTCTCTCTTCCTAGTGATGGGTAGGAATCTCCCTTGATTCTGACCAGTGTACCCATAGTTTAATTGCCTCGCCGTCCTCCCTGCTCCATTATCCTGTTCCTACATTTGCAACTCTGGTGCATCCCAGTGGAATGTCGCTGAGGTGATTGCATATCAGGCTGTTTGGCTCCTCTGAGGTGGGAAAGAGGAGAGAGAGAGAGAGAGATTGAGAGAGATATGTTGAGAGAGAGAGGAATACTCTGCCTCTTCTCCTGCTTCTGCCAATGTCTTCTGGTGACCAAGGAGGACAGGAGGCCTGGGATTGAGAAATGAAGAGGGGAGAATCCTGCACGGGTGGTAGAGAGAAATGTGCAAGAAGCTGCCACACATGGCTCCCTGTAAGTAGGTGCCATAGGTATTGGATATCAGTGGCTGCTATAACAAATTGCCTCAAATAAGGAGATTTAAGACAAATAGAATGGCTTACAGTTCTGAGTGGTCCAGTATGAGTCTAAGACAGTTCCTTTCTGAGGCTCTGGCCAGGATCTCTTTCCTCTTCTTTAGCAGCTCCCAGACTCTGCCTCATTTCCTTCCCCCATAGCCTCTTCCCTATCTTCAAAGCAGCAGAGTGGCATCTTCCAGTCTCCTCTGACTCTGAACCTTTCTTTTGTACCTACAAAGTTCCTTGTGATTGTACAGGGCCCACCTACACGACTCATGGTGCTTTCCCTTCTCCAGATGAGCTACTTAGCAACCTCAATAACCTCTTGCTAAATAACCTAGTGTATCCCAAGTTCCAGATTAGGATGTGAGCGTTGTTGGGAGGCATTATTCTGTGCCCCATGATCACTATACCCATTGTAAAGAACAGGGATTCATTAACTTGTGAAACAACACTTTCTTCAAGTGAGGGACTAGAGTTTGCACCCTGGTGGGCCTCTCTGGAGCCAAGGAGGGGCAGCTTGTCCAGCCCTCCTGTATCTGCCCTTGTGCCTCACAGGAGAAAGCAGGGGTAAGCAGCCTTCCTCCTGTGACTCCTCCATCCCTACCCTATGATTGAGATGGCAAGGGCTCATTCAGCTTCAATAGCTTTGCAAACATTTCAGTCATTTATATTCAGGACAAATGTGAATTCATAATGACATTCATTGCACTAAGTAGGATATAAAATCATCCTGTGGGTAAACACAGCTGTGACTGGTGAATGTGTCACTTTCTCCAGCATTGTTTAGCTGAGACAGTATGTACTGGGTCTCCACATCAGTGGAACCAGGTGGCCAAGGTGCTCAGCAAGACCAGTGTGGTGAGAGGCAAATTTTGGAGCTTTCCTAAGCTTAAGGATCCTGTCCGGGGGACTTAGGCTGGTATGAGAGGCTCTCCCCACACAAAATCCATCTGCCAGGCTCTGGCAGGAACTGTATTGGGTACCTCAGCTCCATACTGGGCTCCTCCTGATTCCTCTAGGGCTAAGTTGCTCTTTGTACAGTGAAGGCAACAGTGTTTTATTTCCTAAGCTGCGTTTCAGAGACCAGATTGGCCAGCATCTCTGTTTGACAGCAGACACACTGGTGAGGGGAACAGGCCATTCCTTGAGAGACTGGCCCTTTGTGGAGCTGTCACATGAAAAGTGGAAGTTGCCTTGTAGGAGCCTCAATCAAAGGAAGCAGAGCCAGCAGGCTGGCCTGCCGCCTGCACAGCACTGCCGTCTGTGCTTTTGTAGCAGTTTTGCAGGTGGGACTCTGAGGGTCCATCCAGCCTCTGACCGGGATCACATCTGTACCTTCCATTGACCTTGGCAGGAAGCAGAGTGTGTGGTGCTTGTTTAATGCCTGTGTAATTGGCCAGGTGGCTTCTGTTAAGGAGGGAGCAAGCTTTGGATGTGCTGGCTCTGGTGGTTTTAGGACACGTTCATAACATGCACTTTCAGCTTGTTGTGTCACTTCGGCAAGGGAGGCCAAAGAGCAGTGCAGGGCAGGGCAGGGCGCGGGTGAACAGGCCCCAGCTGCTCCCCTTCTTTAGAATGATAAAGAGACTGTCACCTCTCTATGCCTTCACACCCCCTGATTCCTGGGTGTGGGGGGACTGGAATAGGACTTTATTTAAAGTGGTTGCCCAGGCCCTAGTGCTTCAACCTACCAGCCCCTATGGCCCAGAGCAGAGAAAGGAGGGAAAGAGGAAGGAGGGAGGGAATGGGGAAGTTAGTTTCTTTATAAGCCAATCATTTCTTTATTTAGGGACCCATGCTTGATCCAGCCCTGGGCACAGCCCTCCAACAGTGAGCACACATCAGGCAGGCAGTGCTAAGGAAGGGAAGGATGGGTACAAGGACAGGGGTACCGGACCAGCAGCTGAGTCCTCCCTGAGAAAGAACCAACACTGAGCTCCAGAAAATGAGGTGCAGGCAATGGGCCTGTTATAGACCCTGAGGCAGGAGTGGGAGAAGGCCCATGTGGGGGACCCTGAGACCTGTGGCTGGCTGGGAGGAGGAGGCTCCAGAGGCTCTGTGTGACATTACATGTGGGAAACACTGAGAATTCCCGCAGCAAGGCACTGAGGGTAGCTTCCTTGCAGCCTGTCAAGATGAATGTGGAGATGTGCCCCAGAGCCATCACTGGCCAAACCCAGAGCTTCCTCCCTGAGCTTCAACAGGGAACCCAGGCCTAGTTAAACAGAACATCCTGGGAGCCCATCTCCTAGGTGGGCAGCCTGTGGCAAGTGTCCCAGCCTGGCCCAGCTCTTTCTTTGCCTGAACTTCATTACATTTGTCCCATAACCAATGTATCTATAGTACAGAGAAGGCAATGTTGGCATCTGTGGGGGCCCGCAGATGGAGCCACCTTCTCCTTCACTCCAGGACCTGTGTCCCCAGTGAAGTTAAGCCCTAGCCCCACCTCTTCTGGCAGGAGTGCAATGCCCTCAGGGCTCTTGCTGCCAAAGAGCCCTGAGCAACCCACCCTCCCTCCACTGATGGGGTGCACTCCTGTCAGCATCCCCCACTGATTGTCCACAGGGTCCACCCAGGCTTTCCCTGGGGGATGCTCTCTGGGGTTCTTGCCCATGCAGGACCACCCTTCCATTTTGTCCCTCTTTATGCTTAAGAGAGTCACAGGCTTGGGACAGTCACTCTTTGGCACTCCTGAAGGAGCCCAGTTCCCTCAGAAGGATGAGTCTCTGTTGCTCACGAGTCTCCTGTTTTTTCACTCTCAAACACGAGTCTTAAGCAAAACAAGAAGACAACTTGTAAATGACTGACCTGTTTATTGTGTGCCGAGCAGAGAAAGCCATCAGCTTGGCCCTTTGTGGAGCTGTCACATGGAAAGTGGAAGTTGCTGTGTGAGAGCTCACTCTAGAAGCAGAGCCAGCAGGCTGGCCTGCCACCTGTCCAGCGCTGCTGTTTGTGCTTGTGTGGCAGTTTTGTAGATGGGGTTCTGAGGCTCCATCTAGCCCCTGACTTGGGGGATGTCTGCACCAGCACTTGGAGCTACATGTGCAGGTGCCCAGACAGAAGCACTGCCCCACCTCATCTGTAGGTTCCTGAGTTGCTTTGTTTGTAGACCAAAAAACAGGCTGAACACAACTCTGACTGTGGAGGGCCTATCCCACTCAGGAAAGCCCTCTCAGGCTAGTACTCATTTGTACAGTCTAGGCCTTACCAGGTTGGAAGGGGATTGGAGATGCCTTGATATTTCTTGAGTAATGTGTATATTTCTTTGGTCTAGAAGTTGCTTCACCCACTGTTAAGTCCTTTCTCCTAATCTTTGCAGACAGCCCCAGAGTTTCTGCTTGATTTGCATCATTCATTTTTTCCCCAGGTTGTGGGAGTGATCCCTAGAGGCCTGAGCAGAGACCCTAAAGTGGGGAACAAGTTTCACATTATCTAGCTGAGAATGCGTGGGTACTAAGCCTGGTCACCACCTGTGTGGGTGCATCTGCCTTGAAAGGATGACCTGGGGATTCCTGTCTACTTCCCTGGTCCCTGAACTTTGCCTTTCTAGGGTGATATCATTCCTGGGAAGAGTTACTACCTTCTACCTCACATCCACCCCAGGACACAGCACACAGCAAGGATCTCACTTGAATGCAAATTGGCCAAACCCACTACAATTCACCTCCTGTGATTCTCAGCAAATTTTAACCTGAGATTTTGCCTACCCGTTCTAAGGGTACTGATGTAATGATTGTGATCCCTCCCACTCCCAGACAGACAGACACTGGGCTCACAGAGACTCGGAGGACTTTTCACTAGCTAATCCAGCCCTCATTCCACAAGCTCAGCAACCCCACCTTTTGCCAAGTATATCTATTATGTGATTTAACATTATTGAAGTTGTCACACAAAAGATACAGGCATCTTACATTTTTGACAAATGTTGCCCAATCTTCTTCCAAAGAGGTTGATCAATTGACATGCCAGTTAATGCATTTTGTATCAGCACTCTAGATCATCAAAACAACTTTTTAAAGAACATTGTTTGCTTCAGTTGGCATTTCTTCAAGTTTTGGTAAAATGAAACAGTTTTTCAAGTTTGTTGGCCATTTGTTTGTTTTGTGTTCCTGTGAAGTACTTTGGTTTTACTGACTTATATAAACTTGTAAATCAAGATATCTCTGTGTTTTAGTTGTATTATCTGTCTAATATTTTTCCTGGTCTTTTGATTTTTTTTCTTATTGTGGTTAAAAATACATGACATCAAGTATACTGTTTAACTATTTTTAAGTGAAAATTCAGTGGCATTAAATTCAATTGTAATGTTTCTTAACCATCGCTACTATTTCTAAAACTTTTTAATTGCCCAAAGAAACTCCATAAGGACTTACCAATAACTCCCTATGCCCTATCCCCCAGGCTCTTGATAATCTCAAATCATCCATATGTCTCTCTAGACTTGCATTTTTATATGCCCCATATGAATGGAATCAGGTATGCATCCTTTCATGTCTGGCCTATTTTAATTAATATATCAACTTCAAGTTTTATTCAAGTTGTAGCCTATATTAGAATTCCATTCTTTTTTATGGCCAAATAATATTCCATAGTATCTATATTCCATATTTTATACATTTGTTCATCTGTAGGTAAATAAACATGAGTTATGTCCACTCTTTGGCTATTATGATTAAGATGCTATGGACGTTAACAAACATCTGTTGGATACTCTGTTTAGAATTGCTGCCTTATATAGTAATTATTATCTTTTTGAGCAATAGCCAGCTTTCCACAATGGCTACACTATTTCGCATTCCCACCAATTTTGCACAAGATGTTTACCTTCACGTCCTTGCTGACATTTGTTGTTTTCTTTTGTGCTGTTATTGTTGTTTGCTTGTTTATAACCATCGGAGTGGATGTGAAACTGTGTGGAATTTTGTGTTTGATTTGCATTTCCCAGATGATTAATAATATTGAGCATCTTTTCATGTGCTTCTTGCCCATTGCATATTCTTCTTTGCAAAAATGTCTATTTAAGTCCTTTCTCATTTTTTAATTGGATTGTTTCTTTTATGTAGTTGAATGGTAGGAATTTTAATATATATTCTGGATATTAGTCCTTTGTTGCATAAATAATTTGTAAACATTTCTCCCATTACGTGGGGAGGCTTTTCACTCTATTGGTAGTCTTTTGATGCACAAAAGTTTTCCATTTTGACTAAGTCCAATTTATTTTTTCTTATTGGCAGTGTTCTGTTTAAGAAATCATTGTGAAAGGCAATGTCATCAAGTTCTCTCCATTTTTTTCAAACAGTTTTACAGTCTTAGTCTTCAATCCACTGATAATCCATTCTGAGTTTTTGTGTACAGGCTTCCTCAGATATGGTTTCTGTTAAATTTCTATTTATCAGATGAATGGCCATAGAGTAAGTCCCCAATTTATGAATGTTCAAGTTTCAAACTTCAACAGGTGTACTGTATAAGATTCACAGATGTGCTGTGAATGTGACTCACTTTGTCAGATGATGAATGAATCTGACTTACAAACATTCTCCAGGAATGGCACTCATTCATAAGTTGGGAATTTACTATATTTTCCTGTTTTCTGAGCATTTTAATATGGAAACTCTGAAAATCTTTTTCTTATTTCACAGCAATTGTTAATTAGGCTGAAAGGCCTGTTGAGGCTGGGGCCATCCACTGATGACTTTCCAAGTGACCTTCAGTGAATGTGCTGTCCTCATTATGCCTGGTCAGAGCTGTGTCTTCCCACCAGCTCTGTGGTCAGCCAGGGAGAACAGCCTCTCCTTCACCAGCACGGCGTTTTGTTGTTAGACGTGTCCGGCGTGTTCCAAGCTCTGGAGTAGTTGATTCCAGTCAGTACCAGTGCAGTAAAATTTGTGGAGGGACCAATCCCAAGAGCTCTATTTTTCCAGGTCTTGTAATGTCAAAATCATTCATTTTTATAAATATTTTCCTTTAGAGTTTTGAATTTTGTATCTTGACAAAGAAGGCTCTATGCACATTGAGATTATTAAAAATAAAAACTGTAACTGACAATACTATATACATTTATCTTAAATAATATCTGTGTAATTGTATGACCTCATATTTTACAATTTAGAAATTCTCCTGCTTCATATTTGCTCTCATGGAGTGTGTTCTGGTATAGGGTGAGAGATGTGATCTATCTCTTCTATGGCTTGTCTCTGCATTTCTCTTCATCTCCCACCTCATATGCATGGAAGACAAATGGATGACAAAAAATTCCAACCAGTCTTCAAAACCAAGCTGGACTATCATACCTCTGGACACACCAGGCAGGAGGCACCCAGGGAGAGATTTAAAACACTATGAGGTATAACAGGAGCAAAGGGAAATATAACATCCCAGTGCTCCAGGTGAGAGGGGACAGGCGGGATGGTGAGAGTGAGTCCTAGGAGTGTCCCATGGAGGGATGCTGGTGGGTGGGAGCCGAGCGAGGGGGCAGTGTGTGCACAGGTGAGCTCAGTGTGTGCTGAGCTGGGTGCCTGTGGGACATGGAGACCATGCAGGAGTGGGGCTCAGAAGCAGGGAAGCTGAAGGGCATCCTTTGGGGTTAGCCAGTATAAGGTCACTTGCAGGAAGAGATCACAGGGAACAAAGGGAAAAACTTACAGTGCTTCCTCCCCATCTCTTCAAACATCACAATTATCTTTTCACTGCACCAGTGACTATCAGCTGGAGGAAGTAATTACACCTACCTGGGACATTTGCCAGTTTCTGGAGACATTTTGGTTGTCACTCTGGGTGGGGAGCAGCTGCAGGGCAGTCTCCAGGGTTAGAAACAGGGTGGGCTCTAAACATCCTTCAGGACCCAGCACAGTGCCCATGGCAAGGAGTGACCCACCCAGATATCAGCAGGGCCCAGGAGGGAGCCCCTAACTGAGGGTCCTGGAAATACCCCTGGGGGTCAGGTTGCTTCACTCTCCATGATCAAAGGCCTACCACCCTTCCCACACTACCTTTGAAAGATTGGGATTGCCTATAATGCCCTTTTTTTTGTGAAGACTCTTGCTGGAAGATTCATAGACAGCTTTGCCTACACCAATGCTTGTCAAGGGAGCAGTTCATGGTCCTCCAGGCTGAGAGGATGACTTGCTGGCTGTACATATGTACAGGACGTGGCATGGACAGGCTGTGGGTGGGATGAGTACACTAAGAGAATTGTGTTGGCCTAGCATGAGCTGTAAGCTTCTAGAACTTGATTCATCTTATCCACAGCCCCATATCCCACATTGTGAGCAAAACTACAAATAGGTAGAATGGAGCCCAGGTGATAGAGGTGATGGAGGCACTATCAGGATTCCAAACACAGGCTGAACTGCCAGGTTTCAAAAGAAACAACATGGTGATCTTTGCAGCACCACAGCTTCTGCCTTCTCATGACCTTGCACTCAGTAGGAACACTCCTTGCAGCCTCAGTGGGAGAGTGTGGCCCAGGTGGGTAGGATGAGGACCCAGAAGGAAATTCTGCCAAGCCCACCCTTTCCCTTCTCTGTGCGAGGGACACAGATACAGAACAAGCAATGGGTTGGGACAGCTCTTGAGATACTAGGGGCATCTGCAAGCCCTTCATCCTACCAGATCAGAAATGATGATTGTCTAGAACCATCTCTTACTGTCTTTTCCCTCTTGGAGACAGTTAAGAAACCCTAAAATACTTTCAAAAGCTCATTGAGTACTGCCCCCTAAGGATATAAACAGACTTGTCTTCAAACCACTTTCATTTATGGAAGTAGACACAGGAGCAGTAGAGCCCACAATGCCTGCAATAGCCTGAGGATACATTGCAGGTAGGGAAGAAAGCTTTGGAGGCCCCACAAGCAGTGGATAGTAGTCCACCCCTTCATTAGCCAATCAGTGCAGAGGCAGCCACAGGGCTGTGGTTCACTTACAAGGTACGCAGGCAAGGGAGGGTGTTAGGTGTTTCCCCACCCTGAACTCTCCAACCCCTCTGGAAGGCCTGACAGCTTCCAAATGGACAACAACTGGAAATTACCTCTCCTTGGAGTAGCAAAATCTGGTTCCTCTTCTGCTGAAATAGAGAAAGTGCACTGGGAGAAAACTAGCTGTAGGAATTGATACCATTCTTTAAGAGAATTCTCTTTTCCTAATTTCCAGATGAGACTGCTTAGGAATGAGAGCTGCCTGAGGGTCAGCTCAGGCACTGAGTGCTGACCCTCCAGCCTATTAATGTCATTTTCTTTCAGCCGACAGCAGCGATGGATCCAGTTCAGAAGATGGCAGGGAAGAGCAAAATGTGAAAACCAAGAGGAATCGGTAGGTAGCAGTTTCTTTTTCTAGCATGTCTTTCCTTAATGAGTACCTTGGTGGAATGAAAAGAAAGCATTTTGGTGATATGGGCTTTGAACATCATGTTGACTATATTAACTTTGGTGAAAGAAATCAGTTAACTGATAAACAGATGGGAAAAGGGCTTGCACTCTGCTTCAGCATGTGCTCTGGACACTTGGTTGAAGGAGGTGTTACAGAGGCTCTGGGCACCTCGAACACTGGGCAGTGTTGTCCCTCCCCCAGCCCTCACGGATGCCCATGTGCTTAGCCTTGAATGTGTTTCCAGTGGCTGGGGTGGTCCAGGCTCTCAAGGAGTCCTGTACTGGGTGAGGGGCTCTTCGTGGTGGGTGGCTCTGGCTTTGGTATTCCAGCTTTGTGTTCTGCTTGCTCAGTGATTGGGTGATTCATCCAGCCCTGGTTTTAGAGGTCTTGTTTGTAAGATGAGATTGCATGAGTCCTAATGACAGCATGAAGTGATGGCTACATATCTACCTGCATGTGGTATTTAGCAATGCGAAGCTTTCCATCCAAGCTAGCTTGTCACGCTTTGGCTGTGGTGGGTTCAAGCACCTGGAGGAGAATCTTTCCCTTCAGGAAGGGATGATTCTTTCTCTTGGTCCCTCTCCCTTCAGGGATGCTGCTCTGCCCCTACTTACTTACATACTGAGCTTCACATAAAGGGGCAACTCAGAATGGAGGGGGTTATGTGTCCAAGGTCCCCAGAGTGGGAAGGCAGAAAGGAATGGTGTGGCTACTGGGCACTGCCAGTGGCATAAAAGGATGAGGATGTGTCAAGAAGGAAATCAGTGAGGGAAGTTTCACATGCAGCTTCCTGAGATCAGTTGCTCTTGGCCCAGGCGAAGCCCAATGGGTGGCCCAGGTGGGGCCCTATGGACACCCCCCAGAAACTGGGTCTTGTCTCTGCCCAGCAAGCATTCCTCCTGTGTACCCAGTTCCTGTATCAGCCCCTTTAAGATCCCTAGGCCTGCAGCAGAAATCCAGTGGCAGTGATCAAGCATGTTGATATTGTGAGCATTTTTCTTTTAAAAATATACTTTAGAAGGAATACTTTTCCTATGACAGACATTTGCTGTAGCAAAGGAAGAATGAAATATTGACTCAGATCCAGTGCTCAGTCTCATCTCAGTACTCAACACAACTTTGTAAGAAAGAATGAAAAGACAGTGCTGAGAGAAGTGCAGCCCAGTATATGTCTGGCAGCCAGAGGGTTGGTTGGGTGGAATCTTCCTCCTGATGGATGCCGGAATTAGATGCCATGGAGACCTGAGTGAGTTCAGCAAGGAGCAAGCACTTCAGAACAATATGAGGAAGGCTAAACACTGTCTTCTTCAAACCACGTGGGGTCTGGTGGGGTAAGGGTCTCCTCCTCCCTGGCACCTGTCACCTGGCCCGTACCGCTCCTGAGGCAGTGACCATGAGTGGAGGATACCTGGCCAAGGTCCGGGCTCTGTGTAGCCCTGGAGTGAGGCCTCCCACCAAACTTCAGGGCCTCTGCTTTCCTGTTGCCCACATCTTTTCCTTAGAAGGCCGCCCGTGTGGGCCACAGGGGATTGACATGGGTATGAGGGCAACTGGATCAGGGGTGAAGAGTTGCATCTTGGCTTCCACATCCACACTGCGCATCAGCAAAGCAGCCCCTGCTGGTCTGCGCATAAGTATGCTGAGTTTGAAAACCAAGATGAGCTTCCTACAGCAGAGAGGAAATGGAAATGCGGTCCTTGCTTCCTGAATTTGAGCTAGTATAGTAGGAAAAGCTTGGTGGCTCTAGTGCAGCCAGCGTGTCCCCTACATCACCAGACTTCCTTCACTATCCCCAGGGATTGGCTTTGGATTCTAAACAGTGGGTATTTAAATAACAGCAAAACATTAATTTTGGTTTTAATCATCTGAATGACTTCCATAATTGAAAGCTAACTTTGAAACAAGCAGGGATGTTTTGCATGACACCGCTCCAGCTTTGACAGTTGTACACATCCATATTTGCTTCAGGACTGCAGGCTCCTATGAGAAGAAGGTGCTCAGGCACACACCTCATCCCTCCTTGTTTACCAGGAACTTGCCAGTTGTTGTTGTAGATGGGCTGGGTCCTCCTAAGAGCTCTTGGAGAAAAATGCCCTAGAGGAGTTAGGCAGCCAGAGCTGAGCAGATTCCTTCAGGTCCTCATCATTTATGAGCCAGGGTACAAAAGCCTATTCTGTCTGGAAGCCTTGGGACTGCATTTTTCTAACTCTGCCTCAACAGCACCATCTGCATGTGAGGGCCCCTTGCTCAGAGCACATGGCCACAGGCTAGTTGAGCCACCAACTTCACTGGGCATTTTGATTCAACTTTGTGAAGGCCATTGTCACGAAGTCCAAGGACTCCTCAAGGACTTCTCACATTCCTGAGTGTTCTTATATAATTTATCTAATAGAATCCTGCATAAAGGGCAAGAGATATAGGGCATAGAGCCTGTGCAAGTCAGTCAATTTTGACTTGCCCATTTTGTAGGAACCTTATCATTTTTTCTTATCAAAAAATACTAAAATCCTCCTGCAATGTGTGACTCTTTAGTGGAAGGTGTAGTATGATGTTTGAGAAACAAGTGGATGAACTGAAAACGCAGTTTCTGAGATGCTAATCTCTTCTCCCTACATTTCTTAGGAGCTCTGGCACAATTGATACACATTTTGATTGATTTTGCAAATACTTTATGCCTAATGATTCTTTTCCTAAAATTCCCTTGGAGGAGAAATATGTCACAATGACAAGCTTTCAAATTACTAAAGTATTTTAAACTACCTGGTGAGTGCCGTTACAGAAAGCTTGTTATTTACTATTTAGTGGAATGTGTTCATGATGCAAGATCATCCATCTTCCCTGGGAGCAGAAAATTGATGAATTGTTGCTTGTCCCCTTTCTGTGTAGTGCCTGGAGGTTCTGCCAGTTTCTGACATGCAGGCCTTTATATTGTTCAGACCTGACTTTTGAGTGTGCTATCTACTTTAAGGATTTGGGATTTATTTCAAATAATTGAATAATTTTAGGGATTCAGCAGAAATACATCATTTGGTTTAAAAAATCAGAATGAAAGTATCCACAAAACACTTTAGAAAAAGGGTTTCTATGAATATGTATGACTAATAGCCCCCTCTTGAGAAACCAGGTTTTACTGGGCATGAGCCAGGGGATTTCTGCTAAATTAATGGCTTTTCATAACATCAGAGAGTGAAACTGCTTTATTGTGTTTTCAATTATCATTGGCCCAATGGCTTTGCAAACATATTTATGTTTCCATGACATTTGGTATAGATTTTTTGTACTATGGGTGAGAAAAATAAATCTTTTGGCTTGGAATATTCTTTATTATGGTGGTTTGTAAACTTTGAAGATGGCAGTTGATGACTATGTATATGCATAGTCAAAAGGACCTCCTACCATAATATGATGCTGTTTGAAAATCCAAGAGCTTGATGGTCATTTTTCTTTCTTCAAATTTGACTGCTTTTCTGTACTCTTAGGAAACTGAGGTTACCACAGGATGCCCAAAGCATGGAAGGTGCCAACATTTAAAGAATTTTCGGGCTACCCTGAGGAGGTAGTTCCCATAAGGAGTCCCTGCCTTCATGCCAACCCATGACCTTGAGGCGCTCTTTATGGAGTTGTGTGGCTATGACCTATCCACTTTCGGTTCTGCACCTCACCTTGGCTCAACATAGGGCAAAGTGGGCCCTTACTGAGAGCAAAAGAAGAACATCACCATCTAAAAGTCAAACACATGAAATTAATGATAACTTTTGATTTTTGTGATGCAAGGCCAAATCTGAAGCTTTTGCCGGGCACACCTGTGAAACTATCCCCAAGTGAAGCCCATATCTGGGTAGAGTCAACTATGGGAGAAAAAAGAAGGAGATACTTCCTGTACAGCCAGAAAGCTGTTATTGCCTGGGACAGAGGTGAATAATGTCCAGTGAGCATGCTCAGCAGGAAGGAGGATGAGCACACTATGCCTCTGTTCTCACCAAGTGTGAAGTGAGCCCCTCATTCCCATAGCAATGATTTCTAGAATTACAAAAAAAATTAGGTGAGAAATAGGGCATTTGAAAATGCTATAATGCTATAAAATAAGTAGACTCAATTAAGATTACTAGAAAATTACAAATTTAATTTGTCTTTAGATAACTACAGAATTATGTGAATTCCAGTGTCACACTTGAATCTTGTTTAATTCTCTAGAGTCTTCAGAAGACAGAGAGCACATTAGGTCTTTGTAGTCTTTGACATACATGGAAAACAAATTATTTACCTTCACTTACATTTTTGGTTCCTCTTTGGACATAATCCATGGACTTAGGTGATCAGTTGGTTATGTGTAGAAACCATTGGTCCTGTAAACAGTAATGAATGTGTACCACATGTCATTAGGACATTTTACATAAGACCCTTTATTGATATCTGTCTGTGAGAAGATTGGGTGCAGAAGCAGCAATTTGTCATGGGATTTCAATTTGTGTTTCTAGTCTCATAGATATTCCCTGACCTTCATTTTCTTTGTAAAAAGATCTATGAAACTTAAGCTGAGAGGGGAGACCAAATATCAGCATTAATCCTGACAGCCATGCATCACAGCCTTTAATAGTGTACCTGGGCACAGCAAGAGCTGTTTTCTTGCTGCTAAGGGAGCAGAAGGAGGTTTCTTCCAGTTCCTATGAAACTTTTCACTCAAAGGGAGAAGAATCTGAAATCTGACTGGCAGGAAGCCAATCTAGAATCAGGTCTGGAGCACTTGACCTCTGAGTTTTCTTAATGGATTCTCCTTTAGACTCTTCTGGACTGTCTTCAACTTCACTTGACCCCATTATCCAGTGAACACTTGGCCCTTGCTGTCATCATGATCTTCTCACAGTACGAGAGGGCTGGCAGGCATCCTGGGAATTTCCTTGGCTGGCTTCTGGCTCCAGAACTCTGAGATGAAAGCATGATGTTCATGATGGGCCTGATCTTCCCTTTGATGAAGAGGAGATTCTTCTTACATAAATCTGTTCGTGCAATCCATGTATGTGTCCCAGTGCCTAGTGTTTACTTGCTAGGGAACCTCAGGGCTTCCTACCGCTGTAACACAGCACCCTACACATAGGCATGTCTTTGCCCATTGCTATATAGCAGCAACAAGCCACTCCCAAAAGGAAAGGGAAGAGGCTCAGTTTCTTCTCCAGCCCTGAGGTTCCCATCCACTCACTCATCAAATATTGAGTTTGGTGCCCAGTATGTACAGCCCTGGTGGGGTTCAAGTATGGGCACTTCCAATTTCCTATCTTGCTGGTGAGATGGAAATTTCTGGGACAATATGATATTCGTATCTCCTGCCAACTGATTGTGCAGAAGGCTCTCTGCTTCCATGGTTTGGTAAGGCAGGCAAAGTGGATAAATGAAGAAATAAATGGCCATTCTCAGATTATATAAATTCAGTCTCCCCCCACTCCATGTTTCAGGAACTGAACAAATGTCTGTCACCACCTAGTGTGTGCAGACCTGAGGGCCATGGGGACAATGGCACAGGTGCCATTCCATGTTCCCGGGAACTGTCACCAGGAGCAAGGGAATGTTAGCCACATGGCAGTTGATCTCTAGCCATGAGCTCATGGTCTTATGCCACCCTTCCCAGCACCTCAGATGTTCACAGTCTGTGATGCTGCAATGTACACCCATGGGTGAGCCCCTTCTCTCCATGGGTTAGATTGTTGTAGTGCCAGTATTATGTCTCCTGCCCTATTTCTGTTTGTCAAACTGTCCTCACCCCATCCACCATGTGGCTTGGATTTGCCCCTGGCAGTCTCACTGTGCCGTGCTCCCTGGCCTACAATAAGCCATACCTGACCAGGGCCCCCTCCCTCTGCCACAGAAACCATCTGCCTACTGCAGCATGGGGCTGGACATACACTAACCAATCCAGGCTTGTCTGTGGGATTCTGGCCTCTCCTTAGGTCTTTGGATGGATAAGTCAAGGACTCAGTATGACTGGGGCTATAGTCGCTCTTCTATTTCATTTCATGCACCTGGATGAAGAGAGCTTTTGGGTCAAGGGTCACTGAGTCTTATCATCACCAGAGTCTTCCTGCACCATCCATGTTGAGTCCCAAGCTAGAGAGGTTGGATAAGGGGGTCCTGTAAGACCACACGGTTACCAGACAACCAAAGAGGTGTTGTTTCTGTCGAGTCTTAAACGATGAGCAGGGTTTGGCAGGCTTTTTAGGTGAGGGGAAATATTGCCTAGAAAGAAGGATGGAGGAAAGTTGCCAGATCAGCAGTGGTGAACTTATGGCATACATGCCACAGCGGGCTGTTTGTATTATTGAAAACTCTAAAAGGTTCACCATCAGTGTTTGTGGGTTCACCTATCCCCTTCTTTTGCCCCCAAGACAAAACCTAGAGTCCCCCACAGGCTAGCAACAGGCCAGGTGAGGACTGAGGCTTTTGTCTCACTCCAGGATCTCCAGAGAGCTTCCTTCTGCTTTCAAGACTGGCCCTGAGTACTGAGGAAATAAACCTCTCTGAAAATGATCTTTAATTATAGAAGACAGCTATAATTTCAAACTCTGCTTTGATCTTAGGACTTAAGAACTCTCCCTTTTACGTAGGATCTGGGAACCTTCTTATCCTCAGAACACCTTCCATCCCACAGAGCAGCATGAGCCTCGGGTGGCTGTCCACACTGAGAGCAAGCTCAGCCACGATTCTCACCTTCCCCCAGGAAAGAGCAATAGAACATCAGAAACCTGGAAATGTTGGCCCAGCTGACAGTTATGATTTCTGAAATCGCTGCAGCTTTTTGAAGTTGAAATACATTTTCTTAAGCCACCAGTTTATTTGTGCAGGTGTGCCTGGGGGTGTGTGAAATGAGCTAAGTGTAGCCTGCACATCTACTTTCACTGGAATGCTCTACTGGTTTGTTTTCTGTCCAGAAGGACTTCCATCTTCAGCAATTTCTTCCTGGAATTAAGTTAGCTCATATTTATTCTGTCCTTGTGTTCTGCCAGGGGCTCTATGCCTGCCACTGCAAGGATGCAAAGAGACAGTGCCAAGCAAGGGAGACATATCATCCAAACTTCACTACTTTATCCATAATACTTATTTTTTTCATTAAGCTTATTGGTACACTTTATTTTATTTTTTTAATTTTTATTTTGTTGGTACATTTTAGGTATACAATATAATGACATTCATCATTGGAAATTTGCACTTTTACATAATCTCTCTTGGTTCTTATTTTTCCCCCTTCCCCTGGCCTCCCTTTCAACCCCTCCATCCCATGCTATTTACAAAGATTTTGTTTCCATTTTTTCACTTTCTCATATTAATTCCATTCCCTTCTTTCCTTTTCCCTACCCATCTCATTTCCCCTTCCCCTTTGCCCCTTTTTTTTCCTGTTTCACATTATCTCTTATACCTTTTAGTCCTTTTTGACACTTTCAGTTTCTCACAGTAGAGAAACTATTATGTATTTACACGTTTGTGTCCTATTTATTTCACTTAGGAGTATGGCCTCAATGTGCATCCATTTAGCTATAAATGTCTCTACTTTCTCATTTTTTATGGCTGAGTAGTACTCCATTTTATACAAAAAGCACCACATTTTCTTTATCCAGTCTCCAGTTGATGGGCATTTGGGCTGTTTCCAAGTTTTAGCTGTTACAAATTGTGCTGCTATGGACATGGGTGCACATATATCACTGCGGTATGATACTTTTAATTCTTTGGGGAAGATACCCAGCAGGGGAATAGCTGGGTCAAATGTGACTTATAGTCCTAGCTCTTTGAGGTTTCTCCATACTGATTTCCACAGTGGTTGCACCAGTCGACACTCCCACCAGCAGGTAGAGCAGAGTTCCTCTTTCCCCACAGCCCCACCAGCATTTGTTATTGGTTGATTTCATGATAGTAGCCATTCTTTCTGGAGTGAAGTGGAATCTCAGCATTTTTTTCCTTTGCATCTCTCAAATGACCAGTGATGTTGAACATTTTATTATATGTTTATTTGCTATTTCTACTTCTTTATCTGTGAAATGTCTGTTCATTTCAGATGCCTATTTTTGGATTGGGTCTTTAAATACGGGAAGTCTGATTTTTTAAAGCTCTTTATAGTTTCAAGATACTAGACCTTTGTCTGAGGAACAGCAGGTGAAGATATTTTCCTACATTGTGGGTTGTCTTTTCAAGCTGCTGGTGGTTTCTCTTGCTGTGCAGAAGCTTTTTAATAAGAAGAGATCCCACTTGTTAATTGTTTGTGCTAGTTCATGGGCAACTGAGGTTTTGTTCATAAAATCTTTTCCTACACCAATGTCTTCAAGAGTTCTACCTAACCTCTGTTCCAGCCAATTCAGTGTTTCTATTTTAATATTTAGATATTCAATCCATTTTGAGTTTACTTTAGTGCATGGTGAGAGATATAGGTCTAGTTTTAATCTTTGGCAAGTTGAAACCCAATTTTTCCAGCACCATTTATTAAAGAGGCTATCTTTCCTCCAGTGAGGGTGTTTGGCTCCTTTATCAAAGATAATAAGGCTCAGTGTGCCTGGAGTTGTTTCTACATCTTCTAATCTGTTCCACTGGTCCTCAGGTCCGTTTCTTTGCCAGTACCATGCTGTTTTCATCACAGTAGCTTTGTACTATAGTTTCAAGTTGGGGGTTGTGATACCCCCTGCCATGTCTCTGTTACCTAGAATTGCTTTTGCTATTCTGGGTCTCTTCTTCTTCCAAATGAATTTTTGGATTGTTTTCTCAAGGTCCATGAAGTATGGTGCTGGGATTTCCATTGGGATTGCATTGAATCTATATAGCAGTTTTGGAAGTATGGCCATTTTCACTATGTTGATCCTTCCTACCCAGGAGCAAGGGATGTCTTTCCATTTTTGAAATCATTTTCCATCTCTCTTTCCAGAGTGATGTAGTTTCAGAGAAGAGGTCGTTGATTTCTTTTGTTAGGTTGATTCCTAGGTATTTCAGTTTCTTGGACTCTATTATGAAAGGTATTATTTGCCCTATTTCTGTCTTAGTGAGTCTACTGTTTGTGTAGAGGAAAGCTATTGATTTTTGTGTTTTGACCTTGTATCCAGCTACTTTACTGAATTTGCTTATTAAGTCTAGAATACATTTGGTGGACTTCTTGGGGTCTTCTAGGTGAAGTATCATGTCATCCGCAAATAATGACAATTTGACTTCTTCATTTCCTATCTTTTTTCCTTCTATTTCTTTCTCTTGTCTAATTGTCGTGGCTAAAGTTTCCAAAACTCTATTGAACAAGAGTGGTGATAGTGGACATCCTTGTCTTGTTCCTGATTTTAGTGTGAAGGATTTCAGGTTTTGACCATTTAGTATGATATTGGCTTTTGATTTTTCAGAGACAGCTTTTATCAGATTTAGGTAGAGACTGTCTATTCCAATTTTTTTAGGGTTTTTATCATAAATATGTGTTGGATTTTGTCAAATGCTTTTTGTCCATCTATGGAGATAATCATATGGTTTTTGTCCTTGGCTCTTTTGATATAGTGTGCTACATTTATTGATTTGCATATGTTAAACCATCCCTGCATCCCTGTGATGAATCTCACTTTGTGAGGGTGTATTATCTTCTGGATGATCTTCTGCATTCTATTTGCCAATATCTTATTAAGGATTTTTGCATCTATGTTCATTAGTGAAATTGGCCTATAGTTCTCTTTTTCAGTTGGGTCTTTCTCTGGTTTGGGGATAAAGGTGATGCTTGCTTCCAGGAAAGAATTTGGGAGTATTGCTTCCCTTTCAATTTCACTGAAGAGTTTAAATAGTAGTGGCAGTAGTTCCTCTCTAAATGTCTTGTAGAATTTGGCAGTGAAGCCATCAGGACCTGGGCTTTTCTTAGTTGGTAAGTTTTTAATTAGGTTTTCAATTTCATTGATTGACATTGGGTCATATAGAATTTTAAGTCTTCATTCAACTTTGGTAATTCATATGTGTCTAGAAATCTGTCCATTTCATCTGTGTTTTCCATCTTATTGGCACATAGGTTCTGGAAGTAGGTATTGATGATCCTCTGGATTTCTGCTGGTTTCGTTACAATTTCAGCTTCTTCATTCCTAATTGTATGGATTTGGGCCTTTTCTTTCCTTTTTCCGATAAGATTGGCTAAGGGTTTGTCAATTTTGTTTATTGTTTCGAGGAACCAATTCTTGGCTTCATTAATTTTTTGTATCATTCTCTTCATCTCCATTGAATTGATTTCTGCTCTGATATTTATAATTTCCTCCCTTGTATAAGCTTGGGGTTTATCCTGCTCTTCTTTTTCTAGAAGCTTGAGGTTCAGCATCAGGTTTTTTAATTGGGCTCGTTCTGTTTTCCTAATGTGAGTATTCACTGCTGTGAATTTCCCTCGTAAGACTGCTTTCATTGTGTCCCATATGTATTGTCATTGTCATTTAATTGAAAGAACTGTCTGGTTTCTTCTTTAATTTCCTCTATGACCCATTGGTTATTCAGAAGTGTGTTGTTCAATTTCCATGTATTTATGAAGTTTTTGTGATTTCTTTTGCTTTGATCTCCAATTTCATCGCACTATGGTCTGATAATATACAGGGGATAACTTCAATTCCTTTGCACTTACCTAAATATCTTCTATGAGTGCGTATGTGGTCTATTTTGGAGAACGACCTGTGTGCAGCTGAAAAGAATATTTGTTCTGATTTTGTGGATTGGAACACTCTGTAAACATCTGTTAAGTTAATTTCTTCAAGAGTTTGATTAAGTTCTAGTATTTCATTGCTTATTTTTTGTCTAGTTGATCTATCTATTTGTGACAGTGGAGTAATGAGGTCCCCAACTACTATTGCGTTAGTGCATATATGACTTTTCATGTCCATTAGTATTTATTTTATATAGTTGGGTGCACTAGTGTTTGGTGCATATATTTTTATGATTGTCATCTCTTCATGTTAGATTATTCCCTTTACAAGGATATAGTGTCCTTCTTTGTCTCTCTTGATCAGTGTTGGTTTGAAATCTACTTGATCTGCAAAGAATAGCTACTCTTGCATTTTGAGGGGTTCCCATTGCATGGAGTATTGTTTTCCAACCTTTAGCTTTCAGTCTATGAGTTTCTTTTTGAATTGTGTTTCTTCTATGCACCATGTTGTTGGATCTTGCTTCTTGACCCATTCTTCCAGTCTATTTCTTTTGATTGTTGAGTTAACATTGATGGTTATAACTGATACATATTGAGTTATCATTGTCATGACTTTTTCTTTTTGTTGGATTCTCCCCCTTTACATTTAATTTCTTGTCATGCTCGATGGATTCATTCTGCTGTGCTTCCTGGGGTTGTGATCCTCATTGTCTGTTCCTAGGATATTGTCTAAAATGTTTTGGAGTACTGTTTTGGTATTCGTGAAGTTCCTAAGGTGCTCTTTGTCATGAAAGTATCTTATTTCTCCATCAATTTTGAAAGGTAGTTTTGCAGGGTACATCAGTCTGGGTTGGAGACTGTTTTCCTTTAGGGCTTGGAATATGTCACTCCAAGCTCTTCTTGCCTTGAGGATTTGTGTTGAGAAGTCTGCTGTGATTCTGATGGCCTTTCTTTCGTGTGTGTGATTTGTTTCTTTTCTTTTTTTTTGTATTAAATTCTTTTTTGGTACATTGTAGGTATACAACGCAATTACATTTCTCATTGGGAATTGTACCTTTACATAATGCATCTTGGTTCTTATTTTTTCCCCATTCCTAGTCCTCCCTTCACGCCCTCCACCCTTCCCTATTTACAAAGACTTTATTTCCATTTTTTCCATTTCTCATCATATTTCCTTTCCCTTCTTTCCTTTCCCTTGCCCCTCCCACTACCCTTACCCTTTGGACCTTTTCTTCCTATTTTACATTATCGATTATTCATTCCAATCATTGGTACATTTTAGGTATACAATATAATGACATTCATCATTGGAAATTTGCACCTTTACATAGTCTGAGAAATTATTTCTGATTTCATTTTTTCCAGATCCTCTTTTGTTGCCAGTTCAGGGAGTCCAGGTGGTTAAGTATTAGAGTGTTCCATCTCACTTCCCTTTGGGGTTGCTGTAGGTGATCTGGAAGTCTTTCTTTGAGACTTATTTATGTGTCTTCTCATTTTGACAGGGGGTGGGGGGTGCTATTGGCACCTTCAGCACTTACCTCCTCTGCCTTGAGAGTAGTGGAACGGCGGCCCAGAAGCCCCTTCCTCTAGGCTGGGAGAGGTGGTAAGGTGGCCTATTGGTACATTTTAGGTATACAATATGATGACATTAGTCTTTGGAAATTTGTACCTTTATATGATTTATCTTGGTTCTTATTTTTCCCCCATTCTCCTGCCCTCCCTTCAACCCCTCCACCCCTCCCTATTTACAAAGACTTTGTTTCCCTTTTTTCTTCTTCTCATATTTATTCCTTTCCATTTTTTCCTCTCCCCTACCCTCCCACTTCCTCTTACCCTTTAACAATAGTTGTTATTAACAATCCTACAATTGTGTTCACTCCATTAACCCCTCAGAAGCCTGGTTACAATGTGAAATCATTTCCTCTTGTCTCCCAAAAGGACAGTGTATTTTCACTTATTTATGATAAATTCTAGGCTAATTCTGTGCATTCTGATACTTCTATCGTGAAGACTGTTCAATTTGAACAAGCAGGTAGAGATGGTTCCAGGAGACTGGATGATAGCAGGGAAGCAAGGTGCTTGTGCTGAAGAGGGGGAGCCAGAGGAAGAGATTCCTGTGGGGGGCAAGGAGAGTCAAAAAAAAAAGGAGGATTGAACAAGGCAAGCTGGCGAGGTGCATTCCAAACCTCCGGTGACACTGAAGTAGTTTCTATCAAAGTAAATGTGTCTTAAGGTGATGGAAGGAAAAGGGCAAATCATATACCTACCTAACACTTTGCTGTAAAAGGTCCAATACAATGATAGAGACAAATAAGGACACCCAACTCATGAATAACTTTGCTTTATTCTTTGTTTTTGTTTTGTTTTGTTTTTGAGGTGGTGGTGTTAGGAATTGAACTCATGTGGTCTCTGTCACTGAATTACCTCCCCAGCCTTTTATTTTTTTATTTTTTTGGTACTGGGGCTAGAACTCGGGTCCTTGCACTTGCAAGGCAGGTGGTGGAACCAATGAACTAATTCCCCAGCCCACACCCAGCCTTTAAAAAAAATTGCTTTTGAGACAGGTCTCTCTAAGTAGCTCAGGCTGGCCTTAAACTTTCTATCCCCTCACTTCAGCCCCCCAAGTAGCTAGGACTGCAAGGTGCGTACCACTGTGGCTAGCTAAGAAGCTGCCATTTTACCTTATTTTTTAACTTTTTACTTTGGAAAGGTTTGCTATAAAAAGGAACAATATACTTAACCTTCAGTTACCCATTTCCCAACTTCAACAACCAACTCATGGCTGGTATTGTTTATCTCTACTCCATGTGCCTTAAGATTGCTTTCAAACAAATCCAGGTATCATTTAAAAAAATTGTAAATATCTAAAGTAATTAAAATATAAAGGTTTTAAACGTATAAGCCATATAAGCAAGGTTAAAAACAACAGTAGTTCTGTAATATTATCAAATAACCCCTCCCATTATTGTTCAAATTTCCTTCTTTTATTGTCTCTGCAGTCTGTTCATGTTTTTGCTAAATCTCTTCTAACTTATATGCTTCTCCCTTACCATTTCACTGCTTATTTTCTTCATTCGATCTTAAGGAAATGAGTTTCTTTACACCCATAGTTTGGATACATTCTATGATGTGGTTTACTTAACATGTTCTTCCTCTGTATTTGGTTAATTTGTAGTCATATCTAGATCAGATTCAGGCTTTCTTTCTGTTTTTGAAAGAATACTTCACAGTGGTGTTGAATTCCTTCCAAAGCATAGTACATCTGGTCAACTGTCTTCTTGTGATGTCAGCAGGTGATTTGTTTCTATCCATTATTTCCTTGGGTTTGCTAAATGCTAGTGCCTTAATTCTGTCATTTTATTTGCATTCACTAGTTTGACTGCTTTTATAAAGAGAAACTTTTACTCATAAACTACCTGGTTCCCTTGAAGTCTAGCTTGAACAGCGAACGCAGGATAAGTGCTCAATTTCTTCCCTTCAGTGTGGATTTTCAAAGCAATACATTGGATTCCTAGCATCCTGCAGAGATGACCAATTCATCATAAACTCCTGAATTTCAACATAGCTGATATGTTTAAATCTGATTTAATTATCTTTGCCTTTTGAAAGACAAAAGAGTATGCCATTCTTAGTGATCATTGGTTAATTATTGCAGGTCTAAAGTGTACCTTATCAAAATGTAGGTGGATGTCTTTTTTACATAAGGAAATTTTTCTTCAGTGAAATTTTTCTTTACTGTTTGCTCTGTTTCATTGGATTTCCTGGATTTTCTCAAACATTTTTTTCTGAATCTTTATTTTGTCCAATATACTTTTTTCCTCCCCCTTTAACTCTGATACATGCCTTTATTTTATGGCAGCTATCATTTTCTGCATTGTTCTTTTTTTTTGGTACCGGGGATTGAACTTGGGTCCTTGAGCTTGCGGGGCAGGTGGTGGAACCACTGAGCTAAATCCCCAGCCCAGCTATCATATTCTTTATAAAAGAAACTTAGTTCACCTTCACATCATTAAAATTTCCATCAGATTCTTGAGCATGTCTTCTCATCTTACCTCTATGGTTGATGGGCACATTATCTTGTTTATAATTCTCATTATTCCCATATTAGTTGTCTATGGAATCAGACAGTGATCATTTCTGATTATCCATGTTTCAGAGCAATGCTGATGAGGGAAGGATCTGGGAGAGTGTTCTGAACTGGTAGTTCTGCCTCTCCCTCCAGAGCCTGGAATGATGGCGTGCTGTGTTTTGGAGCTCTGTCCTCTTTGCTGCAGAGCCTTTTGTCTGTATCTTCCCTTCATTGTCACTATGGTCACCCCACTTTCTCCCCAGAAGGGAGGATTCACGGGGCCAACCACTCCCTTCATCCTTTCTGAGGTTTCTGGAGTCCTGCACAGATTGGATCATAAAAGGCTTCACCTGCGACTCCCATGAGCTCCTTGGTGTATGACCAATTCTGGGGATTGGGAGAGAACAGATATCTCTGATCTAGTGACTTCCTCCACAGTGGTGTTTGCAGGCTTGCTGCCATAAGATGCACCTTGCTTTCTCCACCTCCTTAGACAGTTGCTAATACCTGAGATCTGTTGGGGTCTGTGGTCTGGTGAGTTTAAATTTCTGAGAACATTTCCTTTACCCCTTAGTTGGTGAAGATGTTGTCTGAGGGCTTTTTATTCTGTTCTTTGTACATCTTTGTCTGCTTTTCTGTGTGGATCTGGAGAGATTAAAATGCTTCCCCTCTGTCTCTGCTTCATTTAGCACTAGGGGCTGTTTTAAGTTTTAGAATTCATTAGAGTCCTGTGTCCTGAGAGGAATATCACCGGGCTGATTTCTGTTCTCTAATGGTTCCCAAAGGAACATCTGGAGGCAGCAGACAGAGGCAAAAGTAGGTTTTCGTAATTGTTGCTAGTTTATTTAGAGTGATTAATCCGCCAAGCCCCATAGGTAACTACAGCTCCCCACTCACCCCTCTCACCTGCTGAGGACTGGGTGTTCCCAGGAATGCTCTTGGCAGGTGGCTTGGTGTGCTGTGCTGTTAGTGGGTGGGTGGTGGGTAGGAGGGGGTGATAAGTGTCGGCACCCTGGATCCAGTGTCTCTAGTTCCCAAGTTAGCAGCTACAGGTGTTACAGGTATATAAATATGTCCCAGCCAGGGGCTCAAAGACCTCATCATTGCTGGAGAATTCTTCAGCACTGAAGATTGAGGATACCTGGTGGAGCCACCTTGTAAAGCAGGTGCTCTGGGCAGTTCCCACTGCTTGGTCAACAACAAAGCTGACCTGTTTCTGGTGATTCAGGGAGTCTGAGCCCCATGTTCACTGGGAAAATCCCCCAGGCCAAAGGAGACTACCTGCGTGAGCAGTGAAGCACCTTCTAACAGTGCTTCACCACCAAAGGAACTATGGCCCCTAGAGACAAGGGTGGTCTCTGAGTGACACAGCCCTTCACAGACCTTTGCCAGCTGGGCCATCAGCACAGTGGGGGGTTCAGGACTCCCTTAGTCTGATTGCTCTTCATTCTATCCCCCTATCTAGCACTGTTCCTAGCACATAATTGGTTTTCTCAACCACGTGGACAGAAAATGCAGAAAGGGACTGATAAATAGGATCCCACTGAAGACACAGGGAACTGTCCAGCCATGAAGTGGTCTTGAGCAGAGCTGAGAAGGGGTTTAGTGAACCCTGAAGACCTTTCTAGGCAAGTGTCATGAGAACCAGAAAAACTACCCACATCAGGGAGCAGAAGCTTGGCTCAGAGCAGAACCAAAAGCAGTAAGGAAAGCAGAGCAGAAGGAGGCTAGGGTTGGTGGGCAGTCAATGGTCCAGGAGAGCAGACAAGCAGAGAGGTTGAGGTGAGGGAAAAGGTACTTTAGGGTCCCAGTCTGTCCAATCCTGCTCTTCCAGGTAGATTCTGAGTCCCTGTTTAACCCAGAGTCCTGAGATTCTACGCTAGGAAAGTCTTGCCTCTGAGTACAGCCAGGGAACCAGGTCTTCCTACCTTTCCACTAAGCTCACTGGGCTCTTGCATAATGCCTCCTCAGGGGTGCACCAAGCCCTTATAGCCAGGGTTTTTTCCCACGGACACAATCCATCTTGGGGAGGCCTCTGTCTTTATGTCATCATTGGCTCTGACTCTCCACCTTAGAAGTCCTGTGTGGGCAGAGCCAATGTCCCTGTGCTTTAGTCTTGCTCAGGGACCTGAAACCCCTAATTGATGTGCCAACCTGCTTTACAGCTGCTAGAATCACACCTCTGTACTGCACAATTCTGAGGCTAAAATCCAGAGAATACAGATCTTTCAAAGTGTATCTCATCTGAAGATCATTTATTACAACTGCACAATAGGATGTCTGAGGCCCCATGGCAAAAAGAGTCACAGAAACTTTGATTCCTGCAGAATTTTATATTGTGTTTAACACTGGAGTTACAGGTTGGTGATATTTTGATGATAAATTCCTAGCCCTCTTTGCTGGAAGACAGAACAATTCTCCCTAGCCAGTAAATCAAATAAAAGATGAGATATCCCCCAGATGAACAGAGCCCTGAAGCTAGCCTAGGCATAGCTGGTGTAGATGATCAGAAGCCTCCAGGACAGGTGAAGAATCATAATTACCATCATTATCACCATCACCCTCAACATTATCCCAATAACATTAACATTACTGTGATCTTGGCTAACACCATCCCTGTCATCATCGACCGTCACCATCATCACCATCGCCATTGTCTTCATCACCATCATCACCTCTTTAGCACCACTGTCATCAGTATTATTTACATATCTGCTACTGTCCTGAATAAATTAAGATGCATTATCTCAGGTTAGAGGATGCTACACAGAGAGTTTTAAACAAATATCAGATGTCCTTATTTCATTTAATTCTGGCAAACAAATCCCATGGGTTAGGTACTATTATTATTTCAACATAGATGAAAACAATGGAGAGAAATGGAGTGTCAGTGAAATGAGGAGACTTGCCTGGGAACGTACAGCATCTCAGTGGGAAGGACCAGGGTCTGTTAATAGTGTGGAAATCAAAATTTTAATTAGTAAAAAAGAAAATTTAATTAGTGCCCTGCATTTTGCCTCTTTCGCATCCCTACAATGTAGATCTCTTCTTGATATTGTTGCTACCATGTGGGCGATAAAGAGGTGGGGCTTGGAGAGGTTAATGCTCATCCATGACTTACAGCTCTTCTGAGACCAGTTGGGGTTTCCAGTCTTGCTTTATTCCTAAGGTCTTGGCCTCAGCTTGTCTATGGCATAGAGCAGTCAATAAGGGTCACTCAGTGATCACACATTCAGAAGATTTACACAATGCACCAAGAATTGCATGCTGGACAAATTCTGCAGTCATCTTTCTGCAGTGCCAATACAAAAACTGGAATGGGGAAGGACCACAAGGACTGGGGCCCATGCACTGTGACAAGGCTGAAGTCTAAGGCCTTTGTTCTCTTTAGATTGTGGGACCTGGGGCACATCCGCCTTTAATGTGTCTCCAAGGAAGCTGTAAGAAACAAACTCAATTCAACAAGCATTTATTCACTGCATGTTTGGCACCAATGGCCACCTCCTTGGGAAACAGCCAGGTGACCAGCCAAAAGCTGGGTCAAGACTTGGGGATAGACATGAGGCAGGAAGAGCATGTGGGAAAAGAATTCCTTGAGGCAAAGGCAGAGAGAGATGCTCCAGGAGAGTAAGAAGAGAGGATGAGGGCATGAGGCATTCAGATCAGGCTGATAGAAGAGAACACGAAGAAGCCTGCCATTCTCCTACCAGGCTGTGTCCTTTGAAGACATAGGTGAGTGGTGACAGATCTGGCTCCCCTGGCCCTGTGACAGACGACACTGGAGGAAGGCACCAAGGAGCCTGCAGACAGGCAAGGAGCATGCCGCGGAGAAGCTGAGATTTTACACAGGCCAAAGGTGAATGTTTCGCAGAAACGTCTTGAAGCTTGGTGGTCATTTCTGGGGTTGTGGATGGTGACAGTGCTTCCTGTACCAAGCTAGAATTGTCCCATCCTCACTTTGCCCCAAGAAACCTGAGACTCCTGATTTCCAGCCCACTGCTGTCGTGTGGAGCACATAAATGATCTGGGACAATCCTGACAATGTCCAGGTTTCTTGTTCAATTAGGACAGACAATTCATGGATTGAACTGGGTCCTCCAAAAGTCTCTATGTTGAAGTGAGGGAGAGGAGGAGGGAGAAATGAATGAATAAGACACTAATATATCTTAGATGGCCTTCTACAGCTTAGGGTCTGATGAAAGATCCCTAAAACAGCCTCCTCAGGACTGCTAAAATACAGCCATTTTGCTACGTTAAAACTCAAAGCACAAAGAGGGTAGCCAACACTGATCAGGGGCCAGGCATCCTGTGCAAATTGGCACTGACTTTATAACAGTAGCAGTTCGGAGAGACAGTGCTTTTGGTTTAGGATGCAGTGACAGCAGATTGTCTTATTGGACCCACTGGAGGCTTCCACCCAGGGCGCAGTCTGCCAGCACCTGCAGTGTGCAGTGCTGTCCTCCCCTCCAGCCAGTAGTCATCAGGTTATGACCTACCAGGGATAAAGGTTGTTTTCAAAAATATGTCAATGAAATTATCACTCAGAAATTGTTTGAGGAAATGCAGGCAGCCTTGTCTCTGAGGAGTCTCCACAGTAAATAGCCATGTGCCCAGGCTAGCTCAGGCAGGGTGCCTGGAAATACTGAGAACTGAGTATTGAGAGGTGTCTATGCACCTCACACCTCAGAGACGTCTGGCTACACAGGCAGAAAAGTCTTGTGGGGAATCAGAGCTCAGGATACATGGCTTCCAGGATGCCTCATTCTTCTTCCAGCCCTTGGGGAGCCCACATCACTTGGAGTAAAAGGTCACATCCCTCCCATGTTCAAGGAGACCAGAGAGACCCAGTCCCTCACTGACCTCTGCATGCTACCCTCCTGTGCTCATCCTCTCTGAGGCCTTGAAGCTGTCCCTGGGATATTCTTGATGCTCCTCTCTTAGGACCTTTGCATAGTGAAGCCCTGAGCCCAGGATGTTCTCCCAGGTCCCACAGGGACCTCTTTCCAGCATTTGCTCATGGGTGTCCTACCTACCGCGGGTGACCTAGACTCTATCTTCCTCTAGGTTTCATTGCTTTTGCATTTTTGCTTTTTAAACTTCCTAAATATGTAACATTTCTGAGTATACCAGCCATTTCTTCATCAAGTTACTCTTGGTCTTCCCTCCATAATGTGAGCCCCAGCAGGACCCTTCCAGCTCAGCATCTGAAGCAGGGTCTGCTGGAGACATTAGCAGATGGTGCTCAAGGAGGGGCCCCTGTGCCCCTCTCTGCTTACTTCCAGGCACTGATCCTTGGTGAGTCTCCCCACAGCTGTGTGAGGTGGGAGGGTCTGTAGTGTGTGAACACAGAACTTCAGAGAAACCATCATGGGAAGCCATATTGCAGGGCTTCCAGGAACGTCTGCTGAATATTGATGAAACAGAAATCACTGGACCTATATCCTGAAAACTCTTCCCTGACACCACCTGGATATCCTACAATTCTGACACTCAGTGCCCCAAGATAGGCAAACCCTTCAGGTCGAGGGCTTCATCCCAGTGAGACGTCCTTCTCTGTAGACCAGCTGCAAATGGGTCTCCAGGTGTCTTAAACCACTTTGTGTCGCTATAGCTGAGTACCATAAACTGAGTGATTTATAACAAATAGAGGTTTATTCAGTTCATGGTCTGGAGCTCCACACTTGAGAGACCACATCTAATGAGACATTCTTGCTGGTGGTGACTCTGCAAAGTCCTGATGTGGCCCAAAGCATCTTATGGTGATACAGAGCAAACTTGCTAACTTGGTCTCTCCTTATAAAGCCACCATAATGCAATCATGATGGCCCATCCCTCCTAAGGTCATCTAATCCTAAATACCTTCCCAAGCCCCCACATGGTTCTACCTTTTAATTACTTAAAATGCCACACGAGTTTGGTGGGAACATTCAAACTGCAGCGCCAGGCTATTCGAATATCTATGTGCCTCATGTGGCTGTATATATGGAAGCTCCCACAATCAACCTTCCCTCAGACTTGGTAATTTGCTAGAGTGCCTCATAGAATTCACTGAAAGTGATATGCTTAGGGTTCCAGTTTTGTTATAAAGGAACCTGTTTAGTGGAAGAGAAGGGTAAGGTCAGGAAAGGTCCAAAGGAGTAGAAGAAGTGTGCTACCCTCCTAGAACTATAGTGATCCCTAGCCAGTATGCTCCTAAACTTCAATCCTCAAGAGTTCTATTGGGTCTTCATTACAAAGCCATGATTGATTACATCACTGGCCGGAAATCTTAATTCTATCCATAGCCCCTCTCCTCACCCTGCATGGGCTGGTAGGTGGGGCTGAAAGTGGCATGGCATCTGCAGATCAAGACAGACAAGGAGGCACTAAGGACCACAGAGGCTGCTGGCTGCGACTGTGCCTCTGGTCCAGTCGCCTGTCAGCAACACAGGCGAGTGTGGCTGTCTGCCTGCAGGGCATGGCTGGTGGGACCTGCCAGAGGCATTTGTCTTTGGCATTTCCCGCTGAACATTTTTATGAACAAGTTGGATGAAGACACAGGAGGCCTATTTGTCAAATTTATAGGAACTACAAAATTAGGAAGCTGATTAGTTGATGTTGGGATCAAGACATTTAAATATTTCAACAGGACAAAATTAACAGGATTGTATTTATATTGTAGAGTTGTGGTGCTGTGAGGCATTGTAAGATCATATTGCCTTAACCATGTATCCTACTGCAAATAAGGTCCAGGGAGTTTCCAAAGTTTAGCCTGTGATTGAAACCCCTACAAATCCACAGTGGACTTCTCCAGAATGAGGTCCTCTGACAGCAGGTGTTCTCTCCACAAGAGAAACTGGTGGCACCAGCGCCAACCAGGGGCCAGCCAGCCTTAATTCCTTTTTCTTCTTTTGTGGCTCTGCCTCCAGGTAGTGGTCAACCAGAATGTCTTCTATGCCTTCAAAGCCTCTTGAAAAAATAATTCTAGTACAAATGCCAATCACAAGACCACCCTCAGAACCCCTACAGTGATCCCCACTTGCTGGGGACTTCAGTGCTGGCTCTGGGTTCAGCTCTAGTTGGAAGTGCCTCCACCAGTATTCAATTCATTTCTTACTGGACTGCACTCCGTGGAGGGAGAAGCAGGGGACCTCTGGGGTGGCCAGACCTCCCCAGTGCAGGGCACATTGGGAAGCTGGATAGGAAGGGAGGTGGGTGGCTCTGGGGGGCTGATGTGGACTCCCTCACTGAACCCTGAACAGTCCCATGAGGTGGGCACTGCCATCATCTCACTTCAAGGAGCAAGGGACACAGACTTCAGTGGATTTGCCCATTGAGGTTTAAACCTTAATCCTTTCAGTTCCAAAGTCTGTGCTTCTTCTCACATGGGTGACAGAGATCACTCATGTGACCCTTGCCTTCAAGAGAATAGGTAAATGCCTCAGACTTGTGGAGAAATCGAGTAATAAAAAATCACTTCTGCTCTCCAGTCTGTCTCAGGTGACTGGTTAGTGGCTGCAGTTTCTTTGCTAGGCAGCCATTTCAGCCACAGTTTTGCTGTGTGGTAAGACTCTGGGTGGAATGAAGTATGTCTAAGCTCCACACCTATAGTGTGGCAGATGTGCCCAGAAGATGGCTGGGCTGAGGAGCGGAACTAGGAGAAAAAAGCCCCTCTTCTGGGGGTGGGGCTGATCATTACACTATTTCACACAAAAGCGAAGGAACAGAAGAAAGGCAAGGAGCATGCTATCCAGCAGAAGAGACCCAGAGCAACAGTGCCGGTATTTGGGCAACACTTGCCACTGTGAAAGGTTTGAAAAGACCAGCCCCTTTCAACCTAACATCGGGTCCAGAACATTTCCCAAACCTATGCTTCAATTTACTGAGGTTTCTGTAACACAGTACAAAAATTATTCCGCCCCAAGAATATCACAAATATATTCAGCAGGTTGCATTTGCTTTGGACCAATTCTAACTGAGCCGATAGCTGAGCCCTCTAGAAGGCACACAGTGATTCTGAGCAGAATATTTTGTTGAATAAGCAATAATATGTGATTGTCAATGTGCTCACAATGTTCCTATTATTCTTATTTTAAGTAACAACAATACAAGCCTTGTTTGCACACTTCTATTTTTAACTAGTGAAAATTTACTACAAAGAAATCTTAATTATCCCTTTTAGAATATAACACAATTGCAAATCCACTGGTAATTTTCTTTTTGCAAAATTTCCCATAATGGTAGAAGAATGTAAGTTCTCCCAAAATAGTCAGTCTATAAATAAAATTCTCTAATGGGCTGAGCAATCTTTTTGCTTTCTTTTTATGTGAGTTTGGATAAATCCATATTATAGCCCTGTGAATGAAGACTTCTTGTTAGACAGAGAACACTGGATATTCTCATCACCAGCTAAAAGTGGTAACTGATTCATTTTTACAATTCCTGGGGCAGACAATCACAAAAAGGTGTGTGCTTGGTAGGTGTAGGAGGGCATGGACTGGTTTGATCCTGGCAGCAAAATGACCGTATGTCCCTTTTGCTCTTTATCTCCCTTCCTATTCTCCCAGAGGAAACAGTGTGGGCTTCCCTTGGTGCCCACATCTCCTGGAGGAGGCCCACTTGGGCTGCAGAACCTCCTGAAGTAGGGATCATTCTGTTTAACCTCATGCCTGGTCTCCACTCCTAGAAGCCAGTAGCATTCCCCACCTGTGACAGCTGCAAATGAAGCTGGACATTGCCAAATGTTCCCAGGGACAAAATCACTCCCACTGAGAACACTGTGCTAAATATCAAAGAAAACCAGAGCTGGACAGTAATAAAGTGTTAAAATATCAGAGTCAAGACTAATGCATTAGAAGGAAAGCAATCCCAGTACAGAACTGTGTTCAATTCTAAATACAGCTGGGACAAGCAGGAAATTAAAGCCAAGGAGCTTGGTGTGGTTTATATGTAGGAAATTTCCAACAAGAAACATCAGAGGGGCTGGGATTCTGGCTAAGCTGAGGACAAGCCAGGTAGTCAGATATCCTATTGGGAATGGAGGAGGAGGAGGAGCCTGATCAGAAATCCAGGATATCAGGTGTCAAGGGATGGGGATTTTTGTCTAAACAAATTTAGCAGGGCTCTTGCTCAAATTTTACAGTGCAGAGATGAATATGAAAGCCCACTGGAAAGTTCAGGGAGCTGAGCAGTTTGGTCCAGAAGAATATTTATCAATTGGCAAGTCAAGAAGCCCAGTCTTTGCAGCATGAGGCTGGTTTTAAAAGGAGCAGGGGAGGCTCCTACTTCTTAAAAGCCTGTTCTTTAGTGTCCATCCAGTGTGCAGGAGGCACTGAGTTCCTTTGTTCTCTGATGACCTCTCTTCACAATCCCTGAGTCCACTTGACCTAAGTGCAGCAAAGACAAGGGTGCCTCTGAGCAAAGGCCAGGTACCAGAATTGGTCAGAGAATCTCCACCCATCACACCTGCCACTGGGAATAGTCACTGCCGTGGACAAGTGTGGGACAGAGCCAGAGAGGGAGTGGACATGGTAAGGCTGTGTTCCAGGCCAGTGTAGGCCAAGTCTACAGGACAGGGCAAGAGCAGGCTTTATCTACAGGCACAGGGGCCACTTGGACAGATGCTCCTTCTGAGGCCAGGCCAGCCCTGGGAGGTGGAGAAGCAAGATATGAGAATTAAAATGTCTGCATTTGCCCAATCATTTTCTCCCAGCAGTGAGCACCTGAGCTTTTTTTGAGGTTTCCATATGCTTCTATAATAAGTCATGAAGCCATGAAGAGATCTGCCAAGGGGCCAGTGACAATGATGCAAGCACAGAGTCCATATCTGAGAAGGGCAGACCTCTTCCCTTTTTTCCAGGAGAGGAAGTCCTGACACCTCCTTGGAGCCCCAAAGAAGCAGTGTTGAGTCACCCAGCCTGGCAGTGTTACCTCCAAAGATCCCTCACTCCATGCCCTCTCAGAGCCTGGTCCTGTGACCTACCTGCCACAATCAATGTTCTAGGCCTTGCCTGGGGCCACCTCTCATTTGGGGGATGAAGACTTCTTCAGGGCCCCAGTGTTTCCTGTTGTCCATAGTCTCTGTGCCAGGACAGATCCCAGCCTCCCTCTCTGTCACTAACTCTTCTGTTTGAGTTCAATCTCAGCGCAGTGCTTTCTGTACCAGGTTGCTGCCTTCTACACATTAATGCAATAGTGTAGGGAACCAATGAGTACTCAGTAAAAATGCCCTCCTTCCTTCAACTCCCTTGATGACCACATCTATGCGGTGACAGAAGAACCTCAGCTACCAACCCCTTGGCACAGGCAATGCAGGAACCTGAGGTAAGGGTCCTGCTCAGAGGCACCCTGGATGATATTCCCTGGATTCTGCCCACATGTGCCCTCCAGCTTCTTAAGCTGGTGTCCATTACTCATTTGCCAGGGCTTCAGTCTCACCTGCTGGCCCCAAATGTAGCAAAGTGGTTTGCACCCTGAGGGCAAAAATCTCCATCCTTGCCCTGCCAACTGCATCTGGCTCTATTTTTTTTTTAAAAAGTTTTCAGATTCTTTTTTTCTTAAAGAGTTATCTCAGAGAGGGTTCTTAAAGGTGAAAGCCAGTTGGGTTTCTCTGGGTGTGTTAATTCCCTGCCTCTTATGCCCCTACAGGATGGAAGGCTATGAGAGTCCCTGCCTGGAGGAAGCTGAGCGAGAGGACAAAGGCACAAGGACACCACCCCCCAAGACTCTCCTGCCCCTGGAGGAGCGTGCGACCCATTTCCGAGATATGCTCCTGGAGAGAGGGGTAAGAAACCCAGGTGGCCCAAAGGGGCTCCTGAGGAGCCATAGCAGGTGGACACTCATGTCTTGCTGAGTCTATGCTCAGGCTGAGTAACATTCAGGTACTAAGTGCTTTGAAGCCAGGAAGGCAAACCAACCTAGAAGGGATCCCTGCTTCTTTTATTCTTTTTTTTATTTTTGAGGGGGGGAGGGTACCAGGATAATGAACTCAGGACCTTGCTCTAGGAAAGCAGGCGCCGGAACCACTGAGCTAAATCCCTGGCCCTTGGATCCCTGTTTCTTATCTCAAGAGAAAAAAGGAAGGTTTATAAAGTATATGGACAGCCTTCCTGAGGAGCTATTTCTGCTTCAGAGTGACTTCTCACTCTGAGAGGTAGGCAGAGTGGTCCCTGAGAAGGAACAGGTCACCTGGATGGCATAAGAAGCATTTGCCTGTGTGAAGTAGATTCGTGCTGTAACCAGGTCAGGCCACAGTATCCAAACCTTAGCAAGTCCCCCCCAGGAATATCTTATCCATTAGGGCAGTGATGGCGAACCTTTTAATATTTTCAGTGATACAAACAGCCTGCTGTGGTATGCATGCCGTAGGTTTGCCACCACTGCACTAGAGACTACTGCATCTATGGATTCATGCAACTATTTTTAAGTAAAATTAGTATATCTTCATTGTAACTGATTTGTGGATCTCATTTTCAGTAGAAGAGGTTATATTTGAATCTCCTGCCAATGACTTTTATTTCTTGCTTTGGCTTTTGGGTATAAAATGAGCCCGATACAATATTGTAGCCCAGTTGGATTTCTTCACTAAATGAGGCTGAACACAGAAGGTAGAAATGGAACCTATATGTGAAGATAATTATAATGAACACTCTAATAGCTTTGTGAATTCAACACCAAATTCCCTCTGCTGTCTACAAGACTCCCAGGCTATTTCCCAGCCCTTTCCACAGCAGGTGCTGCTCAAGGCTGGACATGGGGTGGTGGGAAGAGAGCCAGGGCAGAGCTACTGTGGATCCAGACTCCCCCCGCCCAGGGCCAAGGCTGGTGTTGACCTTGGGGAAAGGAAGAACTGGGGCCACTGTAGCTCTTCAGAGTTCTAGTAGAAAGGGATTCATCCCACCCTCCCACCTGGGAAAACTCTCTTCATTTGCACCATGAATTTGTATATGTACATCTTTTTCTGCAGCCATCCACTCAAAAGAAAATATAGCCCTTGGCTTTAGGACTTAGAAGACACCCTTCATTAGGCCAAAGGTGACAGGATAGAAGTGATCTCAAATAGCTACATCAGGTCTGGGAAAGGAGCTGAGGCAGCCACTCTGTCACACAGATCTGCAGTGGGGTTCCTGCTCTGGAATGCCCTTCTAGGCTGCAATATGACATCGCTGGGGTCTCCTGTCTCTGCCATGTTGCCAGTTCCCTTGCCAAGCCATGGTCCTAGAATGTGGGGAATCTCAGGGGCAGCTGGGGCCTGGTACACAGGATGTGGATTTTCTTGGTATTTCTTGGGTCTCCTGCAGAGGGTGGGACAGAGTGGGGCTGGCATTTTTTCATGTATCCTTGGCCTGGGCCCAGCAATGGCTTCATAGGAGCTGTAGAGCTTGTGAGGATGGGTCATTTTCCAGAAGGACTGCTGTTCTGGAAGGGTGCTTGTTTGTTTCTCCTGTGATGCACTCCTGTGCTCAGCTGTAGGACAGAGTGGTGACTCATCATAGGAATGGAACACAACACCCTCTCTCCAGAGCCATGGGTACTGTTTTCTGCTCCTGGACTGAATATATATATATCTGATGTTCTGAATTGACCCAGCACATCTCATCTAACTAAATTATTTGGAAGATGTGGTTTATTTTCCATGAGATATGATGCCATTATGAACTTTTCATTTACTCCTGTTATCTAACTTTTCCATCGCTTTATTTTGGAAGCCAGAGAGCCCCATTTACCAACACAGTTTTATACTAACCTACAATGGGGTGAGCACTGCCTGGAAGGCAGAGAGGCCATCAGGCTACGTTTATATGAGCTCTTGGATTTATCCAAATGGCCTTGCTTGAGAGATTTTACTATGACATTTGCAGGGTGTTCCTGACTCATTGGGTGTGGGTGATTCATTTCAGTCTTTGAGATTCTTATATGAAAATCAACAAGAATAACAGAGGCTGTGAAACAGCAGCCACAGGGCTGTGTTTACCCTGAGAGAGCCAGGGGCAGCCTGCATATGTCTGATGGGGCTTTCAGGAGTCCACACTCAGCTCATGAACAGAAAAGATCGATCCAAATTTACTACCCATGTCATAAAGCAGTGCCACCATTTATGACTTTTGGACTTTATAAAATATGCCAGCAGATTTCATCAGTTGCTCATGTTCATAAGAATTTGATGGCCGAACCCATAAGACTTCTAGTTCTTTAAAGAATGAAGCATCAAAAGGTCACTCTTTCATGGACTGAGTGATTAATAAGATTTTGTGGTGCATTTTTTCAGTACTTCAGTGCAGAAATTCATGTACTTAGGGAATGATGAAGCCACATCTCAGGGACTTCTAACACCTTACAAAGGGCAGAATTTGAGCTATTTCATGGGGTTTACAGATTGGGAAGGGGGCTATGGTTATGTGCTTCTATACTAGGTAAGTAATAGCTCAAGAGGCATTTCTATGTTGTGTTTTTCCCCCATTTTGTACTAGTACAAATCAAAATAGATCTTTCTTTTAAAACTTCAGTCTGTAAAGAAGCAAGTTTAATCTTACAGCAAGTTATTAATTTAATCCTCCCTGTTTAGATAAGTCCATCAGAGACATTTTACTGAGATATTTTCCTTTGCAAGGTGTCTTTTGGAAGTAGATAATGCTCACCCATGAGCCAGGAGAAAAAAATCTCCATTCCAGAACAGTAAACTTGAACTCAGGGACTGAGGCACTGCCCCTGGGTTGTCTCAAGGTCCCTGTGTGAGTGGCTTCTTTCCAGCTTCCAAGAAGTGGTAATAACCCTTGAGGAATTGGGTAACCCCTTGGCCAGATCCATGAGAGCCCCTAGGACTTGGGCTGGCATCTGTGTCCTGATAAAGAAGGAATGCACAAACCCTGGCCTATGCCAACCTTGCTGTAGTGGTCTCCACCTGTGCCAAGATGGCTGCCATCACCAGGTTACCAGTGGACATGGGTACCTGATGCGTCCCATACTTAGGCAGGTGCTGAAGGAGGGCGGATCATCTTCATAGATGAGATGGTCATGCATAGGAGTCCTGGGTTCTGGGCACCTGCAGTATCTGCTCCTGTCCCTAGTTTATTTCAAGGGAAGTGCATTGGCTTCATGTTCCTATGACATTTCTTCCAAGTCTCACAGGCACATAGTATATTGCTAATAAAGTGAGATAATGATACAACATAGTGTGTGCCTATCACCAAAAATTTGTGAATCATAAAGATACACAATTATTATTTGTTAATGAATTAGTCAATTAAAATAATATTAAGAAAAAATAACTTCAAATCCTACCCGAAGAGGTAATTTTTATCATTAGTGGGATACATTTCCTTCCAATCTTCTTTTTTCTAAAATTAGTTTTTTAGGGGACAGGGGTGTAGTTCTGTGGTACAGTGTTTACCTTGTATTCACAAGGCTGTAGTTTGCATCCTTGGCATCATAAAATAAAATAAAGTAAAAATAAAATCAAGATATTTAAAAATCAAGATCAATTTTTATCTTAAAGTAGAATCAATATTAAATTGCAGTTTTATACACAATTGAAGCAATTGTTAATTAGTAGTCAGTTTCATAAAGTGAGACCTAATTTATAAATTGCTATACTACTTTCTTAAGTAGTTTTAGAAATAGCATGAATTCTTGGAAAACATTTAGATGGGGATATAATATTCAGCCCATTGTTATTTCAAAAATCTTAGATTTCAGTACATTTTGCAAATTTGCTATTTTTTAATTTAAAAGGTTTTAAAAATTTATTTTTATTGAAACACTGAGATTTGATCCTTTATACTGAGCTCTGTTCTGAGCCTTTTTTTTTTTTTTTTTTTTTTTTGAGTAAAGGTCTTGCTGAGTCACTAAGGTGCCCAGGCTGGGCTTGAGCTTGCTTTTCTCCTACCTCAGCCTTCCAGAGTGTGCCGCCATGCCTGGCTCCAATTCTGCTACTTTAAATAATAATCTGGTAAAGATATAGATAGGTAAACTTAAATGTGTTGGATTTCTTTTCTACAAAATAAAAACATTTGACTCCCTAGGCAAATCGTTCTTTAAAAAAATTGTTTATTCTCCCACCAACAATGTTTGAGAATTTATGAAAATTTGCTTTGCCAGCACACTGTACCAGAACTGAATAGTAAAATGTTTAAATATTTACTACTTATTATTTTAAAAATTGCAATGTACTTGTCCTTTTACTTGTGTTTCCTCTGTGCCTTTTTACTTCTGTACTTCCTGGGCATGGAACTGTTCAGATGTGACTATGGTCACCTCCCTGGGAGCATTTAAATCAAGTTCTAATCAAGGAGTGATTCTTAGGAATTGTGGCCTGATTATTCTAACTTCTAGGTGGGAATATAACTGACCCGGATGTGGAAATAATCCTCAAAGGCAAATGAGGTCACCTGAGTATATTGTGGAATAACTGTATAAAATGGATTTACTAAAACAGAGAAAAAAATGTTGAAATTGCTAATTGCTAAGTTTCTGGAGAGAGGACAGATGTGGGCAGGTACCTGTGTGAGGAGAATGCTGGCATGCTGTGGCAGCATGTGGGCTCCACCCCATGGCTCCTAGACTCAGCTCTGCATTCACCTGCAGTTCACCCGGGCTCACCTAGGCTCCCAGAACTTTCTAAATACTGACCACTCTCACCTCTAATCCCTAAAGGCAACCCTCACTGAAGAAGGGATTGGAGTCAATAGATAGGACCCCACTTCCCTCTCCTTAACAAGTCAAATCTCTGGCAAGTTTAGGAATGTACTGCTTGAATCTGCCATGAATTCCAGTGGTAATTTGATTGTCTATGCTCCTTTGCTGGCTCTTGTCCTTCCACGGGACAATTGATGCTACTACCTGAAATTGCTTCCCGAAGCACATCTGTGCTCAAGCCTCTATTGCAGAAGATCTGAGACAGTGACCATGGCCTGGCTTTCATGGATGAGGCAGGGATTTGGCTTCCCGCCCCAGGTCTGGCCCCTTTGTCTTGGGTGGTGGTCACCTTCAATCATCAGGGACTCCAGAAAGAGAAGACAGCATCACCCTGTAAGAAAATGGGTAAAGAGGGATTAGCATTGAAAGGAGCAAGATTCTGTCCCTCATCCAAGCTCCAGAAGGAGTTGAGGGACAGGGATAATAGGGTGCAGGTATGGATGTTGGACAATGGCAGAGCATGGCCAGCTAGCTGCTCAAATCTGAAGCTCGTCCACTTGAAACTGGCATCTTTAGAACTGGTGGAGGATACAATGAGGACTTGGGTGGTGGAAAGGAAAAAATCCTGAAAAGGGACTCAAGTAGGGTGTGGTGCAGCCTCTGAGCTGAGCCGGGCCAGTGAGCCTGAAGGGAGCCAGTGGTTCCTAGGGTGAGTGTGGAAGGTGGAGATGGTTGGAGAGCCAACCTGGGGAAAACTCCAGGGTTGTCCGAGGCCCAGGAAGCAGAGGTGGGTAGGCTCAGGCCCCACAGAAACTTGTGAGCTCTTTTCAGCATGGCCAAGTGTCACCTACACCTGTCCCCAGTGGTCTCAGTTCTACCTTAGAGCCAATTCCACCAGCCACATGCAGGAGAGGAGTGACTTGTCAGCCCTGCACGAAGACTTTGGTCCATTTTCCTGAGACCAGGGTTAAAAAAGGAGAACAAGAATGAAGGAGATGGGAGAGGGCAGGGGTAAGAGGGCACAGTCACTGGCCAGTGGGCCCAGTATGTACTGGGAGAGGCTGAGAGAAGAAGGGGACATCAGTGATTAGGGATTCACGGGCTTTCTTTCCATGCCTATGAGGACAGGACAATCCACACACACCTCGAGAAGTCTCACCTGTCTTTTTATTTTTTCTTGTGCTCTTAGCACAACATAAAATAATATGCCCTAATACAGGTTTATGTTGGAACTTTACTCATTTGGTTACATTAATAGGTTCTAGGGAGGCAACCAGGTCACTAAATTGTGTCCTGCCCCACCTCTGGCCGTGGCACAGGCTGAAGGAAAGAGCAAGTCTTGGAAGGGAACTCAGAAGACCAGTATTGGCAAGAGTTGAGCAGCTTCTTTTCTCATTTTTTTTCTTTTTCTTTCCTTTCTTTCTCCTTCCCTCCTCTCTAGGTCCCCCTTCGTTTTGAACAATTTTTTTCTTATTTCATATTATCTATTATACATTTTGGTCCCTATTTACACTTTCAGTTTCTTATGCCAGAGAAACAATGTGATATTTACACATGTGTGTCCAATTTATTTCACCTAAGAGTATATATAGCTTCAAGGTGCATCCTTAAAGCTATGTCTCAAGTTTATTCTTCTTCGTGGCTGAGTAATACTCCATTGTATGGAAAATCCATATATTTTTAGCTATTCATCAGTTGATGGGCATTTGGGTTGTTTTCAAGTTGTAGCTATTATAAACTGTTGCTATAAACATGGTTGCACATATATTGCTGTGGTATGGTGCTTTTAATTCTTTTAGGAAGATACCCAGAAGAGGAATAGCTAGGTAAAATGGGACCTCTAACCCTAGTTTTTTGAGGAGTTTCTGCACTGACTTCCACAGTAGTTGCACCAGTTTGGAATTATTATGTGTATCTAAATTGTACCAATAAAATTAATTTTTTAACAAAAAAATAAAATCAAAAAAAGTGATGAGCATTTGTGACAGGTCCTGCCTTCTGTAGGATGTTTGTACTCATAGGAGAAAACATTTCCTCTAGTTTGGTTAACAGTGGATATTCTGGATTTATTAACACCATTTTAATGCACTGAGGTAATAGGAAAATAAATACAGTTTGCTTGGTGATCAAATTTGATGAGAAACCTTAGCTTCTACAACAACTGGGTTTGTGTCTGAGGTGGAAGTCCTTTTGAGACCCAGCTCTTGAAGACCCAGCCCAACAGCAGCTCCACTCCTTCAAATGCACCTGTGGAGTACGGACCTGGCTGTAAGGACAGCAGAGGGAGCCAGTACAGACAGACCAGACGAGAGATTACATCCTCCTACAGGTGTGCGGGAGTGAAGATGCCCTGAGACACTGATGACAGTTGGAATGAGAAGCCCCTGCATGATGGCAAGAGGGTCTAGGCTGCTTTGCCTGGCAGCAGCCTCCCCAAAGCTGGGGATGTATTCTCCCAGGTTAGTACTTGGGCACAACCATCTGATCCTCTGTCCCTTAGGGTCCCTGGCCTTTTTAGTTATCCAAAGGTTGAAAAATATAAAAGAACCTTCTTATTTGAAAAGAATAAAAGGGCAGCCTGCTTGCTGTGGCAGGCTGGCTAACAACGGTGCCACCCAGTGCTTCCACCTGTCAAGTCTGTCCAAGGAGTAATAACCGGAGCTGACTGGTGGGTGTTGGGCCCTGACAGCACTTATATTGTTGCACTTCCCAGCCATCTCTGAACTCTCCTACACCACATCACTCAAATGGAATCCATTTGTCTCAAAACTGAATCATCCCCAAGAGCAACACAGAAGCGCTTCTTTTCTGTTTCTAGAGAATCTTTGGTGAAATGGGAGTGAAGATGAAGCAGTTTTCTCTGGTTGTTTTTTTCCAAATGGTCAGCACTCCAGGTGATATTTCTTCTTTATGCACAAGACTCTGGTTACCTTCTGGTGAATTTGACTGGAGCACATATCCTCTGTCCACAGCGGCAGCCACAGGCAGCCACCAGGCTTAGGACATGCCTCTGCAGTGTCTCTCAGCCTGGGGTGGGGTCAGGGGATTGTGTGGCCCATGTGGGGACAGCTAACCAGGGAGCGGCCACTTTAAAGCTGGGAGAAGACCTGGGGCCTGAGCAGGAGGACCTTAGGTATGCGCCTTAAGGACCTTAGGCATGGCTGACTGTGGACTCAAAGCTTGGGAGAAAGCAGGAGCTATGAACAGAGGTGAGTTGATGTGGATGATGCTGAGGAAGGGGAACCACTGGGAGATACCTGTGTTCATCCACGCACCGAATGTCGATTGCAATCATCAGGTTATCATCTTACTACTAAACCTAAAAAACTCTCCAATTTTCCAAACAAGGTTATTTTCACAGATGGAACATTGGAAACAACATTAAAAGAAAATATTTTGTAAATTATAGTTGTACAGACAGTTTATCTTGGGCTGGGGATTTAGCTCAGTGGTTCTGCAGCCTGCCTTGAAAGCGCAAGGTCCCCAGTTCGATCCCTGGTACCAAAAAAACAAAAAACTCCAGATAGTTTACTTTGCTTTCTATATAGATTATTAATTCATTTTGGGACATAATTATTGTACTATAATTATTATTTTTAACATTTATTTTAACATTTATTTTATTATACCTGTAGACCACCAAAAATTCTGAACACACTGGTGGAATTAGTTTTGTGACACCGATTCCCAACTATTCACCACCCTTCCTTCTGACGAAAACACGCCCATCTGACTGGTTGAGCTGGGCATAGGATGGCCACAGCTTCTCTTTATTGTGGCTCCACACACTCATGTCAGCAAGAGCTCTCTGTCTAAGAAAAAGGGAACACTCTGCTGCAGCACTTTCCCAGAAAGCCTACCCCCAATTCCTGGCGATACCAATGTAATCTATAGTTCTCATTCACCTGAAAAATTTTCCTGAGTGGAGCCACGTCATCCCCCCCACCCCGCAAAAAAAAAAAAGACCTTGCAGAATTTGCAGAAAGAGCTTTTGTTCTGTTTATTGAAGATAGTAATTGCCAGTTAAGAAAATTTATTTGTTATGATATACCAAACATGCATGTTTATTGAAATGATTCTTCTACCAGGGATGTAGAAGTACCATCCCTGTAGAAATACCATGAAGGGATGTATTAAGAATATGAATGAGATCTTATTTTTGTAAATTTTCAACTAGCTTTTCATCCTTTCCCTGCCTAGGAATTCATCCCCTGCCCAGATCCCAGAGACCTCCCTAAAATGTACCTGGCCTTTCTTTTCTCATTGCTCTCAAGATAATGTCAACACTCCTAATCATGCTGCAGACCTTCCCGTGGGTGCCTCTGTCCCTGCTGCCACTTCCCAACTTCTCCATGGGCTCCTTTACCCCAGGGATGTTCAACCTCTTGCAGTTTCTGCCTTCCCCATAAGTAGTCCGTGAACCTCAGCCTTTGTCCACATAGACATCCAATCCTAGAACAGCTTCCTAGGCTCCTTCCTCAGCCGTGATGAGTAATCATATTCTTGAGTCTCCATTCTTAGAGGCTTCCAGGGATGCCCCTGCTTTGTGTTCCCTCACATCTAAATGTGCCTGCTGTGTCACCAAAGTCTTCTGGGAAGTCCATTAGTTTGCTCATCTGCCTTACCCTGTACCAGGGGCTTCCTGATGTCAAAGGTCTTGATTTATTTTCTCTAAATCCTCAGCACCCAGCATGGGACCAAAGCATAGTCAATTTTAAACCAGTGTTTTAAAACAAATAAATTATTTAAATGACTTAAATATCCCCTTTTACTAAGAGTCTGAAAGCAACATCTCAGTAGCAACAAACCAGTTCCCAGACATTAGCTTCAATTTCCGTTCTCTAATAACAGGAACTGGGGCTTCTTGGAGGATTGGCTGATTTGAAGGCTAAGAAAGGGAACCACATGAGGAGAGCCTGGAGCACTTGGTAGAGCTAGTAAGTGAAGGAGTGTTCACAAGGCAGGATGATGTGTATATGCCAGACATGCTGAAGCCAACCAGAGAGCCCCCAGTGGCCAAAGCTGGCACAGCTTTTTTGAGCAGCAAAATAGTTTAAGTGGTATTGGATTGTAACCCAAAGTATAAGCTACAGCTCCATGAGTTCATATAGATGTAAAGAAATGATCTAATGAATCTTATTCAAGTGAAGGATGGACAAATATCCCTTCACAAAAATTCCAAGTCATGCATATATCCACTGGCATCAACAAGTACTGCATCACCCTTACCTGTGGGCTGCACATGACAACTTCCTTCCAGAATGCAATATGTAAAGGGGGAAGAGTTACCCAATAATGGAGATGCCTGACACACCTGGTCAATCAGGAGATTAGGTTCACTAATCATGATACGGACCCTCGATATGAGGTGCTGAAAATGCCGCCTTCTTTCAGTGGTCTTTCTCTGCAAACCCGTAACCACTGTCTAATCCTGTGTAAAAGCTCAGACAACTCGAAGTTGGTGGACATCCTACAATAAACTTAACCAGCACTCTTCCAAATGGTCAAGGTCCTCAACAACAAGGAAAGCATGAGAAACCATTGCAGTATAGAGCAGCCTAAGGGGATGTGGTACTAAATGGCATGTGGGATTCTTGGACAGAAAAAGAAAACTAAGTAAAACTAAAGAAATTCGAATGATGTGTGGACTTGTGTTAATACTGGTGGATCAATATTAGTGGTGGCAAATCTGGTCCATTACTATAAAGAATTGCCAATATGGTAAACTGGGTGTGGGAGATATGGGAGCTTCCTGCAATATACTGGCAAAATTTTTGGAAATCTACAACCACTGTAAAATAAAACTTTACTTTATAAAATAACCTACCTAAAAACGTTACATGTTGGTTTAAGAATCAGTTAAAGTTATGCTAAACCCACTTCTTTTTCAAGATGGTGCCCTCTGTTATGATCTGTGGGGTTCTGAGAATTCTGACAAATGTCCTCTCCCCTTTTGAGATGGGAGGCTATGGCGTTCCTCCTCGAGAGATGGTTGGGCCTTGAGGTAGGGCACCTAGCCCTGGAAGACACCCAAGGAAGAAACACTGTCATGAGTCTAGAAATTAAATTTTCTAATGTTCTCAGTATTGATTCTTGTGGAGGGTTTGACATAGCTCTCACTTTTATACAACACTGCATCACATCACAGAATCCATTGTTCCTTAATGTTGTTTTTTTTAACCATTGATCATTTCAGTGTGACTCCGGGCTCAGGATCCAATGCTAAAAGTAACTCTATTGAATATCTCTCTTCAGGTGTCAGCATTTTCTACTTGGGAGAAAGAATTACACAAAATTGTGTTTGATCCACGCTATCTCCTGCTAAACTCTGAGGAAAGAAAACAGGTAACATCGTGGTAAGGCAAGATGGCAACTGTAGAGACAGAGAGTTTAAATGACTGCCTCATCCTGAGACCAGGAAGCCTTGTCATTACTGACAGACAGGTGCCAGCTGTTTTAATTTTGCTGGTGGGGAGAGCTATGGAGTGTGTGCTCTAGTTATCAGCTTGTGAATGGCACATTAGAAGTACAGAGGGTTTTGCTGGGAATCATTCTTATTTGACCATCCAATCACAACCCGAAAAAAACACTTATAGTCAAAGATGAGAAAGCAAGTTTGAGGAACATTAATTATATTTCATATTTCAAATGATTGCAACTAGTATGTTCAAAATACCAAATATTTAAGGATTTATACAATGACAGTGAAATAGGAGAGGTCCAGAGAACAATTCTAACGTAAGTAAAGGATGAAATGTCTAGAAAGCAGGTCCCAGGACAGCAAGGCTAGCTTGGGTGTAAGTGTACAGGGGAAGAGAAGAAACCCAACCATGCAGCACTGCAGCATCCAGAGAGCTTCTGGTTAAATGCCTGCAGCCTAGTTGACGGGGAAACATGGCGGTTACATGGGGAGCAGTACGGGAGCTGAACTGAGGGAAGAAATGATATTTGGGCCCCTTTCAAAAAGAACAGTCCTCTTTACAAATAACTTGGGTGAGCAAACAGCAAACACAGAATCTGCACAGTGTTTTCCTAGGGAAACTAAGGCTCCTGCTGGGTACATACAACTGTTCCGCTACTGGGAGTCTCCAAAGAAGATACAGTGAGCCTAAACAGAAATTAGGGTCCAGAGAGTGCTAAGCAAGCCTGTTTCTATGGTAACATGCAGTGTTTCATTTTATTACACCAAAGCATACAGTAATGAGATAATGGCCAATGCTATCACTTTTAAAAAGTCATGCCCCATTTTGGATAAAACTGACATAATTTGTTAGAGGGAAAAAAATCCTGCTACATTAAATTATAGTGGCATAAAAATGCAACAGAGAGAAAGAGAGACAAGAGAGAAAAATCTGATTACATGGATAAACGGTTCCAGGCAGAGGGAGATGCAGATATTTCTTTTGAGTTCTGAACCCACAACCAGCCAGCCTTTCTATCCAGATTTAAAATTAATAGAGCAAAACTCTCATTAATGATGGAGCCACATGCTTTTACATGAATAATAACCCTGCCTTCACCCTTTTTAATTAGTTTAAATTTTAAGACAACTGGAGAATATACCTTACTATTTGGCTTGAAGGTAAAATAAGCCAATCATATTCTTAAATATATATATGTGTGTGTGTGTGTGTGTGTGTGTGTTCTAAATTTGTCAAAGTCGTGAATATTTCATTCTGCTGCTGAGTCCTCAGAATGTAAGTAGCATTTTGTATTTATAATCCTGCAAATATCTGCCATTAAAAAAATAGGTTCTGAAGCAATAAGACATAGTCAAAAAAGAGCCAGAGAAGGGGCTTTCGTCTGTCCGGGTCTTCACTTCCCCCCCTTCATCATGGCTGAAAAGCTGGAGACAGCTGTATCCACACCTTTGTCCCACTCCAAGATCTCCACTACTTGGTACAGACTTGCTATTCATTGAACTTGTACAATCATTTGGGGATTTTTAAATCAATATTTCCATTTATGTTTGCATAAACATTTAAATTATCACCAGTTTATGTTTTAATGGTCTCAAGGCTTAGATAACATTAGGAATGAAACAACTTCGTGCCTCCCTCCAACCTTAGAGTCTATACATTGCAGTTTTTCTGATGCCAGAACAATGACTGATATTATTCCAACAAAAGAATGAGCATTCTGTAGACCACAGCAAAGAGAGATTTCATCTTTTTATGTGGCTCCTAGCTTCCAAGAGAGAATATCCTGGAGTCACCAGTAGATTTGTTTACCAGAAAATATTCACATGCTGTACACTGAGGAACAGAGTTTTTCTGATCAGGTCCACATCAGAAACATGCTTCTGGTCAATGAGGGCATGTACAGTGCCCACAGTCAGGTCTCCTTATTGGTTGTGTTTCACACGGGTGGTCAAGGTGACTTGGAACTCCCTCATGCCTCAGGCAAGTAAAATAACTAGCATGTGGAAATCAGAGATTCTAAATGTACTTTCTGTTCACAAGTTAAAATTATTTTTGGAGCCTCAAAGACCAATTGCATCACCATAGGAAGTGAATAGAACAAATTAAGTATCTGGATGTACTTAGTAGCTGTATGGCAGTGATGTGAAAGTTTGACAGACTGTGAATTCTTTTTTTTCTTTTAAAATTTTATTTTATTGGTATACAATATAGTGACAGTCAACATTGGAAATTTTCACCTTTACATAATCACTCTTGGTTCTTATTTTTTCCCCTTCCCCTGCCCTCCTTTCAACCCCTCCAGACTGTGCATTCTTACAGATGCTACTCAGAATCTCAAATGAGAAGCATGGTGGCTTTCAGACCTAGGGTTTCCCAACTTACCTGGGCTTCCATGATGCCCCAAAGAATCCTGGCAAGTCATTCCTAGGACTTCTAATGTAGAGCTGGTGGGATGTTTGACCCAGAGGTGGCACTTGGGTGTACAACATACTTGGTCCCATGGGAATCCAGGTTATTTAGATGCCTCCATATCAGTGACAATGTTGCAATGCGAGGGTTATTGCTTACCTCTCCAGTAACTGGGGGAAAAACTTATCTCAGATTCTTGCTAGTTTTTCATGCTATGTTTGGAATATAAACATTTTATTTCTGGTAGGCAGTTCCATAATGCTTTCTGTGTATGTGTTTTAAGATATTTGAACAATTTGTCAAGACAAGAATAAAAGAAGAATACAAGGAAAAGAAAAGTAAATTGCTGCTAGCCAAAGAAGAATTCAAAAAACTTCTAGAAGAATCTAAAGTGTCACCCAGGTAAGGAGGGAGAAATACAGTAGGTGTTTTCTAGAGCTGGGAACTTACCAGTTATTGTGAGAGGACTTTCAGAATCTATTTTGTTAAATCATGTAACCTACCATTCTATAGAGACTGAAAGGGTTACTTGAAAGGCATGAGAGGCAGAAGCCTGGCTTTTCTCTCAGTCCATGAACTTCAGAACTTCTTATCAGCCCAGGTTTGGTTGCCATCTCAGCCACTGAACCGTACATTGGTCACCTTTTCTTCCCTGGGACCAAATACCTGACATATACAGTTTAAGAGAGAGAAAGTTTATTTTGGCTCAGAGTTTCAGATGTTTAAACCCATGGTCTGCTGGCTCCTAAGCAGAGACATCATGGCAAAAGGTGGTGGTGAAGAAAAACTGCTCAACCCCTGGCAGTCAGGAAGCAGAGAGCAAAAGAGAGATGGAGTGAGAGGAAGGAGCTGGGAAAAAGATATAAACTTCAAAGGCATGCTCCTAGTGACCTGCTTCCTCCCATTGACCCCACCTTCTAACCGCCCATTCAGTGAAAGGGCTAATCCATCTATAAGGTCAGTGTCCCTAATACATAAGTCTTCAGTGGATACCACATTTAAACCATTCCTCCCTACATGTTTTCAAAATGTCAGGATCCCTGACTCTATGACCTCAGTAACAAATCAACAGAGAGCCTTCGTTAGATGAGGACCAGCTTGTGATCTAGTGCCCAAAATGCAAAACCAACAGCTGCTACCACCACCACTACCCACCCACACAGCCCCACTGATTCTCTTGATTCCAGAGTGCTTGGTGGTTGGCCAGAGGAAGTGTAAGTTGCAAACCCACTGAGACAAGTGACCTGAGTTAACTTGATTGCCAGAACTACCTAAAATAGCAGATAAGGCATTATTTCCATGAAATTAAGAAAACAAATACAAAAATGGATGTTAGGAATTAGAAAAATACCGAAGCTTAATTCTTCTTTAAAATTAGCCTTACATGACTCATTTTATTTTTTAAAAAAACAAATATCCACTACTTTTAGTTGTACAGTAAATCTCCAACTTCCAAACATTCAAGCTGAGAAAGTTCACAGGTGTACTATATAAGACTCACTTTGTGATCTTAGGAATGAATCCCACTTACGAACAATTCTCCCGGAACGGAGCTCGTTGGGGACTTAACTGTAGTTTGTGAAGGGGCTCTGAAGCACCACACAGGCCTCCGGCCTGAACTGGGTTACCCTCTTAGACCCTTCCTGAGTACCCTACAGGAATCTTGGCTCTGTGAACAGTCCTGAGTGCGCCTAGAAGGCCCAGACCCATACAGCTCTGGGGTTGCAGGATCCAGCTGTAGGATTGACACCTGAGGCCCCGCAGCAGACACACCTTACATTGTCCAGCTGGCTGGTGCCCCTGTTTTTACCAGAGGGAGAACTGAGTTGCACTGTTAGTGACTCACATGATTTCCCAAGCTTGGGAACAGCTTTTCAGAGCCAAAAGGAAGCCAACACTCTTCTTCAATATGACTAAGGAGCATGGAGCTTTATTTCTCTCTTCTTCAGAGACACTTTGCAAAGAGAGGTCCAGGAAAGACCTGCGTAGGGGCTACCCCTGCACAGCTCCCAACTGAAAAGACCTAGCATCTTATGCAGATTGGCAGAGGGAATAACAGGCCCCTATAACTCTCACCACTTTACTTTTCACATGCAGTCCAGTGAAGGAAGCACAGGCAAGTGTGTGCTAGCTATGTGGCACCACAATTGTTAAATCATGAAAGCAAGGAAGAGAAGAAGTAAGAAGGGAGGAAAGGGTAGAAAGGAGGAGAAAAGCTACAGGAAAATGCTTTTCTTTCCAAGAAACCTGTAAACAAGGGCCCCACAGGCAAATCAGGAAGATGACACCTGGATGGGCCTGGAATTGGGCTCATTGTCTATAGACAGCAATGAGGCTGAGTCTAATAATGTCTCTTCTTCTAACAGCCATGTCAGTATAACCTTGTTAATGTAATACAAAAGTTCTTTAGTTATAATTTATGATGATAATTAAATGTCTATAGAAAAATATATAATCCTCTGTAAATGAAATGGAGCAAATAACAAGAATCCTGTGGAAAAAGAATGAGCACATTGTCCACATGTCCCAAGGCACCTGCTCCAGACTGGCTCCTGCTCCTGAGTGGCAGGCAGGCCCTGTCTGTGGCTTGGAAAAGAGGTTCTTAGGATCATATAAGCTCCTGTATACCTCAACTATTCTGTTGCTGCCATACTCCCTAGCTTCATGTTCAAGGCTTGTAGGATGGGGACACAGCTTATGCAAGTTATATTTGTCACTGCAAAGTCTTGGCCACTTCTTTGCTCCTTTCAGTGCCCCAGCCTGTGAGCATGGCTTCCCCCAAATTCTCTTGTACAGGACTCCCAGTGTGGTAATTATGTCTTCATCTCATCAGAATTTGAGTGCTCGCAACCTGATAGCTATGGCTCAGTGGAGAACAAGGTGCCTCAGGGAACAGAGGAACAGAGGCTCAGGTAAGATGCCTCTATTCAGTGTGTGAGGGTCAAGTCAAATTGCACACTGAATTTGAACCAGATCAAAGCTGTGACCAAGCCCATGAAAGAGCAATTGCAGTTCTCTGGTCTTCTAGAAAGGCCAAGTTTCCCAAAGAAGGTACATTGACCCTGGCTTCTAATGATGAGTGGGTACCATCTGGGTAAAGAAAAAAGAGAAAGGTGTGTCAAGCAGAGGGAATGGCATATTCAAAGTCAAATGGAAGATAGGCTCATAGTGGCAGCAGAGGATGGAAGGAGATGACTCCAGTGTCCACAGAAAAATGAGGACTGGGAACGGAAAGGGAAGCCTGGATTCACTTTCAGGGGTGGCAGCTCAGAAAATGCTTTATTTTCCAGGACCACGTTTAAAGAGTTTGCTGAGAAGTATGGCCGGGATCAGAGGTTTCGACTTGTTCAAAAAAGAAAAGACCAGGAGCATTTTTTCAACCAATTCATACTTCTTCTTAAGAAGCGGGACAAGGAAAATAGACTAAGGCTACGGAAAATGAGATGAGTCTGTGAAAAGTCCAGTGTGATACGTGGGGTAGCTGAGAGTGCAGCTGGGGAAGATCACGAAGAGGTGGATGAAGCTTCTCGAGCAGAGCCGAGGCAGGCAGGGGCACTGCAGGCAGGGGCACTGCAGGCAGGGGCACTGCAGGTCTTTTGTTCCCAGAGGATTACTGTTTCATATTGAAGCTCTCTCTTTTGTACAACGTTCAGAGTTTGATGCATTTCTAATTACCATGATATGTCGATCGATCCCTTAATTGTTTTAATTATGCAAATTACTTGTAATATACACAAATTATAAATCCGCTGCAGGTTTGTAACTAAGCAGAACCAGGCACCATCTATAATGATCTCAAAGCATTTTCATCTCTCAAAAGGATTATCTCAAACTTCTCTGAAACCTTTGCGAGTTACTTCATATCTGCAGGATTTCCGTGGTGTGGAGGAACTCTTAACTCTAGTGTCCCTAGGTCTCAGTCTCGTTTTCTGAGTAGTAGCAATAGGGTTTTATCATTCATCATAGTGACAAGCAAATATTTGGCACATGGACCATGGATCACCTGCAGGTAGCTGAGGATGACCTCCTTCACCTGCGAGGGGCATCCAGGCCAGGAGAAGGAAGCCTCATCGGCTGTCAGAGGTCCTACATAGAGAATTATTTTGTACAAAATCATCATATTAATATTTGAGTTATTTTTATTGTATGCCCAGAGTTTGCATGAGATTTTTCTCATCATCTTTGTATAAAAATTTTAAATTTTTTTAATTAATAAATATTTTAAACCAGTATGTTTTTGTGGCTGAGTCTTCCATCACATCCTAAGCAGAAAAAATATTTCCATTAGAGAGATAAATTTCCAGATTCAGGGGAAAAAGTATGATTGTAAGGCTGTGTAAGTATTACTCATTCAAAATCTTGCCCTCCGGCTTACTAGCACTGTGTTGGACAGTGTTTGATAAGACCTTAGCTAATTAATGGCATTTTTTAAGACATTGAACTTTCATTTATCTATGTATTTATTTATTTATTTCAAGATTTATGACATCTCTCTTCAGAGATGATGTCTTTGCTCCATAGCAAACAGTGACAGCTTCCTCATCTGCCTTCACCTTGGTAGTCGATAAGCACACCTTTTGCCATACATATTAGAAGGTAATTGAGTGCCTTAGTCACTTTCCTGTTACAAAACACCAGACATTGACAGCTTAAAGAAGAAGAGATTTATTTTGGATCACAGTTTTCATGCATGGTTGGCAGGTTCCAAGGCAGAAACAGGACAGCAGAGGGGCATGGCAGGGGAAAAGGTGCTCAACCTATGGCAGGCAGGAAACAGAGTGATGCCCCTAGTAACTGACCTCCAACCAGGCCCCACCTCCCAATAGCACATTCAGCTGCAGAACTAATCAGTGGATGAATCCACAATGAGTATAGCACTCGCATGATCCAGTTGCCTTCCACACACATGAGATTTGGAGGGACATTTTAGACCTAAACCATAATGATGGATGAGGTGGGATACACCTTAGTCTTAACATCTGGGCTGCTAATGCATCCCCTCTGACAGGCAGATCCTGCAGTTCCAGAAGCATTGCATAGATTCAAGCCATTGAGGGATCTGCTCTCACACCTGGCCACAAAACAGAGGTATGGGGAGCTTCCAAAGCATTGCATAAGGGCCAGACTTCAGAGGAGCCAGTGCCAATTCAGGATCATCCAGGAACCAACTAGAAATGTAAAACTACCCTATACTGTATAGTGTTGTGACATTATAATGGAAAGAATTATTAATGTCACAGGCAATTAGACTCATGGAGTAAGGTCAGATAACAGCAGATAATGTAGGAGGACAGACAAATGGAACAGGCATTCTCTGTGGGGTTCAGAGAGCACTGCAAGGAGAAGGTCTCCCCCATAGTGCTGGGATGGAATCTTGTTACAAAAGGCATAACCATGGCTCAATGAGAGGCAGAGGAAGCACTGTGATTCTGTACCCATGGAAACTCACTGGAGTCCACCCCCAAGGGGCTGAGTCACTCATGTATTATAGTGTCTCACTGGGTACACTCTGTCCCACACCAGCTAGGTGAGATACTGGTTGATACATACTGCTGAGCCCTCTGGGTAGGGGCTGGAGAGACAGCAGCAGCCTCAGAGGCTTCTTGGCCTCTGGGTTTGCAGGAAGACCATGCCCTCTCCTGCTATTGAGGAGCATCCATTTAAAGGGCTTAGCTGGCAGGTTTACTCCTCTAGTAGAGGCCGATTACCTGAACACAGAACATTAGTTCAGTGCAGCCTGAATTGCCTGTCTTCACTTGTTATCTCACCCACCTAATGATAATGGAATTTACTCAGTATGTGTATATTTCATGTGAAATGGACAGTGTGGCCCAAATGGCCTGTGCAGTTGTGGAAGGCATCAATAAATCCACATCCCCTACACTTATATCCTTGCACTGCTACCTGTTCCTCCATCCATACCTCTGCCACTGGGTTGGCTCCTTGTCATCTATAAGAGAAGAGGAAAAGTGCACACTGAGATTGACAGCTGAATCTCCCATCACAGCCAGACTCAGGAGTGGCCTGAAGGCAGTGGTGAAGTTCTCTCAGTGGCCAAGAACCTAAGGCTATAGAAGATGACAGTTCTGTAAACTGTCAGCCATGCTGTGTCAGGAGGCACTGGCACTAAACTGGGGTCAACAAGGCTGATCAGGGATTTGGAAAGCAAGAGATAGGAGAATAAGGCTGAAGAGCACTAGGGGAGGCTTTGTGTATCAGTCCACTTCCCATTGCTGTAACACAACACTCAACAGTGGGTAATTTTTACAATAGAGAGGTTTATTTAGCTCATAGTTCTTCAGGTCCAAGAACATGACACTATCTTCTGCCCAGCTCTGGTTGGGACCTCATGGGAGATGGCATCACAGTGGTGGGAGCATGTGAGTGAGGAAAAGATCACATATAAGACAAGAAGCCAGAGTAGGGCAGAGGACTACCATGCTCTTTTGCAACACTCCTGTAGCAAGAACTACTTGAGACCCAGGAGAACTATGTTACTCCCTTCTGTGGGCAAATTCCCTGGTGACCTAATGGTAAGATTTGAATCTAGACTGTCTCTCAAAGATTCATGTATTAAAGGCTCAGTGTTCAGCCCAGGCTATTGGAGGTGGTGAAAACTTTAGAAGGTGAGACCTAGTGGAAATAAGCTAGATCATTGGAGACATGCCCTGTTGGTGGTCTCTCTTGAGGGAGACCTGGACCTCCCCCGGAAAGCACCGACTTTTAAAGAAAGAAAAGGAGACAGCCTGGGGGATGAACAGCAGTTTAATTCCTCTGGCACTATTCCACAATCACGAAGGAAAGAAGCAAGGCTATTATACATGTAGGAAAGCAGCTTAGTTATTCTGGCTATTGTCTTTCTGATTTTAACCCCTGATGATAAGCAGTGACTTTAAGTGACTCATATAAGCTACAGGAGAATTCACAAGTCCTGTTTCCATTCACCAATCCTGTACATCAAAGAGCACACTGCAGCCCTCTTCTTATCAGATAGTATCAAGAGAGCAGGATGATTTCAGCCAAAATCAAGCCCACCGGCCCACCATAAACATCACAGATGTGCATAGTGAGTCCTATCTCTCTTACCACCCATACAGTCATTGGGTCTCAGTCCTCTGATCCCAGAAGATGGTAAATAAGAAAACTAGGGAAACCTGTTTTTCTCCTGTGAGACTTTTACAAGGTCTCAAGGTTTTCTGGCATTCTTTTAACAAACAGACTTGTAGAATTTCCCAGAAACGACTTAATTCTCTTAGTTAACAAACTTCTTGTGATCTATTCTTACAACTAGATAGCTGAATTCTACCATTTCCCACAATGCCCTTGTACAATATACTGGGATCTGGCCCTTTCTTGTCTCTCTTTTGCTTTCCACCTATGAAATAAACGTCTTCTCTGCCATGCATGTGCACTGTGGTATGCTGCCTCACTGCAGGCCCAAAAGCAATGGGCAGAACTGACCAGGGACTGAAACCTCCAAAACTATTTCTTAAATCACCTTTCCTCTTTTTAAATTGTTTTGTCTCAGGTATTTTATTACAGCAACAGAAAGCTGACTGACACACCAAATGACTTCTTATTAGGTTCCACCTCTTGAAGGTTCCACCCTCTACAGTGCCATACTGAGCACCAAGCTCCCAATATATAAATCCCTTCAAATCTCAGCTGTCAAAATGGGTACAGAGTATGGTGATATTTATGTCCATATACTTGAGGGAGCCACTTCACAAAGTGCTTTCAAATGCTACATGTCCTTTATGCACAGTCCTGTGATCATCAGCTGGTGTTTTTCTCTTGCTACCTTGAATTGTGCTCAGTGGCCAATACCAAAGTGGCTGTGATGTCAGGGCTACAGGGATGTGTTTAGCACTGCTTATCAAGGCTGAGCATCTTTTCCAGGTGGATCGTGTGGGATTCTCTCTTCAGTGACAAGGCAGTGATTTCTCTTCACAAAAACACCTCCCTCGGATACAGATTGTCTTTTCCTGCTTCTTCTACTGTCACAATTCATAGCTATACATCCCCACTGATGGAGATAGAGTGAGATCTCCATCATCATGGTTTCCCATCCAGTGTCTTCTTTGACCAGCAATTCATTTACAGAGAAAGTAGTTCCAACAGTAAGCCTGGTGATTATCCAATTCATTGGTGTCCCTCATGTGCTGTATTACCTAGATGCAGCTGGCCAGATTCTGGGAGGGCCAGTAGGAGGCCTGGAGAGTGAGGCTTGTTGCTATCCTGTAGGACACAGTGCATGCTTTAGACCAGACCCCTACATCTGGACCTGTCCCTGTAGAGTCATGGTGCAAGGCTCAAATCACTGAAAGGGGGAAGGAAATGTCCCTCTTGTTCATTATTAGCTCACTGATCCACTTATGAAACTTTAATGTCTGTCCCCCTAACCCCAGGCACTGAGGACAGAATCTACCATTGTCTTGGTTCTATTGGGGTCTGGGATTGCTTCCTGGTTCTTTGTGATTCTCCTGCCACTTACTTATATGTAGAAAAGGTGTTTCCTGTGCTTGGGGGAGTCATCCTAATCACTGGACCATCGTATCTCAACTGGTAGGCAATGAGGATAAGGAGTATGTGTCTGGAACCTCGAGGATTTGCGGGCCAGCTTTAGTACTGCTCTTACCACAGCACTGGCCAGCAGGAAGTCCACTGACTCTATACATCAAGAGTGGTAGAAGACCTAGGGAAAGAAAGTCTGGGTCACTGCTGTGTTGAAAGTAGCTCTCTAGTTCTGGGTTGGAGGTGAGAGAAGTCTGAGACATTGGCTGGAGCTTTGCTTGCCTTTTGAAGCCTCATAGCTGTCTCTAGAAACAGGCCTCAAATGGCTATGTTCTTAGCGTTTTACATTAATCACCTTCCTACACTCCGTCCTCTATTATCTCCCATGACCAGTGATTACTACTTTGGGTTTCTGGTGGGCGACTGAGTTGACCTCACCTCACAGTAACTCCACTCTTGCCTGGGGGGAGGAAGGAGTTGTTCCACATTGGGGCCACAAGTTTCATCTTTTCTAATGACACCAGGCATTGCAAGAAGGTGGGCCATGATCTTCAGTATGATCTATCCCTTAATTTCCTCTGCAGCATTTTCTCTTCTGCCAGTGTTCTTTGAGTCTCCACACACTGAGCTAGGGACCCCCATTGACTCTGGGTTTCCCTTGGTCTGCCAATGGAAATGAAGCAGGAAATGAAGGGGAGGAGAGAGTTTGGAAGTTTACTCTGCATCCCTTCCTACTCAGCCTGGTGGCCCCAGTTCCAGGCACTGTGGGCAGCTCTCCCACACTGCATTCTGCCAGGGCTTCCCTGTCACCTTTGTCCTTGTCCCTTCAGACCTCAACTGGAAGTCTTTTCAGCAGGGCCTTTTCCATTTATATAGTTTGGCATCTCTGGTTTTCCTTCAGCTCTGCTCTGATTCCATCATTATCACACCTCTGCTGAGCTCTCTGGATGACACCTGTTGAGTGGCCATTTGTTTGCCGTCAACACCTGGCCCCTCCAGTCACTATCCTCAGCTTTACAGTAATCACACTAAATAGTTGTTATCACAGCTACACACAGCCACATCCAGAATGACATCAGCAAGAGGATGTCCAGGATTATGTAATTGTAGCCTTTGTCCTGGATTCCATGCAACAGTCACCCATCTCTCAGCACTCAGCAATGCCCCAGTGCCTGTGGCCCCTGCAGGAAAACTGCCAGGGGCTTTTTCTTCTTGTCCAAATATTGGGAAGCCTATAATTTTATTCATATAATAACACCTATGATTTTAAGACTAGTATTTGAAGTTTTAGGCAAATGATTGATAGGTAATCTGTAAATTATATGTCCCTTTACATTCATACCTACCTGTGGATCAGTTGACACATTGAAATGGAAGGTGAGCTTGGGTATAATATGGGAAGCCACTAGGGAGAAAAATAAGTCCTAAATATCCTCATGTTTATGAGCAGATGGATGATATTTCTTTCCCCGCATTAAGTTCTATAGGTGTAATTGACATTTTTAAGCCTTATATACATATTTAAAACATTGTAGAAAAACAATGGATTATGTGAGAGTTTTATTTCACTTCTTTGTATCATTAATTAAGTTTATTGGTACAATTTAGATATACATAATAATCACATTCATCTCATCATATGGAATTTGTAACTGTACATGATATATCTTGATTCATATTTTTCCCATCTTCTCCCCTCCCCTCCATCCCTCTTCCCCTTCTTATTTACAAGAGCTATGTTTCCATTTTATCTTTCTTTTCTCGTTTTTTCTTTTCCCTTTCTTCCTTTTTTACACCTCCCTTCCTTGTGTCTCTTCACATTAGAATATTTTCTTCCTATTTCACATTATCTATTATACATTTTGGTCCTTATTTATACTTTCAGTTTCTCATACTAGAGAAACAATGCGATATTTACATATGTGTATCACTTAAGACTACGGTCTTTAGGTACACCCATTTAGCTATAAATGACTCAAGTTTATCCTTCTTTATGGCTGAGTAGTACTCCATTGGATAAAAAATTTTTATCCATTCATTGGTTGATGGGCATTTGAGTTGTTTCTAAGATTTAGCTATTCCAAACTGTGCTGCTATGAACATGGGTGTGCGTGTATCTCTGTGGTATTATGCTTTTAATTCTTTCAGGAAGATACCAAGCAGGGGGATAGCTGGGACCTCTAACCTTAGTTTTTTAAAGAATCTCCACACCGATTTCCACAATGGTTGCACCAGTCTACACTCCCACCAACAGTGGAGAAGGATTCATTTTTCTCCCCACAGCCCTCCAGTATTTGTTATTAGTTGATTTCTTGATAATAGCCATTCTTTCTGAAGTGAGATGGAATCTCAGTGTTGTTTTAACTTGTATCTCTATATGAGAGTTTTAAAATTAAAATTTCCTTTAATTTTTGCATCTGTCATGTTCATTTTAAAGGCCACTAAGATAACATGAATGAGCTCTATAGTAACTGCTAAGCTGTTAAATAATAAATAATCATAATAAATTCTGTGCCAGAGATAGTCAATCTGGAATACATAATCCATGTGTTGGAAGGAGAGACAGGACTTTCTGTTGTCGCCCACTGTATCTTCCCTTCCCTTTATGCTGCAGCAGCCAGGGCCGCAGGACGTGGCCATGGCCTGGTTCTGCCTGTCACCCACACCTCCAGGCCTTACCACCCCTTTCCCTGGGCTCTGCTCCTCTCTCACATTCCCACTTGGGCCTCTGTTGACTGGCTGTTGTTCCCAATGCCCCTTCTTCATCTAGTTCACTGGTGATGCCAGATTGTCCCTTCCTTGGCATACTGGGGCTTCTTACTCAGCTCTGCCATCTCTCCCAGATCTCAGCGCCTGGCTCAGGTTGCATGTTCCAGCCAAAGTGACAGTCCTCAGAGGACAAGGGGCCTGAGCCCTAGTTTTCCTGACCTTAAGCAACAGTGACCAGCATAAGAACTTAGGAGACATTGACATGCATGGCTAAGGTAGATAAACCTGAGTAGATTCACATCCCATCTGTCTCCTCATGGGCAGTGATGACACATTTCTTAACCTTGGTTTACCAAGTGTCTATTTCCTTAATCAGTGTTCATTGTCCTTGCTGTTTATTTTCTTGTTCATTGAATAAATAGCTCCAAACAATCCATAGGCAATAAGAAAAAGTTGTTCATTAGCATTTCCTTCAAATGCATTTTTGCAGTCCTTACCCAGGTCAAACATTCTTGATTATGCATAAAATCCTTCAGGACAATGAAGTGCACCTTTGCTGAAAACCAGTGGTATGGAGGATGTTGAAGGAGTGATCTTTTCAGAGCCCCTGTGAGACTTCAGGTTATTCTGCTCCCAGTCTTTGAGAAGCACCAGCTGGCAACCAGCGAAGCAGACACCAGCCCCACCCAGATCACACACGGGTGAGCAAAATCAGTGCTGTCATTAATGTGAGCCACTGTGTCTCAGGGTGACATTGTGTGCAGTCTCTGTGACTGGAACTCACTCCTGCCTCCAAATGACCATGACCCTTGATCTGCAAATAATCCAAATACTAATCCAAACATATAACTTACCAAGTGCTCCTTCTAGAACAGGCATAGCAGGCATCAAGCCAAGCACATTTTTTCCTTCCTACATGCAGTCCCTCAACAGTCTTTGAAGGTGAGTTTCCTCTCTATGCCCACTTCACAAAGGACAGTGAGGATTAGGAAGCAAATGTTTTTCCCGCAGTCCCACAGAGTGACAAAGCCAGCACTTTCACAAAGTCTAATTGGCTTCAGAGTCTGCCAACCTCTACCTGCCTTAGCCCATGCCTCACCAGGCTACTCAACACCTTTCTGGCCCCGTTCTGCATTCCTTCCTTTACTCCTGCAGTGTCCACTGTGCAGCTCCTGAGCCAGGGCTCTGGAATGAAACTTCATGACAGTGGGAAGACCCATCTCATGACCAAGCAGCACATTCACTACATCAGAAGTGCTGCTGAGAGACACAGAGGGCCCTGTGCGCTTGGACAGTGCCTTCTTACTACGAGCTCATCAAAGGCTCTTTTATCAGGGCATTGATCCCCTTCACAAGGACCCCACTCTCAGAACATAATCCTGAAGTCCTGTCCATCACCTTGGGGTAGGTGCCAACATGAATTCTGGGAAAATGCAGCAATTCAGGCCACAGTAAGTGGCATTATGAACTTGAGTTGAGTATACAAAGAGCACAACAGCTGAGATGGGGTACAGGGGTATATGCTCCATGAGAGCACCCAGAGGGGTCTCACCAGATGAGGCATGGGGACTGAGACAGAAGTCACAAATGCCAGGATAAGGACTTGGGCCAGTGGGGCCAAAACCAAGGGGAAGAGCCTGGAATACTAGGACACCAACTACAGAAACACAGCTACTGATAGGATGAGCCTCTAAGCCTTCACCTGAGATCTTTCCTTCCCTGGAAGTGTCCCACAGGAACACTCACATGGGACTATCCTCAAGCAACTGCAGTGTACCCTCCTTTATGTTCACCACCTTGAACCATGACCCAAGAGTCTCAGACAGAATGGAAAACCAGATTTTCTGACCACTCAGGACCCAGTGCTGCAAACCACGGGAACCATACAGTCTCTAAGGCCAGACAAGGTCTCCTGGAGGTGAGTGTGCCAGTGTAGCTCTATGCCCAGGGCCTTCTCTCAGCTCTGGGGAGGGCCTGGTGGTTTCTGATACTGAATCCTGGAGCTATGGGCCCCGAGCTGGGGAATCTGCTTGTCTGAGCTGCTGTCTCCCCATCCGTGTAGCGGACATACCTGCCCACCTCCTGCGGTGATGATGAATATTGAACAGAAGAGGTTACTGCTATGTTTGTTTTCTTTAGCACTAGTCTTCCTCTCAAGGCACAATGAGTAACAGAGGAAGGCTTAGCCCAATGCACTGCAGAGGTAAATCTCTGGGAGATGCTTGGTTGTCTGAGCCAGGTGCCCACTCAAGGGAGTTGAAATGATGGGGTTTGGCCCCAGCTGGATGGGTGTGCTATGGGACTCTGATGTGCCTGCTTATGGCTCTCGAGTAAGCTCATGACACTTAGAACTGATGAAGTAGCTTCCTCCTTTACTTCCTTTTTGCTTTTCTGGTTCTGGGGCTCAAACGCAAGGCCTTATTCATGCTAGGTGAGTGTTCTATCACCAAACTCTCACAAGCCTTAATAGCTTCCTTTATAATGAAGACTTCAGCTGTCCCAGGGGCCAAGAGGTTTGCCTTGACTGGGGCAGTTCCCTCTCCCTGAAGGCAACCCCTCTTGGGAAGACAGTGTCCAGACACCCTCTTTGGCAAGCACAGAACAGGGCAGGAAGAAGACCTCCTGTAATTGTCCATGGCCATGGAGGGAAGTTAAGTTTAGACCTATTCACCTGTATCACAGGGATGGCTTTTCTCAAGAGTGCATGGTTCTCAGGGCCTTTTAGCCACTTGTCCTCCAGGCATAGTAGCTAGACTAGCCAGGCTGATACCTGTCCCATTTTCTCCCCAGCTCTTCTGAACCTTACCTTTTCCACTATCATTAGTGCCTCTTTTTTTAGAAGCATGAACACCTATTATATCAAAGCCAAGTTGTACAGGTTGATATCCATTCTGAGCAATGACTTTGAGCTCTCATTCCTGATCCATTATCTGTAAGTTAATCTTGGATTTAACTTAGGGGAGCAGTTGTGGGAGGCATTTTCATAACTGACCCCTGCTTGGTCTTCTATCCCACAGGACCAGCTCTCAGGGGTTGAGATGTCAGCATCCTCTTAAACTAAGAAAATAAATGGGTAACTTTGACTAGAAGGATTCTTTGGAAGTGTGAAACACCAAATAAATGAAATAAATGTGCCCACTGCTCTAAATACCTGATGGTGCAGAACAGGAGGTGCAAGCCCAGTTAGGTGGGTACTCCTTCCTCCACTGACTACAGTGGCCCTGGACATTTCCAGTAGTTAGTGTTGAGAACTGGGTGAATTTGCAGTGCTGGCTGAGACCATCCTGAAATGACAAATTACTTCCAGCCTGGTCACCTCGCCCAGTGCTCTCACCCTGCTGTGACCTCTGCTTGCAAACCACAAATGAAAACAGCTGCTGTCCTGTTCTGGAGGCATTGCTTCTCCACGCATAGAAGATTGCAATCAAGTGACTATTCCAACTCATTCTCTTCAAAGCCTGATGCGGCCATTTTGCTCAGGACACTGATAGAGTAACCCACATGCAGACTGTGTTGAATGGAGCTCTCCCTGTAAATGAGTAACAACTCCATCTCCCTTCTGCCCGTCATCAGGCATCTGCCCAGACAACCGTAATGAGGTACCTGTGGCCCCTCAACCTTGGCTCTCCCGGTCTCTGCTCTGTGAAACCAAAGTGAATGCTTTTAGGAAGAGCTGAAACAATTGGGAGTTTTCTTTGTTATCCACAAATTTGGAGGAAAAGATGAGAAGGGCTGGATGTGAGGCAGGGGTTCTCATGTCTGCCGGGTAGTGATGTTGTTTTCTGTTCTGCCCTAGTTCTTAGAAGTTTAAATGTATTCTCAGACTGATATGCTCCGGAAATATCTCCAGAATGCCAAAAGGTTCCATTTGTAGAGATCAATCCTCAGGGCCCAGTCCTCTCCCTGCCAGCCCCAGCATAGGCCAGGGGTCCTAACACCCCCCATGAATGATCCTTGTGACAGCCTAGTCTCGTTCCTGATGTTGCAAACACCCTCCTTGTAGCTTGGTTCTCCCCTTCTCAGGAACGTCCCTCTGGCAAGTGAAGCCTCATGCTAGCAACACTGTGTCCACCTGGCTATCACCAGCCTGGTGCATGCTATCCTCCACACCAAACAGTCCTTCTCCACCTGCCCCTCCCCTCCTGCTTAACAGGCTGGGTCCCCTTCAGAAGACTCTGCCTTGAGGTCCTGCCCAGTTCTCCTGCAGTCCCGCACACTTGGGTGGGTAGGCCCACCTTTCCCACCTGGTGGGGAGGTTCAGGACTACAGGATCCAGCAGACCACCTGCCAGAAACCTACTTCCCCATCTGTGGAAGCCCAGACTCTCTTGGAACACAGAACTTTTCCATTTGCAGTTTTTATACTTTTGGCAGAACCAGAATAGAGGAGAAGGTACAAGAAGAAGAAAGTAGTCAACAACTAGATTCCTTACTTTTAGGAGCAGCCAGGTGATCCATGTGTTCCACAGTGACTGACAACCCCGTGTGCCCACTTCATTTGCTCTCACTGGAGGCCTAGCCATTCTGGTCTCAAATCCCTGGACTTTCAGGCTTTTACACAATATCTTCACAATAGCCTCATCCTGGCTCCTCTTGTGCCAGGCTGCTGGGAAGTGCTCAGGGTGGGGGGCCCACATCGGGCCATGTGGAGGACATTGACCCTCAAATGCTCTGTGAGCCTATCAGGCTCCACCTTCAAAGGTCATAAAGCAAGGAAGACCTTAATTCTGACCTCCACCTGCTCCTTAATGACTCCCACATCTATGCCCATGGCCAAATCCCTTATTTTCCAATCCAATCTCTGGAGTTCCTCCAGTCTTCATCTGCTGGGAACACTAGGAAAAAAATCTGGCCTTGACCTTTTGCTCAATTCAATCTGGGGCAGAGAGTCTTCAGTCTCAGAGCAATGCTCACAAGAACACATCCACTTTGCTGGGGCTCCAGCTACCACACGGCCATATTGTCACCCACAGTTTATGTCTACTAGCTAAGCATCTGCTATCTCAGTCCATTGTTCATGACTAGTGAAGATTGCCTATGTAACATGTATTTAGAAGGGACTTTTATTTTCTGGTTCAGATTTTCGGTTTCCTCTGCTTTTTATGACCTGACTCAATTCCTGAGAGGTTGTCGTGTTAAGGATGAAGCTCACTGAGCACTGGTTCAGGGCCAACCTTCATCGTTCTTGCCATCTGCTGCCACAGCCTGACTCTTCTCTAACTCAGACTGACCATTCTATCTACCACATTGATACCCCAATAACCTGGAACTGTGTAAAGCAGAAGAGAAGTCAGGGATCAAGCTGGACAGCTGGAGGGAGAAGATGCTCTAAATATAACTTTTCTTTTCAGGAGGCTTTTGTTGGAAAGAAAGTTTCACGGGCCTCCCAGGCTACAAGACACCTGTGAAGGTCACAGGACTGACCTCCCCATGGGATTGTGTGCTCTTGTGCATGGGAGCTGGCACCAAGCTCTCCATATCCCCAGTGCCTGCTGGTTGTTTCTAGAACTAAGATAGTGCCAAGCAAACCAATGTTGAGCCAGCAGGGTGGAGCTTGCCTCTACTAATGTTGACAATGGTATATCTGGTGTGTGTGTGTGTGTATGTGTAGAGTGCATGTGTGCATGGGCACATATATATGAGCATTTGTGTGTATGCATGTGTGTACACTATGTATGATTTGTGTGTGAACAGGCAGTGCTACAAAATAGTCTTCCTGTCCAAATATTACCCGTCAAAATGAATCCTTTTTCATTGAGTGGGCACATTTCACAAACAGAATGCTAGAGAGCATGTGATCCTCCATGGGACACTACGTGGACATCTCTATTCCTAAATTCCCTTCAGTGTGTGGTTCCCATGGGACAAGGTCATGGCACTGCATGAGCTCACTTAGAGAGGTAATCTCTACTCCAGCAGATAGAAGACAGGGAAATGAAAACAAAGGGGATATCATTCCCAAGAGAGGACAAATTACTTCTCTATAGCTCCAGAAAAAATATTACATTGGCTTCAGTGAAGATTTACTTGATTCATCTCCACGTCCATCCAAGACAAATCTCTCCATTTTCATCCTCTAATTCTGCCCATGAAGTGGCAAATGTGGGCGTCCCATATGCTCTTTACAATAAATCACCTTCTGGCAAAGTATGCTGAGGAATGAATCATTTTTACTACTCTTCCAGCTTCCTCCACTTCTCCGTCTCTTGAATTTAGTAACAAAGTCAGAGATCTGTGCCCTTATTTTTGGTGGCTCAGACTAACAGAATTGAAGTGCTGTCCAGATTCAAATGTGTCTCCCAATTTACTGTCTTCACTTACTTTATCCTTTGCCAAATGCACTGCCCTCCCAGAGATAAAAAGAGGAATCCTGATCTGCTTGTGGGTCCCGTATGAGAAATTGCATATTGCATGCAGTCATCCTGTCACTGTGCTTTCAGCAGTGGCTCTTCTGTGTGGCATCTGACTGTTTCCTGTTTGGCTGGGGCTCCTTTCAGGACAGTGACTACAGGATGAGCTCTCTGGACAGAGCACTGACAGCTGTCCAGAGTGGCTCTGCTCAGTTTGGAGAGAGCTCCACAGTGGCTCGTGTTCACTGCTACTAAATTTTGGCTAAATCACAGGTCCAGGACTATAAAGGAAAGACATAAAAGAGGCCCACAAAACACTCAGAATTTTTAGGTTTTATTTAGGATATAAAAGAAATATTTATTATGGTCCTGCATATAATAAATATTTCTTACCATTTGTGGCACTGCTTGCAACCTACCCTGTATTGGAAATGCAAATGGCCCATAAAGGTCCCAGCTATTCCGCTATGAATGTATCAACATAGCCCAGTGCCTTGGAAGCAGATGAAGTTTTCTGTGCCCTTGCTTGGGAGCCTCAGGCTTCAGTAGTCTGGCAGTAAATTGTTCCTTGTGCTGATTTATTTGGTCAGCACTTCCTTGGCCAGGGAGAGCTTTGGCAGCTGGGACATCTTCTTAGGAAGTCAGGAAAGCAAGCCCCAGGTTAACAACAGAGCTGTGACTACATGGTGGGGCACTTGGTGGCTCAAGTCCCCACTGCCAACTTCTCTCCAGCCTTGGGTGGCTTAACAGTTGGGTCACTCATAATTTTGCACCACAAACACAGAGTACTGACCAAGTGCTACATGGTAGATGCTGCAGTGTTCTGTGAGCAGAAGTGCAAGTGAATCATCCTAATCAGCATATCAAGTTCTATGATGGAATAAGGCGCACAAGACAGCTTTTATTAAAAACAAACTGAGCTGTGTCTACTCACAGACAAAAGCCCTCCATTGCCCACAGTATCTGCAGCATCTATTCTTTGAGGCTCAGGAGAAAGGATTTCCCTAGGGCCACCCTTACATTAAGAATTAGACTTCAGCTTTCCTCCAGGGCCCACAGATGGGTCAGAGATATTTAGAGCCTGCAGGTCAGTGAGCACAGGTGGTTAGTGGGCTTACTTAGGCAAAGCACATGAATGCTTAGAACCCAGGTTTCTTCTTCCACTAAATAGCAGCTCTCATGATAGGGGAGGTAGGGTAAGTGGGACCATGTGAATAAGTAGATGGAGAAAAATGGGCTTTCATCAGTGCTAAAGGCATGACCAGGGAGAGTTTGTTTCCTCCAAGAAATCCTTGTCACCTGGGGTAGGGGTCTCAACTTCAGCTGTCCTGGCTGTGGAGGTGGTGGTGGGTGGACTGGGTTGGGTTAGGGATCTGGCAGGTAGGGGGTGAGTACCACCAGTGTGAGCTGGGATGAGGCCAGCTTTGCACTGTGATTTCTGTGTTTAATCACCTCTGCAGAGGTATTATTATAATCCTGTCTTCTTATTTTTTAGACTGAGATAGGATAGAGAATATATAACCTGATTATGTGCCATATAATGTATTAAGCCAGGAAGGCCTTAAAATTAAAACATTTAAAAAGAACTATCTAGGGAGGTAGTTAAAATCCGTTTAAATCCTTATCAAATAATGAAAATATCTTCAGAGAAAGCATCAGCCTTTTAGCTATGTGTTCACCTCTAGGATCATTCATATTTTAACATAAGTCCAAAGACAAATTCACATAAAAACACTGAGGATTAAAAAGCCTCTTTTGGTCACATGCTGAGTAAGCAAGCTGAGCTCGGGTTGGGCTCTTGAAACGGTCTTTAACCATGCAAGGGATTGGTGGTTATGGGGTAATGTGGGGATCCTCAGCCTCAGGCTGGAGGTGCAGACTGCTCTGCTGGACTTCAACCCCACCCTACCCAGGCACACACAGGTGCCTGCTTCTCCATCCAGGACTGGTCCTGCCTGGCTGGTGGATAGCATCAGTTGGTATGTTATGGACCAATATCTGCTCCCTGGAATGGAGAGTTTGGATTCTATCATGCCTTAGCTGTTTTTCATTCTGAATTCTAGGATTTTGAAGCATGGAAATAATTAAGTGATATGGGTAGGTACTCTGCCAACTGTAGCTTTTGTTCCCATAACCTCAAGAGTTGTGCAGCACCTAGAGACATCTCATTACTCTGTGTGCACCCACTGGCTCCAACTCCTGCCCCACCACTGTGCCCTGGCTCCAACCCCCAGTATCTCCATACTCAGCTGCTCCTGTCGGTGGGTCGCCAGTGCAAGGATTTTGTTCTGCTTAATTATTAAAACACCAGTAGTCATATAGCTCAGACATGTGGGCAACAGCAGAGGCTGGACCATGCTGGGCAGTAGATGGGCTCAGAGAGAGGCTGAGTGAGTTGGTGTGGCCAACTACACACAGTGGCCATAGCCCCACTGCAGACAGGGTCCTGAGGATTCTCTGAGCACGTGTGAGCTCAGAGTAGGGACATGCAGTATGTATGAACCATGTGAGGTAAACATGCAGCACTCTTATGAGAAGGACCCAGGGAGCAGAATGTGTGTGTGGGGTCTGCACAATGGATGGTGGATGAGGCATCCACACCCGGATTCCAGCATTGGCTCACAGGCAATAGCTTGGCAGGACCTGTAGTTTCTTGACAAAAGGTAGATACATTTTTATTCAACAAGAAGCACAAGACACCTGTTTCTGCCCACTTTGGAAAATGCAAGTATTTGATAATTTGGGGCCCAGAAATTATTAAATGCATAATATCATCTTGAAATATTAATTTTATTTTGCCATAGAGGATTTTTAATGTGCACTTAAACAGGAAACATCTTGTACCTGTTGTATAAATGGAATCATGAGTGTGTGGACTAGCGTGAACAATATTGCAAACATATCTCAGGAGTGTGGCTTGGGGAAGGGAAATGTCCTGAAGAACCTCTAATTGGGCCTGAAGACAAGGTGGAGTCAGGAGCAGGAAGGACTTGCAAGTGGTGGGACAGGTTTGAGGAGGGCCAGACCTGGTTCAGGATTGAGGAAGGCGGTCTCTCCCAAAGTGCCCAGGGCACCACAAGTCTGGGTCAGTCTCCACCTCTATTACCTTCCTCTGAGGGCTCCATCTTATCAGCTAGATATTCCCTGATTCCTCTTTCATGTCAGGGACTAGAGGAATCAGGTGGCTCTTTGTATATATAATCACTGTTACCCATTTTCTACTTTGAAATGTATTTAATGTATAAAAATATTTGAAAGTAATAAAATGAACCTTATATATTTTTAAATTTCACTTTTCTAAATCATTTTGTCACATTTGTGATCCTTCTCTTTAATACATAGGTACACATGTGTATAAATACATGCATTTTTTTTTCTAATCCATTTGAAAGTGAACTTCGGAATCACAACACTTTACCTTGAAATACTCAGCGAGTATCTACAAATAATAACTCTTGCCTGCTTAGCCAAAATATCTTTGTCACCCTGAGCACACTTTAACACCAATTCAATAACAATGTCTAAAGTCATATTCAATTTCCCTCTATTTAAATGAATTTCTTTTATACTATTTCTCCCCCAGCATCCATCAAATTTTACCCACTACTTTTGTGGTCATATCTCCTTGGATGTTTTAAAATCCTGAAGTCCCCCCACCCCCATTTTGTTTTTTACATTACCTTGGTTTATTTGAAGCCCAGCACCAGCACCAGGAATTGTCAGATTGCTTCACAGTGATTAGAGAGTCCACTCTCTGCCCAGAGCGCACAGCTGGGGTTGTGTCCATCGCTGACCATTAGGAGGCGCAAGACATAACATATTCTGATGTGAGTGATGCAGTCTGACCCCTTTCTCATGCGAGTCTCCTCTTCTCTCCCCAGAAACGTACTTATTTTCCATCACCTTTGTAGTAAATATGAAGCTGGTAGGTAAAGCTCCAGGACACTATGTCCAACCACTTGCCTTGCAGCATTGATGGTAGTTCATCCCACTGGGTCTTCACATGCAGAACTGCTGTCCACAGGTCCATAGGTCCACAGGTCACCTCCTTATGAGTGCATGTGCGTGTGCATGTAAGCAGAAGCTTTCCTTTTTGGTCTTTTTTTTCTCTCATGGTCTTTGTAAAATATATATTTTACCAATATCATGTAACCCATCATTATCATTATTCATTTTGATAACCCAATTGTCTCAAATTTGACTAGGGCAGGCCCTTGGTAGGTACTTGTGTCCCTTTTTCTTCATATATCTTCTGACTCCTCCTTCTTTTCTGGCACCAACACATCCCAGGATCACAAGTACTCACCCAGGACCATCCTGGGTGACCCATCCTCCATGGAACCTGGTTCCTCTCAGCAGACAGACGTGAGACTGTATACACATGTATGCATACACCCACATGCACACACATATGGTTATGTTCATAAACACAGGCTGCATATTTGCCTACATGCTTATACCATCCATACTTAATGTTATTTAGAGAAATATGGGATTTTGTCTATACATTTTAGGAAACTGTGTAACTTTAACATACTGGGTTCATACTGATACAATTAATTTAAAGCAAAAGAATTCCATGAGTTTCTTATAAATGTTCTGCCATTCTGTACTTGTATCTCTCTTCTCTCACAGTGACAGCCCTTAATCCCAATATAATCAACTATGATACTTATTCATTTGTTCTATCCAGAAATATGAAGTTATTTCAGAATTACTGCATAATTACCACTGTCAACAACAACAAAAACCTAATTAAAACTCAAGACTTTTTTGTTGTTATTCTCAAAATATATCCCATTAAGTAGAGACAAAGTATTCTAAAATGCATATGAATTGTTTTTCTGAGTGATTTTTGTTAGAAATTTAAGGCATATTTTAGTCCTTGTCTGATCCAGTTTCATGACTTGCATTTTTTCTTATCTCTTCTTTGTTTTGTTTGTTGAATATGTAAAATATTTACATGGTTTGATTTAAAACTATAACAGATTGACCTGAGAAGTCTTATTTCCAATTATATTTTCTACCCTGTTCCCATTCCACCATGTGGTTTCCTCTTCCCAGGCTTCTTTTTGTGTATTAGAAACATTGTACAGTAAGTACATGCTCTTTCACACTTTGCTTCTTCCACCTAAAAGTAATCCCTGGTCATCGGTCCTGCTGGTAGGAGGGCCCAGCCCCACCCCATCCCCATGTATACCTGGACACCATCAGCAGGCATTCTGTGGCCCATATGACCAGCCTGCCTGCTGTGGATGGTCTTGGGGCTGTTTTCAGCACTTTGCTCACGTGGGTGAATGCTGCAATCAATAAATATGTGCAAGTGGTGCTCGATATGTGGGGACATCATCTCTAGGGGAATTTCCCAGAGTGCACATAGGGGTCAAAAGTGTGTGCTGACCCCATTTCTTCAGGTGCTGTGTGATTCCTCTCTGTCGGGCAATAATAATTCTGTTCTCCATCAGGGTATGGGAAGGGGCGCCTGCTCTGCATGCCTTGCCAGTGTTGACAAGCTCTGAGTTTGTGATAATCTGACGTGAGAAGTGGCATGGAGATGTATTCTTAATGTGCCATTCTTCCATCACGACTAAAGCTATAAATATTTACACACAGTTTGGCATTTGTCTTTTGAATGTGCTTGAGTTTTACCATACAATTAGAAGATAAGACCAGTTCACTTGTTGATTATTAATTTTTTTGCTTCTGAATTTTGAGTTCCAATTAGACAAGCTCTCCCCATACTCAAGTTTGAAAGAAATTCACCCATGCATTCTCCTATATTTGTACATGTTTATTTTATACATTTAGATTTCTGATCCATTTTAAAATTATTCTGATGAATAGTATAAATTGTGGCTACAATTTTCCAGGTGACTTCAGTTTTTCAGATACCACTTTGATAAAGTTTATATTTTCTCTGATATTTGAGACATGTCTTCCTTAATATATTTTCAGTTTACACATATACTTCTATTTGTGGGGCACTAAAATTTAAAATCTTTGTGCTTCAAAGGACATTTTTTGGGGGGGGTACCAGGGATTGAACTCGGGACCTTGCGCTTGTGGGGCTGGCACTGGAACCACTGAGCTAAATCCCCAGCCCTAATATACTTCTATTTGTGAACTTCTATTTTCTTGGTCTGCTGATTTATGTCTCAGTAATACACTGCTTTAATCACAAAAATTTTATCAAATTTTAATATCTAGTAAATCTCCCTTCGTTGTTCGTCTTTGAATTTTTAAAAGATTTTTTCACTTGTTTCCATATCATATTTAAATAATACCTGCTGAGTTTCAGAACAGAGAACATATTTAATATTTTTATTTATATCACATGAAATTGATAAAGTAATGTGAGGGAACTGATATTTTTATAATTTTAAATAACCCTGCTCAAGAACAGGGATGCCCCTATATTCAGGCAAAACCAGTGCTTTAAGGACTTAAGATTTCCTCACATAAGTTCACAGTTTTGTTTAGCTTGTTTTCTTTTGTCTTTTCTTTGTCTTTCCTTTTGGATGGTGTTTCCTTATCCATTCCATCTTCTATTTGGTCATCACACATATATGGGACGTTTATTATTATGTTAATGCTATGTCCTGACACTATTGATTTTTTTACTTTGTTTTGCTTTTGCATATTTAGGTGTAAGTTTTAGTTCAAGCCTTAATTGCCCTGCAGCAGAAAGAGTTGTACTTCTTCCTTTCTTTTATTTTCTTGTGTCTGATTGCTCTGGTTTGCACCTCCTATGTGATAGCCAATAGGCACAGATATGGAGGTGGCCCCATTCTGCAGTGTTTTCCTATCAGGCATGACACTGGCTCTGGGGCTGAGAAGTATTTTTCCAAGTCAAAGACATCACCATCAATCCTTTGTAATTGAGCATTATACTGGTTAATTGGGAAGGGGTGTTGAATTTGTAGAATCCAGAAATAAAGCCACCCTAGGCCAGTCCAGGAGCTGACAGTGGAGCCTCCATTGCAGCTGCCTCATTGGAGATCTCAGGTTAATGAAGGAAGTGGAACACTAGATCTGTCTTTTAAGCTGTGAATCCCTGCAGGGTGGGCTCAGGACCAGGGTATCAGTGGTCCACTGGACTCCAGTTACCTGGCACCAAGGGGTACAATGTTTGGGAGGCCTAGGCAGCAACTTCTATGTCTCTGTGAGTCACATGTGACTTAGCTCTTGTCCATGGCAGCTGGACCGACTCAAGCATAGGTGGGTCTCCAGGACACTGTATATTTTCCAGAACTTCCAGTGGGAAGAAGGTGCCATATTCACTGTACTACTAAGACCTATAATGCAAGAAAAGTGGGATTGAACTAAGGTCCACCCATTGTGCCCAGTGAGTGGAGTGCCAGCTAAATTCACTGACACATGCATTGGGGCCGAGTCTTTAGAAATTATTAATGTCTACACTTGATAATTTAAGCCTTCTTTTTATGGTACACTCTTCTTTCATTTTGGACTCTCAGATTTTGAAAGCAATGCATGGTGAGATTAGTTTAGGAGGTGACCCACAGATTGGGCCCCATCCAACCCACACACCCTCATCGGGAGCCTGGTATTCTGGGGCTGTGAGAAGCTGCGGGAACTTTCCGGAAGCAGCACTCTACCCCGATCACTGTCTCCACCCACTGAGAGCCTGCAGTGGTTGAAGGGCTTCCTGAGTGTCCACCAGCCCTGCTGAACAACAGGGCCACCATCATGTGGCAATCAGCAGTGAATAGCAGGAGGCTGTTGACTATCAGCCAGGGACTCTCCTTGGTGCAGTTCTAAGATTGGCTCTCAGGCTCTCTCGAGAGCCTGAGATTCCAGCTTTAGGCTAGAATTGCAGATATAGGGGACCTACTTCTCCTAACTGATCCTACAAAGGTTTCCAGAATCTAAGCTATCTGTTTACTGATTGTCATCAGGGAGCAGACTTTCCAAGAAAGTGGCTTCTTTCTGTGGTGAGAATGCTGGGGAGCTAACTCTGCTACTAGAAGTGTTTCTAGGGGTTGTGAATAAAAGTAGAAGCTGGCAGAGTCTTGGGATATGGCTTATGGAGATGTAGCTGACTTCCTCATCACTGTGACCTTTGTGGCGTGACAAGGCACCCGCCACCTCACTGCATGAGACCCAAAGGAGACCACTGGCAGGAGCATCATTTGGAAACACCAAGGACCTGAGTCACATACCAAACTCATGTGTAGGAACTGGGGATGACAAGCTGAAGGGGCCATGATCCCTGCCTCACGAAACTCAGCCATCATTTTTGTTTACATTTGAAGAGAATTGATCTTATTTATTTCTGTTTTTTCTTAAGATTATTTGCATTTAAAATTCTCAACAATACTTGTTGTATTGAATTATCATTGGTCAACCCTGAATTCTCTTTTTTGTGAACTAAAGATGTACAGGGAATATAATATCTTTATTCGTACTTTTTAAAAATGAATGAGTATTTTTCTGTATTTTCATCAGTCATTCATTTTTATCATGTGAGGATTACTAGAAGACAGTACACAGATCCACTGTGTATTTCATAAAAGAGTGTCCCAAATTTCTGGATAAAACACAACACTTGAAAGGTTCTTAGGGGTTCTTTGCTGCCTATTATGAAAGAAAATGAAGTGATTAAGGCCAAGGCTTTCTAAAATAGAGTAGGGAGCTTGGAAGAGAAATGCACTCAGACTGCTAAAGCTCAAAACACATGTGTCTCAGTATATGTGGTTGAACAACTCGATGTATTAGTCAGGGTTATCACAGTATGTATGTAAGAGAGAGAAATTATGAGGTGTTTGCAATTTATTTGATTGACTCACAGAGGCTGCATAGTCCCACCGTGGCTGCCTGCAGCCTGGAGAGGCAGAAAAAGCAATAGTTGCTCAGTCTAAGCAGCTGGAAAACCCACAAGAGAGACCAGTGTTGCAGCCCTAGTCCAAGACTGAAGGCTAGAAGCTTCCTGGAGAGTCACTGGTGAGATGCTCAAAGGCTGAAGATTCTAGAGTCTGACGTCCATTTCTGATCAAGAAATGTCAAGCTAGCGCATTTAGGAGATTCCTTCTTCCATCACATTTTACTCTATTTAGGCCTTCAATGGATGGAATGGTGTCACCCATTTGCAGGGAAGATTTTCCCCACCCAATTCACCCACCTTACCAGACAATCATTTCTGGAAACACCCTTACAGACACACTTAGGGGTGCATTTTATCAATTTTTAGGCATCTCTTGGTCCAGTCAAGATGACACCCACGATTAACCATCAACTCAGCCTTCAGCAGCTCTTAGCTGCAAATGTTCTAATTGATTAGCCAATCATAATGTGTTTGCAATTTAGGATTTCTGACCAACAAGTAAATAGCCTTCAAAAATCCTTTATAAAAGCCCATGTTTCTATTTGCCTTATGGGACACTATCCAAGGCTGTCTTGATTCCGTGCTCCCAAGTTGCAATTCTGAATTTCCCAAATCAATGCTACTTCCTTTAACCTGTCAATCTTATTTTTTAGTGAACATTATATATACTCTGGTTACTTTCTGATATCAGAAACAACATTTTCCCAGCCCAGTTGGTTTATCTGGATCCACTGACCCACTGTCTCGGTTAAGAGAGATGCTGTAATCACAATTCTTGCCCTTTAGGCCATTTCCTAAGGCATACATGGATCAAAGGAACTGTCCAGCATGCATGGTACTTGCATCTACCATAGATGGGACTTACTCTGAAAACTGTGGTTTTCGACTTGGATCTATAGAATGTGAGACGTATCCTCATGGAGGTGGTGTCCACTCACTCCTTGTGGTTCTGAAAATCAAGACCATGACAGGTTGGAGGAACCTGGAGTAGAAAAGGCCTCTGATAACATGAGAGTTGCTCAGACAGAGTGGATGGGGTATGCTCAGCAAACAGGGCAGTGGGATGGTCAGCAATAGCTGCAATCTCTGTGTTGGGTATAATCTGAGATGGACTAGATGACCTTGAATGTCCATTTCTTACTAGCATTCCACTCCCATATGGTTTCAAATCTATTGTAAAAAAGCAGTCTTGGTTGAGGGCGAGATGCTGCTCAATTCATTCTTAGAGGCCAACAAGATGATTGGTTCTGCTTGGATATTTGGAGAAAATGTATTTGAATAATGAACACATTGAAACAGCTGAGACAGCTATGAAACAAGTCTTAAAATGTAATAATCCTATAATAACTAGAATAGTATAATACTATTGAAAGAATAGAGAGATCAGTGAAGCAGAAAAGAGAGTCTAGGAATAACTCAACTGCATCCAGGGCCTTAATCAGGGAACTACAAATCAATTAGGAAGGGATGCATTAGTCAGTGTAAGCTTCCAATAATTTTTTTTTTTTTTACTTTGGGGAGGTGCTCATGTGGTCCACCCTTTCTGGATATTACCTCAAAAAGAAAACCTTGTGAAACTAAGTACAAAAACAGAGAATAAAGGAACAAAAAAATAAGAACAACAAAAGGACATTTAGGACATTATTACGTGATATGTAAATGTTTTGCCCGATTGTTGTATGCTTGACAAATATAAACAATAAAATAAATCACAGGAAATTTGTTGTCTTCTGGAAATGACTAAATGGGTATTTGACACATTATTTTAAAAGCATATTAAATGACTTGTGATTTCAGGGCTTGGGGTTAAGAAATAGGACTTACATAAATGTGCCAAGGAAAGGCATAATTTGACATAAACATAGCTTAATTTCAGAAGAAAAAAAAAACTTAAGAGAAAACAACAAATTAAAAGTATTTTGTTTTCCTTAACAGAAAAGGAAAGGAAATGAATATATTATTTACAGAAACATTATTAACAAATTAACATAAAATTATTCAAATTTGCTGATAATTAAGGAGAGAATTTATCATAAAGTAAGATACTTACTACTTATTAAATTAGAAAAATTTTAAATAATGGTAATAGCCATTGGCCATTAGGGAAAAATGAAGTAAGCATGTTCCAGCTACTGATGGATTATTAATTGACTCCTGTCTCCTCGATTTTCATAATTCGATTCAAAAATTCCTTTTCTTACTATCTATTTTAAGAAAATAGTCATACCAGCCATCGAAGACTTCTTGTAATAATGCTTATGACAATATATCTTTAATAGTGAAAAAATGCAAAAATTGTATGTCCAACAATAAGGGAATAATTAAGTTGTGCTATATCATATAATAGATAATTACATAGCTATTAAAATGCTTCTCTAAAATTGTCAACGACTTGTAGAAATTTTTACAACATTATATTAAGTGAAAAAAGTCAAGCTATAAAATTGCGCATGCAGTATAATCTCAATTATGTAAATATATGTGCATAGACTAGAAGAAAATGCAGATGAATTTAACAGTGCTTACCCCTGGGTTACAGCATGACTGTCTTCAAAAACTGTCTTTATACTTTTGTATGAGTATGTATCAGTTTCTCAAAATAATAGTAACGACAAGGGAAACCAATAAGAGTCCTAGAAAATAAAGAGCTGAATGAGCTCTACAAGCTGACTTCATGTGCTGGAGTTTATGATAAGAAGCAGGCCCAATAGAGATGCGGCCTCCATCAGCTTCTGCAAAGTCAGCTTCTGCAAAGTTCTTTTCTGTTCCCTATTGATTAAAGGAGCAGCCCGTTATATATCATTACACATTTACAGATCTTAATTTCTTAGTCTCTTTTCCTTTCTTGGTTTATTGTTATTCAGTTTATATTAGACTTGTGGTTAAATCACAATTTTGGTTTCTTTTCCTTCTTAGAAATTAAAACATATCTGCTACTTAGAAATTATCTACTTCTTAGAAATTAAATATGCTTGCTACTAGAGTGATGTGCCTCTGATCCTCTTGAGGGGCAGTTTTGAAGAGAAGGAACGGCCTCTGTGTCCCTGCCCCGCAGCACTTTTACTCTGTCCCTCTGATGGGCTGGGCTGTGCTCTCCAAAGAGCCTGGAAGACCTGGGCACCTTGTGAGAAGAGGGTATCCCTGGATTCCCTGAGCGGATCATCCAGGAAGGACCATTAGCAGAATCTGGGAGGGACAGGAGCATGGGCAGAGGTTGGGAATAAGGGAGACTGTAGCAACAGATCCTGATCCAGGGCTGAGCAACTTCGTGGCTGGGGCCAGCACCTGGCATTCTCACTTTTTGCCTCTGTAAAATGTCCAGAGCCACCAGAAAGATTAATTTAGGTAATACAAGGGCAAGTGTTCTGCAGCCTGGGAAGTGTTGCTGCTGGAATACCATGGGTGTCTGTGTGATCCCAGGAGGACAAGATGAGGTCCCTTTGTGCCAATACAGACTGCACATCCAACAGCACAAGCAGCTCATGCCTCTCATGAGAGACTCTGGACTCCATCTGGAAGCCTTGTCTTGCCCTGAACAGGGTGATGGGTCTTGGAGTTGGAGATGCTTTGGTGAAAACTTGTAAAAGGCCCTTGTCAGGAGAGGGTACTCAGAGCCAGCTTCTGAATGTGCCATCTCTCATCATGTAGCCATCTGGACCCCTGTGAAAAGTCTGGACACAAGGAGGAGAAAGAAGGGGCTGCCTTGGTGGCAGGTTGAAAACTAACTCCCATAGAGCTGCCACTGCCTCTGAACCTCTCCAGGAGGGCCTCCACTCTCCTCCTCTGTTTCAGCAGGAAGGAGAAGTCCACAATGAGGCTGAGGGTGCTGGGGTTCAGGAATTCCCACAACTGTGATTGACCCCACAGACCTGGGGGGTGGGAAATCGTGACCTGTTTGACCAATGAGCAGGCTCACCGGGCCTCACAGTCTCCACCATAACATTTCTCATCCCTGAACATCCAGCTGCCAGAAGATAAATAACTGCCCCCAGGCCCCATGACCAAATCTCAGCTGGCTGCAGTTGTGCTGGGTTGAACCCTTGGAATCTGGACAGGTTCCAGCTAGGCTCTTTCCTTTCCTTCTTTCCTTCAGAGAATAGCCCAAGTCCTCCTCTATGGGGGCAGATCCCAGTTGCGGGATGCCCTCACCTGGAGATGCTCTGAATCGAGAGCTGGTATGTGCTTTAAACGATGCTCTTTGTCACAGCAGGGATGTGAGCTGAACGTTCTTTCTTCAGGAATGCTTATATTTCTTGCTGCAACCTCCCTTCATTCCTGCCAAGAGAAGATATCTTTCCAAGCTTCCCTGTAGCTCTATAGAAAGAGTTGGGATGCAAGTTGGTCCAGGCTGGGCACAGCCTCTGGAAGAGATAGGATATACCCATGGGGATGCAGCAGAGGTGTGCAGTCTCAGAGGGCTTTTCCTGGAAGGAGACCTGGTAAATAGTGAGAGTGTGATACTTGTGTTCTCACCAGGTGGTGGCATAGGTGGCACTGCTGACACAAGGCAGGGGGCTTTCCATTTTTCTATGCCAGGACCATCTTTTCATGCCTTAAGGTCCAGGCCCTTAGGAAATGGGGTCCAGTGTGACTGGTTCACTCCTAATCCACAGCAGAGTTGGCCTCTTTCATGGTCAGAGCCAAGATACAATATTGCTTAATGAGCAAGAGGACATTTGTTTCTGTGTGTGGAAACAGATAATCACAGAGCATTAGCACTTGGAGACCTTGGTAATAATTCATTCACACACTCATTTTACAGTTGAGGAAAACAGGGTCCTCATCTTGCCCTCTCAAGGAAGAGAAACTATTGCCCAGGGTTAAAGCTTTCCCGTTTGGGGTTGCTATAGCTGAATCATTTTCAAATACAATAGTGGCTAATGTCACAGTCCCAGAGATTGGAGTAGAGAGACCATGATGGGAGGCAGAACAGTGAGAGCTCTGGGCATGAATTCCTTCAAAACCAACCTGTTGCATTACTTCTCTGTTTTCTGAGGTCCTCATTGACTTTGTCATCCTTTTTTAGTAAATAACATTAGGTTATATAAAATATGCTCTTCAAAGTGGTTCTTCACTTTTTGAAATCATAGACCTCTATTCTGAAAAAAAAAAAGCTGTAATCTACCTAGTTGTACTCAAAGCAATTTGCATACAGTTGTTTTCATTGCATTAGAAATGGATATCTTCAATAAAGAAAAATGACTGCGTTTAGTAGGAAATATCTTTTAACTTTCAGTTTCTCACAGAACAATTCATTCCCAGTTCATGTATAATAACTGATACAAATCTTAGTTGGGACAAGAGGAAAAGGAGGATTTTAAGAATGGAGTAAAGAAAAAGTACACAAGAAAGTTGCTAAATGCTGGGCTTAAAGATGAGGTCAAAAGTGAGAGGCCCTGTGCCTGGCAACCAAGTCATCACTTTTGAAATCCAATTGATGTTGACTTATTTTGATGGCAGCTACTGTTGAAAACGTTGATTTGCCAAAATTTCTGTTTGTGATAGACTTGCAGTTTGTAGAATTTGATTTGCCAAAGAATTTGTTTTCTGAATTCAGAGTGAATCAAACTGTTCTGTTTGTTCTCCTGTGGGGTAGAGGAGATCAGCCCTGATTCCTAGGTATTTCAGTTTTTTGGATGCTATTGTGAAAGGAATTGTTTGCCCTATTTCTCTCTCAGTGAGTCTGTCACTGGTGTAGAGGAAAGCTATTGATTTTTGTGTGTTGACCTTGTATCCAGCTACTTTACTGAACGTGGTTATTAAGCCTAGAAGACTTTTGGTGGAGTTCTTGGGGTCTTCTATATAGAGTATCATGTCCCCTGCAAATAATGACAATTTGACTTCTTCATTTCCTATCTTTATTCTTTTTATTTCTTTCTCTTGTCTAATTGCCCTGGCTAATGATCAGCACTGATAAGTGAGCTCCCTCTCAGACAGCTGGTAGGAACTCTTAGGTCAGAAACACTTGCTTCAGTGCTGTCACCTGAGTGACTTGCTCCTCACAGGAGATGTGCAAGCTTTCTGGATTTCTGCAGATACTTCTTAAGTTTTTAATTAGACTTTTAATTTTTGAAATAGCTTGAGATTCACACACAATTTTAAGAAATAATACAAATGACCCTGAGCGTGCATTACCATTTCTCCTGAGGGTTACATTTTATAAAACTAATACAGTGGAAGGATGTTGACAGTGTTCAGTTAAGACACAGAATGTATCCTTCTCCACAAGGACATAGCTGAAGTCACCCTGTTAAAGCAAGATACACTCTCATCCTTTCCTTTTCCTTAGACCCTGATTCCTAGTAATTAATCCACAATTTTGTGACTTCAAGCATGTTATATAAATGAAATCATGCCACATGCAATGTTTTGGAATTGCCTTTTTTTTAAACTGCTTTCATTGAGTATAATTCTCTAGAGACGTATCCAGAATGTTGCGTATATCTATATATAGTTCATTCCTTTTTACAGCCGCATTAGTTACTTTTCTCTCATTGCTGAGGCAAAATACTCCACACCCAAAGTTAAAGGGAGAAAGATTTATTTGGCTTACAGTTCATAGAGGTTTCAGTCCATAATCAGCTGACTCCAAGGCAGGGTAGCATGGCAGACAGACCTTCAAGAGGAGAAACAGTTAATGGTGCCCACATGGTAGCAAAAGCAACAAGGAGCCTTAATATTGTCTTTCTGCCCCTTTTATCTTATTTGACTACTGGAATTAGGGTGGTCAAACCAATCACTCACTTGTAGTAGTTTAATAACACACGCCCTTAATCCTAGCATCATATGCTGTAAATTCAGCCACTTATGACCACAGGAGCCTTTGGGGGGACATCTAGACCCAAACAGCTAAGTAGGATTTCTAACTGTTTATTTAACCATTCGCCAATCAAAGGATACTTGGGTTGTTTCTAAATTTTGGCCATGACAAATATAGCACTATAAGCATTTGGACATGAGTTTATCATGTGAACCAACTTTCCATTTCCATAAATGCCCAAGAGTGCAATTCTAGACCCTCACATACACATTTTATTTTTTCTTGATTAGAAAGCTGCCAGTGGTCTGTTATATTTACCTGCTTTCTTGCATTCTATATTCTCTTTCTTTCCAGGTATTGTTCCTTATTTCATTATTTACAGTCTTCTTGGAGAATCTCCTTTACTTACTCTTTCAAGGTAGGTCTACTGGCAGCAAATTATCTTCCTTTTCCACATTCTGTGGATGCCCTTATTCCCTTTGCATGGCTGAAATATACTTTTGCTGGATTGTGGATTCTGAGTTTATGGTTTTTTCTTTTCAGTTTCTTTTCAACATTGAAAAAATTGAGATATTTCCTTTTGGCCTCTACTGCTGATCGAAAATCTACTCTTTTTGTTGTTTTCACCCTTATAGGCAAGGCGTCCACTTTCCCCGTTTTAAAAATACCTTCTTTTTCTTTAATTTTCATAAGTTTGATTACAGTGTGACTTAATATGGGCCTCTCCTCCCAGTTTATCCTATTTGGCATTTGCTCAGCTTCTTGAAGCTGTTAGGTTTTTTTCCAAATTTGAGAAGTTTTCTCTTGTACAAAGAAATATTGAGAACTTTTTCAGCCTATGTTTTCCCTTCTCCCTTTGAGGACTGTTGATATAAATGTTTGATGTTTTTATTATTGTCATACAGATCTCAATGTTCATTTTAGGTGGGTCTATTTCCTACTTTTTTGGATTGGATAATTCTGTATTTTTATATTCATGTTACCCATGTCCTCCAAGTGCAATATAATCTGATTCTTTCCTCTGTCCCCTCCATTGTGATTGGTAATGTTTTATTTTGTTATATTTTTCAGTCCTAAAATTTCCTCTTGTTTGCTCTATAAATTTTTTTTTGACCTAAGTCTTTCTATTTTTTCATTTGTCTCAGGTGTGTTCATAATTTCTCATAGAAGCACATTTTGATGGCTGATTTAAAATCTTTGTCAGACAATTCTGACATTACTGTCATTTCAGTGTTGGCAATCAACTTATTGTGTTTAAATTCATTTAATAGTTTTGGTCCTTGTGATGAGAGATTTTCTATTATAGCCTGGCCCCTTAAGGTGTGAGAAGATTCTGATTTTGGTTTGAATCTTCTGTGTCGGCTGGTTTCCACTAATATTCCTCCCCAGAAAAAGTGGGAAGTACCTCCTTATTGCTGCCAAGGTTGGTTACAAGTCTATTTTTGCATGTGGACTCCATTCATCCACACAAGGGCTCTTTAATACAGCTTGAGTTCTGGCTTTTCACAGCCACCTTTGATACTCCCAGGGCTGAGAGGGCCAGGTGTCCCTTCTTGCTAATCTCTATGTGATATCTACTAACAGTAAAGTGGGGTGATCTTGTTACCAGTGGGTGGTAGAGAAGGGCATGACTTTTCACCAGGCCTCCTCTGATACCCCATGAAGGGAAGGGCCCCTCCTTCTCCTGGCTGGATGGAAGTCCAAGGTAGTCTCATTGACAACATGCTGGTGGCCACAAGCATTGGGTTATAGCCTAGTGGAGATGAAAGTCCTGGTTCCCTAGTCAGACCTCTGTGACAACACCATGGCAGGGGTTGGGACACCTCAGTGAGCTAGGTGAATGTGGTTATTTGAACTCCTATGTGACCTTGCATCATGGGAAGAATGGGATGCTCTATGTCTGGCAAGGTCACCTTGTCCCTGATCTGTGGCTGGAGGGCACCGCACCAGCCTCCACGGAGGCTTATTCTCTGTTCCTGCTGGCACTTCAGAGTTGCTGGGTCTTCAGTTCCAAGTCTGACATGTATGAAGCAAAAAGGAAATGTAAGAACTCAATGCTATGTTGTTCTTTAGGTCCTGAGGTACCATTTTCTCTTTACAGTCAGTTGTCTAGTGTTTGATACAGATGACATCCAGAGTTTTTAGTTGTACCTCGTGCAATGAATAGGGGACCTTATGTCTGCTCCATCTTCCTGGAAGTAACAAATTCCTTTTTAAGAAGGAATAAAAATATTTCTTCCTATGCTTCTGCCTGCAGAAAGACATTAAAGAAAGTTGTCATCGTTACTTTTCTCACTGGTGAGACAAAATACCAAACACCCAAAATTAAGGAGGAAAGGTTTATTTAACTCACAGTTTGTACAGGTTTCAATCTACAATTGGCTGGCTACAAGGCAAGGTGACATCACAGAAAATAGTTCATGGCTGGCAGAAGATAGCAAAGCAACAGGGAACCTTAACAGCATCTTTCTGCCCCTTTTACTTTACCCAGGCTACTTAGGGTGGATCTCACTTACCCCCTTAATCCTAGTGCCCTTGAGCCTAGCACTGCACCATGAATCAATTCTAATGTCACATACTCTAGATCCAGACACCTCTGAAAAAGCCCCACCTACAACTGCATGAGGCTTTGAGAGGACATCTAAACATAAGCCATAACAGAAAGATGATCCTCACTCCCAATATGGTGACAGCATAGCTTCTGCCCATGCTGCCCACATATCAGGAAATTCATGGCAAGCCATGCCAGGAACTATATCTTCCTAGTCAAATTGTCCCTGGAATGAGCTCCTCTTTTTTTTCTCCCACTGCAAAGTTTTTGTATGACGCTCAAGCAAGCACTTAAGAACTTATTCTCTGAAAAGCAAAAGGATTTATGTAGAGAAAAGTCTAATATTCTACTTCCATTTCTTGACAAAAACCTCTTGAAAAGCAGTAATTCAAGGCAGTCTCTCATGAATTTGATAAATTCCACAGTTATAGATGAGACATGTTCCAGGTTATTGACAGTCTTTGAGCATAATCTGAAAGCAAACTCAAGCAAACATGATGGTTCCCGGAGCTCCTTTTACACCAAAGCAGATGGGTTGCCAGACACAGAGGCTTTCTCTTTGTGTATTGAATACTAAGGTTTATTTTTCCCCCATACTCAGAGTTGCTCTTGGAAAGCAACTTTCCACAATTTCAAAGACATGCGCATCCTTTGAAGTTGAGAAAAGCAGCAGAAGGAGAAGAAAAGGACAGAAAGCACATGGTTGTGTGATAGAGAATTCAACATAACGGGATACACGTCCTGGCTATGTGTCTGGTGGCATGGCAAAGGGACACCTGCTTGGGAATGTCACACCAAATGCCAGAGATGGTGAAAAGGCTGCATCGTATGGCAGGAATCTTTCCCTCTTTCTGCTCTAGGCCACACATCTAGAACTTCCTCCCAAGACCCAGGGTTTGTTTTTTTAAAAAATGTGTCTCCACTTTAACATGGCTTTTTTGCCTTGACTTGAGATGTGTAGCCTTGCAGGATGTGTCAAGACAAGGTTTTTGCCTTGAGGCCAATCTGAGTTTTGTTTAAATTACAGCCTTTTCAAAAATTGTAATATTTCTCCAAAAGAACTCACATTCTCCAATGTATTTATACAGTTGCATAGAAGGAAATGGCTGCTTAATGTGTGAAATTATGAGCAACCTTCACAAAAAGCATGTGCCCTTTGACTCCCATTGCACTTAAGGACAAAAGTAAATCCAACCAATACTTTCACTCTGGTGTTGTCCTTTCTTTATACACTTGATTATGTAAGAAATGTCAAAGAAAAATATCAGTGATGGCAAAGTAGCTTTTCTTAATTCCTACCACCAGTTGTAAACGTTACAGAGGCTGTACAGCAATGACTTATTTTACCCAATTCTGTACAGTGGCATCCCCTGCATGGAAATGATACCATGTATTATTGAGATTATGTAACACTGCATTTTATAAAATTTCCAAGTATAATGGTGTATGTGCCCCAGGAGACCTCAGAGAAAGATCTCGTGATTTTCTGTTTTGAATGATATCCATATACTGAAAAACTTTCTTTAAAATGAAATTCAGGTAAAGCAGAGCATCAGAAAAGTGACTTAGACAAAAATAATCAAGATAAGATATATAAAAATGAATGTAATTATTATGTGTTGCAAATATATACCAATAAACACATTTTACATGTTAAAATAATTAATCAGATTTCAAGAAAAGAAAAATGACTTAGCTATTTTCTCTCAAAAGTCTATGTTGTAAGTACACAGGGGCCATGTCACAGAAGCTGGAAAATCTAGTGTTTTGTGCTGAAAATCGTGACAAAACTGAAGGTTGATGAAGAGTAAATTTTTAAAAGATATTTCACACCTTAATTACAATCACTAAGGATCATAAAATTTGAAACTCCCAACCTGCCAAAAGCCTCCAAGTAAGAGAATTTTTTAAATTAAAAAATTATTACAAAGACACATTGCCATTAATCCCCCTCAAAATACTCTTCCTCACTTTAAATACACTCCATCGTTCTTACCATTGTATTTATTTTTATGTGTACATGTTTGCCATGTATAATGATCACATTCATTACAGGGAATGTGTACGTGCACATAATATATCTGTATTCTTTTTTTCCCATTCCCCTCCCCTTTCTTCAACCCTTCTTCCCCTCCCCACTTCCAAAAGCCTTGTTTCCATTGTTTTCCTTCCATTCTCATATAAGAGTGTTTTTACATCAACTTTCCATCCAAATGGAAAAATGAGACTTTTAAAAAATGTATTTTTGATGTTAGTCCTCTGTCTGTGGAACAGCTGGCAAATTTTTTTCCCCATTCTGTAGATTGTCTCTTTATTTTGTTGGCTGTATCTTTTGCTGTGCAAAAGATTTTTAATTTTATATAGTCCCTTGTCTTGAGTCTTAATATTATTTCTTGTGCCATTGGAGTTATGTTCAGAAAGTCCTTGCCTATGCCTATGTCTTCTTTACTCACTTCTGCTTTTTCAATTTTCCAACCTCTCCATAGATTTCCATGTCTTTTAGTATCCAATTATTGGTTTAATTATTGTAGAGTTGACTCTGTGTGTGTGTGTGTGTGTGTGTGTGTGTGTGTGTGTGTGATGGAGGAAAGGAGAGA
>NW_004624737.1:15902514-15957497 GCF_000247695.1 Heterocephalus glaber
CCTTCCCCCGCTTCAACTGTTCCTCCCTCCTTACTTACAGAAACTTTGTTTCCATTTTTTCTTCCTTTGTCAATTTTTTCCTTCCCCCCTCCCCCTTTCACAGTTTCCATTTCCTTTTGAACAATTTCTTCCTATTTCATATAATCTATTACACATTTTGATCCTTATTCACCCTTTCAGTTTCTCACACTAGAGGGAAAATGCAATATTTACACGTGTTCAATTTATTTCACTTAAGAGTATAGTCTCAAGTTGCATCCATTTAGCTACAAATGTCTCAAGTTTATCTTTCTTTATGGCTGAGTAGTACTCCATTGTATATATATTAAAAAAAAACAACAATCACTGAAGTGTTTCTGAGAGAAAAATCCCAAAGACTTCTTGTGCAAAATCTGTCTCCCTCTACATTTCTTGTTTTAATTTGATCCTAGTGAAGAGAAATCCTGACAGCGGTCATGTGACTCACAGCCCTGTCCTCTTTCTCATTGGGAAACAATCTTGTTCACTTGAAGTTGTGATGCTTACTCCCTGGATGTTGATTTAAACAATTGAAGTAAAATACTATTGTTAGGCTGAAAATATACCCCTTATCATAATTTTCTACATCAGATGCTTTTCTGTTTTAAAAATGTGTGTGAATTTCTGCCCTTTCCCGCTCTTAACTGAATAGTTATAACATCATTGTCTTCCATGATCTTACAAGAACTGTCCAGTGGTGGCGGACCTATGGCACACGTTGTGCAGCTTGCTCTTTGTATCACTGAAAGCTCCAAAATGTTTGCCATTACTGGGCTATAGTCTCTCAGTGACTTTAGGAATAATGCTGCCAATAATAAACAATAAGATAAGTGTGCCTGAATATAACTTTTATTTGATAATTTTAGAGAGAACTGAGGACTTAATAATTCTTGATTTACTAGAAATGACAGTGAACATGAACTCAATTTTCTATGCATTTTGAATAACTAACTCGCATAATAAATAATGAGTCCAGTCTTTGTCTTCAGTTCCTATGGGGTGTTTCTGAGTGCTGTGGATTTTCCATAAAGGTCAACCCCTTGTTTCTTAGGGTGAGTCCTAAGGGTCACATCTCAACTCTTGCTGACTCCTGGAAAGCCCTTAGATAGTCTTAGGATGGGGTTGGCAATTCTGCAAAGACCAACTGTGTGATTGTAATTCTACTGGGGCTTTGAGAACAGTGGTGTCAGCCTGGCTAGCAACAGACAGATGAGATGGGAGATTGAATTCTATTTATTAGGCCTCATACTTAATTAACAATTCAATTAATCATGTCTATCTAATAAAACCCCAGTGAAAACTCGGGAGTTTGGGGCTCAGATCAGCTTTCTTGCTTCCTCGTTGATGAACTAACTAGTGGCCTGGGAGGTGACACGTCCTTATTTCATAAGGAGGGAACACAAGCTCCATGTTTGGGACCTTCCCAAACCTGAGCAGTGGTGGCAAATCTATGACAAACATGCCGCAGTGGGCAAGGAGAGCCCTTTCTGTTGGCCCATGAGCCAAGTGTATGAGTTCCTTTTTCTAAACTAAAACCTCAGTATTCAGGTTTAATTGCAGTGTTGGTATTTTACAATAAATAAATGGGTTTTGGGTTGCAGTCTGGGCACTCAGTCTCTAAAAGTTTCGCCATCACTGCCTTAGAGGGTGAGGAAAACCGTCAAATGTGTGGAGAGCTGGTGAGGAGTGTGTGTGATCTGGGGGCCTCATTTGGCACCCTAAATAAGGGCAGTCTTAGTGAAGCCTATGCCCTTAACCTACAGGGCACATCACTAGCTCTAAGTAGTTAGTGCCGGAGTTTCACTGCAGAATTGCACCAGTACTTTACTGTTCTTGTCTCCTATAACACAGCTGTGTGAATTATGTGTGCTCAGTCAGGACTGTAGTGCCAGATACACACAGTATTTCAAGAAAGATTCTCTCTGGCTGGGCATAGTAACACACACCTGTGATCCCAGCACTTAGGAGGCTGAGGCAGGAGAATTGCTAAGTGGGCTATGTAGTGAGTTCGACCTGAATCCTGTCTCAACTAACTAACTAACTAACTAACTAACTAAATAAATAAATAAATTCTTTAAAAAGATTTCTCCTAGACAAGACAGTAAACATTTATGAGCACGCTATCCATAACTCAGAAATTAATAACGTAAGTTCCAGTCAATGAGATCTGTGGAAGATATAGGTGTTTATGTTTAAAATACAAATAGCATGAAGCAAAGACATTTGAACATAAGATAACGAATCAGTGAACAAATCTTTGGACCTGTTTGGTGAGCTTTGCATGTTTAATGAGAAGAAAGTAAGAGAAATGGTGGGAATTAAACATGGTGAGAGGTTTAGGGGAGTGGAGTCAGGGCAGACGTGGAAATGACTAAGTTGGTTAGGAATGGGGCCAGTAGATGAGAAGGGTATTTGGGTGGTGAGGAGTGGATGGCCCTGCTGACCACCAGGGGCTAGAGAGTTAGGAGGCTCTTTACTTGGTCCTGGTGTCAGGGAGCTCCCAGATACGTCCCTGAACCACAGATGCTGAGGGGCAAGGCAGCATTATAGCCTTACCAGGGGCCTCAGGAGCACCTCCTGAGCCCTAACCTTACCCTGTCGTATCACCTCCACCCAGGATTACTGTTTTTATGGGTGAGCCAACCAAACTGTGGAGATGTGAACAATGCTGTGAAGGTCACCAGTTTATGAAGAGGTGGGGAAGATGGTTTGATACTATAATCTACAATCTTAACCAGAAGTGTGGGAGGCCTGGGGATCCCTGCAGTTGCAGTTGGCATCTTGTGAAGCCTGTGCCCTCAACTTGCAGGAGTGTGTACAGTCCACAGTGTGAATCTTAATGGAGGAAGCAGTAAGCAAATACTGTGAATTCTTGAGCAGACGACTGTGATGCATGAAGTCCTAGGACAGTAAGGACACCGAGCACTTGACACATGCTCAGACAGCTCAGAACTGTAGTGTGCTCTAAGGTTAAAATGCATCCAGGAATTACAAAGATTTAGTATGAAAAGTAAAGTATTTCATTATTAATTTTCATATTGATTTACGTGTTACAGTGATAGTGCTTTGGATATATTGAGTGAAATAAAATATCACAGAAATGAATGACATGTTTCTTTCTGGCTTTTAAAATGTGGCTGTTAGAATTTTCTTTAATTATACATGTGGCTTGTATTGTTACATCACAAATAAAAGTATATTTCTACTGCCTAATTTCTGTTGTGTGGTGGTGTTGCTTTGAAGAAGAACCTGAGAGGTGGCTTGGGAAAATAACAAGGGGAGAGACCTAGAAATTGAAAAGAGGCACCCCAGCAGCATAGGCAGCACCCAGAGTCTGAGACTAGGTGAGAAGTTGGAAAATCTTGGCGCTGGCCTCAATCATCATTTCCCATGCACTCTGCTGGGCCCATTGGTGCGACCCCTTTCCCACCAAAACAGACGAGATCTATGGGCACAGGCAAGGGAGAAGTCGGTTCATTATCTCGTGTGCAATGCTGAAGGGATTGCTACCCAGTGTCTGTGGGGCAGGTGGGAGGAAACACTTCTCAGAGGTTCAGTGAGAAAAAGCAGATGAAAAGGAAGCTTAGAGAATGTAGTCATTCACTTCAAGGGTCTTTACTTCCTGTAAATGCAAGTGCACCTTCACTTTTGAGCAACGAGGCCAGGGAACCTACAGCCTTCCTTAAGCATCTACTGACATCATATCTGATGTCATTGCCAGTGTCCATAGTATAACTGGGGATGTTTAGGATTTGATATTAACTCACAAAGGGGTTCCATCCTAAAGTGTTGGATCCTGTGTAGGTGCTGGAAGTCCTCACAGAGGGTACATCCACTGCCATTCTTACACCTTTAAAGTGGACTTCAATAACCTGCAGTTCATGGTCCACCAAGGCTCTGGGCACTTGCGAATGGTGGCCTGGGCAATGCTGTGAGGCTTCCCCTGAGGACTCACGAGGGTACACATCCACGGCTGCTGACAGTGGGGGAAGGTCCTGAGGACATGGCTTGGAGTAACAGAAGCTACCCTGTCCTCCTTAGCCTTGCATGTGTTTGGAGAAGGAAGAAGGCCCAATTATGTGCCAGCATTCCTCACACAGCAATGGCAGAAAGCTGTTCTTTGCCTCATCTGGTATCTCCTCTCTTCCTGTCACACTGAAGACCTTGGGATTTGGCCAGAATTTCTCTGGGGACTTTTGTCTCTGCAAATGAACCCTCCAAATGCCCAGATCTTCATTCCTCGTCCTCATCACATTATTCTCACTTCTACTACACATGAGCCACCTGCACGCAGTTCTTCTTGGAGCAGTGGCATCTTTGGAATCCTAAGTTGATCCTACTCTTTGTTTCAATGATGACTTTGTGGTCTCAGGATGGCCAGTAGCCCTGGGTCCTTCTACTTTATCACCTGTAAGTTTGCTCTCAGTGTGACATACCTATTCACCTGCTCTGGACCTGACAGCACACCCCTTCATCCAAGCCACCTGTCCTTCTATTTCCCCCAGGAAAAGTTAAAGCTTTCTTTGCTACTTCATCATCTACCAGGCACTGCTTCAGGGGAGGGAGGTAAAAAAAACTTTGAAGAAAGACAGTAGAATTGCAAATATGTTAAGTATAGCAGTGAATATTTATAATGATAAAAAACACATTAAACTGTGAATCTAAAATGAGAATTACCACAAAAAAACCCATCATATCTGAACAAACTGCCTGACACCTCTAGAATTCTTTTTATTTTTGTTGTGTTACTCATCAGTAACTCTTCACTTAATGAGATGTATATGCAGTTATGGCCCATATCTAAATGCCCCCTAAAGCATCATATGCTCATAGGTGGGTAGTTTTAGGGTGACTGGATTAGGGTGTGATACTGGGATTAAGGGTGTGATGCTAGATTAAAGAGGTGGCTAAGGGAAGACACACCCCCAGTGTGGGTGGCACCACACAAAAGGCTGACAGCCTGGATGAGATAAAGGGGAGGGGCAGGCTTGCTGCTGCTGCTGCTTCTGCTGCCCTCGCTTTCTGCCTTCTGCCTGCCCTGTCACACCCTGCAGTGATTCTTCTCTATGATGCCCCTCTGCTATGCCACCCTGAGCTGACTATGGACTGAAACCTCTACAAACTGTAAGCTAAATAAACATTTCTTTCCTTAACTTATGGGTATCAGGTATTTTGTCTCAGTAATGAGAAAATTAAGACACATATATATTGCTACATATACTGTTACATCCACTGTGGTGGTCCCCCCCCAAAAAAAATAAACCACAGGTTTCTTCCCCCGTGGGCTAACTGAAGGTGGCTTGGACTTGCTTGGCATTTACTTCCTGCTTTTCAGTACAGTTGTTCTCACAACTGTGTTCCATCAGAATATGGCCCATCCTGATATTCCTTGCAATCCCAACCACCTTCTAGCACCTGACAGGATGGTACCCTACTGGGATGGTATCTCAGATGGAGCTCCCAGATGGAGCCAAGGCACCTGGCAGGGCTATCCTAGCTTTCTTCCTCATGAGCATGCAGTTTCTGGACAAGTTGCCTAGTCTCTACATTCATCAGTGTGTCCTGTCTACAATAACTATGTGTCCTACCCCCCTCATCTGTGCCCCACTCACCAAGTTATTGCCTTCACCATCAGATGATTGGTTCATGTAAAGCATGTGGCAGTGTCTTCAAGGTGGGCCTTCCTAGAGTAAGAAAGTGTTGGTACTTCTGGCCCACTTAAAGGATACCTGCATTGTGGTGCTAAATTTCACATCCAGGACTTGACCCGCTTCCTCCAATATCTCTTCTGCAGCATCGACAGTATTATTCTTCTATTGGGCCCTCAATAAATAATTGTTGAATGAAGGAGATGGTTATGTTTCTTCAGGAAAATAATTTGTACAGAAACCTTTGTCCTAGAATGTGAGAGTCCTTCCTATTGATACAATAGGAAGCTGCTGCTGGGCCAGCCTCGCCCTCTGTGGTCCTCACTGCTCCAACCCAAGAGGAGGCATCCACCTTGATTGTGCCCCACTAAGCCTCCGCTGAAGAACAGACCAACTGAGATCATATTTTCTTTCAAGGACACTTAAAAGTACAGATTTGGTGCCAGGTTGTTGTGATGGGGTTGACAGAATCAAATGCCAACAACATGCAAGCCCCAAAGTAACATGCAGTAAAGTAACATGCAAGCCCCAAACAGGTATGTGGGATAATTGCTGCAATGCCACAGGATCCACCTGGTAAAAGTGGTGAGGTACACCGTGAGGGGCTGGGTGACCTGCAGGGTGACATGTTCTAGTCCCAGGCAGTCTGGCAGGGACAGTAGGGCCACACTGCAGCACACCCCCTATGATGGTGATGAACCCTCCAGCCCCAAGGAGCAGTGATTCCACATGTCCTTTTGCACTTCTCTCTGCACCATCCCTACTCTCAAGTTCTGCTTCACCCCTGGGTCTCTGCTCCATTCTCCCTCCATCTCCCCCTGACATTTCTTCTTGGGAATTCTCTGCCCAGCCCTGCTCATCCAGGAAAGATGCCCTGTTTTGGACAAGGCTGTTCTATGCTGGGGGAGCTGGACTCCATGCCCAGGAGGTAGGAAGGACTGCTCCTTTGTGCACCTTCTGCCTTGGTGAGGGGTGGCAAGGCTTCAAGGAACCACAGTGTCTGTCTGGGGGATGTCCTGAAGGCCCATCAGGTCACCACCAGCCCCCTCAGGCACAGGTGCCCAGAGAATCGTCTGCTCAGCCCTTACAGTCCTTTTCCTCCCCAAGATCATGGGGACCTGACAAAGATTCATTATGATCAGGACAGGAAAAGTGATGTTTAGGTGTTTGTGGTAGTGGCCAAAAACCTCGGGGAATGAAAAAAACAAAGTGAGGGGGAAAATTATTTAATTTTTATTCCTGCTGATCATGTTCCTTTTTGTTTTTTTTTAGTGAAAAGGTCCTTTGGGGGAAGGTGTCCATATGTTCCAGAATTGTAGAGTGATTAATGGTAAAGTGAATTTGAGGAAATTTGGCTATATATCATACAATGTGATTTCTCTTCACAGACCCTGATGAAAGCTGTCAACAAATCTGCATTTTACACTGCAAGGCTTTGGGCATCAAATTTACTTTTCTTGGATATGTTACTAGGCTGAGATTGGCCTCAAAGCAAGTAGGAAAACCACACAGATTTATTTGGTTTTCATAATAACTTGGGCCTAATCTATGACCAATCTTGGTGTTTAACAGGAAAAAATTAAATAAGCAAAACTAAACAAAACAAAATTTATAGAGAATCTATGGGCATTTGCATAATCTTATGAAGATACTAATTAGCTTGATGTGTATCTAATGGTTAATATCTGTCTCTTCTGCATGGATTTAGATTGTGTGGAGGTGGAGGAGGCTGTGCTAAGACCAGAGGGTGCTCTTTGTTCTTGGAGTCCACATACCAGGCAGAGCTGGCATAATGTATTCCTGCTAAAAAATAGAAAATCTGCTCTATTTTCTGGGTCGTGTGGGAATTTATGACTCTCTGTTTCTCTTATTAGCTAGTTGCTGTTTAGAATTTTCCCAAAGAGCAAGTTTTCAGGTATAATACGACCTCCCAAATGCCTAGATAAGAAACCAACAGGTGGAGCCTGGCAAAGATTCCTCTTCCCTCCTCCCCCTGCTGTCCTCCTCTTTCCCTTCTCCCCATACTCATCCTTCTTCCCCCTCTCTCCTGGCACTCTCTCCTCCCCTTCACCTTTGCCTTCCTCCATTCTCTTCTTCTCTCGCTTCTCTCTTCCCTCTTTAAGGAGGTTCTACATGAAGGAAGCAGTGTCCTGTTTACTAAACAGGTACCAGTGTGCAGCTTTGCCACAACTAATGCACTGCTGGGGCTGGAAAAGCCCCAGCCAGGAGGCAAGTGAACCCTTTTGTCTCCTCCAAGCCAGTGCTTGGTCTGCTGGGGACTCAGGGAAACTCCCTAGAACCTGGTCATTTGGTGTGGATCTGACACATTATGGGTCGCCAGCCTGGGTCACTGTGGATTCCTGATAGATGCTGGCTTTCTTCTGAGACTCATGAAAGCCACAAGCTGTTTCTGTGGTTATAGTTAAGGATCAGTGGTCACAGGCAGTTCAGCCACACACATGTGCTCTGGCAGGGTGAAGAAGGAGAGAAGACACCAGATTTTGTTGTCATGGCGATGGCAAGAGCAGAAGGGAGAATCATGTTGTACCTCACTGAAATGTGATATTACTTTGGCTTTCTGGTCACAGGTGAAGGACAGGTGCTCGTCTGCCTGGTCCCTTACCTGCGCTAACAAGCCCTGGTAGCCTGCAAGGCGAGGGGCAAATGAGGCCACTTCCTGGCCACCACTGTATACCTTCTTTGCCTCCTGAAATATCTGTCCCCTTCTGAAGAAGTAAAGACCAGGCAGTCAGGACCAGCACCTTTCTTGGAGTGGCAAACCCCAGCAGGTAGCTGTAGGTCTCCTGAACATTCTTTGTGATTCCACTTGTGGCGATTGTGCCCAACAGAGAGCATTGGCTTCTGGAATCAGTTTTTCAACCAGTGGTGGTCTGGAAACTACATGGGCACTTCAAGTGCTGAGGTTTCCTGATAGTTCTGCTCTCAGCTTGGAACCTCATGTTGGAACTAGGACAGGGGTGACCCTTGCAGCCCAGCTGCTGAAAAGTAGTAACTCCAAAGTAATGCTCCTAGATACCCACCACCCTTTCCAGAGAGGGGAGCTGGTTCCCTCCATGCACCGTCAGACTCAGAGCCAGGGGCAGTCCAGTTGAGATTCTTCTTCCCAAGGACACTAGCCAGGTGGAGGGGTAAGGCTGGAACTTTACTGAGACCCATGCAAGCCACAGTTGTTTCTATCACAATGGGAGAGGGACCAGCAATTTGCTGTCCCTCATGCCGATGACATTACCTTCAAGAAGGAAAAAAAATCAAAGGCACACGGGAAACTGGATTTAATCAGCACCCAGAAATCTCACTCAGCTTCAAACCTCAGCTGCTTTGCTTCCCCGAGCAGTGGAGACAGGCTGCCATGGAAATAGCGGTCCCTGCCTTCCCTCTAAAGGGAAACGTGCAAGACTGTAGCTTCCCCGCCCTCCCTGCACTCAGACCCTTCTTCCTATGGTGCTGGCACCTGCACCAGTGTCTCCCGGCCTTTCTCTCCAAATATCAGGACTATGGACAAAACTAAACCCTCAGCTGTTGTCCTGCCTCTCCCAGCCTGGTTAGTCTTACTTAAGCATCACCCCAATGCTTCCTCCATCCAAACTCTCCAGTAGCCTCCTGGGGACTAGATTAGCTGAGGGAGATCGGCTCTGTCTGGCCAAGCTGGATGGCAGACAAGGATTGGGACAGGTGCCCCCAAAGGCAGGAGGAGGTGTGGTCACCCGCAGTACAGGGTCCCTTGACTAGACCTGGGCCCGGCTCCGACTTAGCTGGACCTCATCTGGACAGGACGGTGCTTCTGCGGAGACTGAGGAGGTCATGTGCCCCCGCCTTTCTTCTGACCTTGGCCCCTGCTCCCCACTTTGCTCTCTGCCCATTCAGGGCCCACATGTCCTTCAAAGCTGTCTCCAGGATCTGAGCACAAGGCCTCTTTCACAGGGTAAGAAGACAGTTAGTGAGCATGGGCCATTGTAAAAGTGATAGAGGCAAAGGGAGAACATTTTCCTTCCTTCTCTTTCCTGACTTGAAAGAGGCTCCCTAAGCACTAACAGGAATAATGGCTTATTTGAGGCGGGGGGGCTAAGTGACAAGGCCCTTCAATGCTTTCCTGGAAGGGCCAAAGAGCTCTGCCCCTGGCAGGCCTTTCTCATCTTTTCATTAAAAAGCAGATGGCTCATAATCGTCTGTTGTCTTCCTAACCACATTGTTCTTTTTCAACAGTCAACAGACAGGTTCCTTTCCGACCTTTACCCAGAGCAAATCCACTAAGTTATAGGAGAAATTTCAGACACTGCCATGCTTCAGTCATTGTCCATAAGGAGAAGACCGGGTGCCAGTCACTGGAGCCGCAGAGCCTGTGGTGGTGGGGTCAGAGGGAAGTGGGGACACTTAGATGAGCCCACAGAGCACATGGCCACCCTGTCCCCCATTGTGACCTTGAGGGTATCCAGATAGTCTGCATTTTAAGAATGTGGAAACCCTGGGGCTCAGAGCCCTCAGGGACGGCATCAGTGACCCTGTTAGACAAGCTCCCTGGGCCAGGAAAAGTGCCAGGCATGAGGGGGACCCAGAGCCTCTGGTGCTGTACTTCTTCTGAGTGAGCCCCTAAGAGAGTGGCCTGTGTTTGAACAGAGTTACTGTGAGGAGCAAGTGGATCAGAGCATGACAAGGCACAGACTCTGTGGGTGCTCCAAGTGCCTTGCTTGGGTGTCCTGCCTAGTGATTGGTGCATGTTTCCCACAGCTGTTGCACCAGGCACTAGAATGAAGCCAGCCTCCAGACAAGCCCTAATCCAAGTGGAGCCCCCTACCCTGACCCATGCTTTTACCTCACCTCTATCTCTTAAGAGAAATCCCCATAGTGCATCAGTAAAACTTGAACCCTCTTCTTGGTTCTGCTTCTAGGTAACTTGACCTGGTCCAGCAGCTGTGTAGTTTGCAGACTCTGCCTATGTAGGGGATTTGTTAAGGTACTTCTTACGCAATTGAGGTTCTCACATCTTAATGCTCATACAAGCTCTCTGAATGCCAGCAGAGGTGAACAGCTGAGCTATTAGCCCCCCACCAAGATAGTTTCCAGGGCTCTCTCAACCTATTCTTTCTCAGACACACCACTGGGTCTAAAATTAGGAGCATGGAGTCTGACTACAAACCTTTGACACCATTAGCATTAATATTCAAAATTTATTTCCATCCAATCTGCAATCTGTCTAAATTGCCATTGAAAATAGGCTCTGTAGTCTTTGGATGAGGGCCATGGTGAGCTGTAGTTCCCCAGGGCATAGTCCCTAGGCAGCTTTTCTATTTGCATAAATATTGGCATATGTCCACCACTTTCCTGTTAGCCACAATTAACCACACAGAACTGAGATCTGTGTTGCTGGAACTGCTGCCCAGTTTACAAAGAGAGATCACACTTGCTCCTTTAAAAACCCATCATAATCATCCTAATGAAAGGTGAGGTCAATTACAGCAGTGAGCTTCTCTGGAATCCGTGTTGTTCCGTAGTGATGCAGGTTTGTTTTTTGTGGCCCTGCTGGATGTCCCTCAGCTTTGGGCAAACTCAACCCTGAATATGACCTTAAACACTAAGGTTCTGACATTTAGTAGAACAAAGGCAGGTTATTGGATTTGTGAGTTTGGCTGTTGATAAGCAGTGAGCATTTGCCTCATTCTACACAGCTGGGACTGGCTGCTCCTGAAGCTGGATTTTGTTAGAAAACAGGAGAGGAGTTTTCTCCTTTCTCAGCTAGGTTTGTGAATATAGATTCCTGGACTGGCAGGTGCTCACCAAGCAACTCGTTCACCAGGAGAGGGCATGTGTCAGTATGTACTGACCTGCGGGAAGGAGAAATTTAGCAATGTCTTGCATAACAAGGGCATTTATCATTTACCTACCAAGAGGTTAGGAGGTATGAGGTCTTAATCTTGGTTTGGTGACTTCTTCCTTTTGCTCTGTCAACCTTTTCATGTCATTTCTCATGGGTTACAGTGGGATGAGGCACACTTGTGTGGTTTCCTTTCTACCTGCCTTTCTGCCTTGCAGCATCATTTTAGAGGTGACTATTGAAACCTGAGAGAAATCACCACCGTGAATCCTGTGTCCCGATAGAGCCCCCGTTCCCCTACAAAAGATAGGTCAAAGTGCTTTAATGACACAAGCTAGACAGTCAAACACCCAACACTGGAATGCTCAGGAGAAATGGGCCAGCTAGCTGATTCCCAGCTGCCTCAGTTGATCTGAAGATGGGAACAGAAGCCAGGGGACTTCACCTTTGGAATTAAGGCTCCCAGGTTGAGGCCGAAGCAGGCCTTCTCCTCCTCCTTACCCTAGCAGTGGTGGCTACAAGGAGCTGCTCTGTTTGCTCCCCGCCCTGTTCGAGTCCCAGAGTATCAAAGCTGACTTCTGAGCAGGACGGGCTGGTGAATTATGATTTGATGCATTCCATTAGCAGCCCATGCAGATCAATGACACATGAAATATAGAAAAAGGAAGCTAGGAAAATGCAGCTACGTTCAAACATAATTTTAAAACATTTCTGTGTGTTAAGAATAGAACTGAAACAAAGAAGTAAAAGAAAAAGTTTTAGAGGTTTCAGAATAATTTTTAGGAGAGATTTCTTGACTCTAGGGGTATGGAAAAATTACTTAAATAAAAATTTAAAACAAAAGTCATAAAAAAAGTCACAGAGGAAATGATGAATGTAGTTGTATTGACTTTTACATTTCCAGCAATGAAGGATGTCATAGACAAAATGACAACAGAAAGCAGAGAGGATGTGGCAGTATATAGAGTCAAAGTCTAAGATAAATAAATAATGGTCACCCAGTCAACAAGAACAGAGCACTTGCAGATGAGGAAATATGCACAACCAGGGACAGCATTATGCTTCCTTCCAAAGCCTATAAGGAGCCAGTAAAGTGCACACTGAAATGAAAAGTCTTTCTATTTAGTTGGTCAAAATCACATGTGATAAGTATAGGGAGTGAGTGACAGGAGCCACTATTCAGTGATGGAGGGGAGTCGATTTTTCAACCACATTTGGGAACAATTTAGAAAAAACTAGTGAAGTTGAAGATGCCCTCATTGTATTTCCTAAGCAAACATCCTTTGGAAAGAAACTTCACACTACACACACACACACACACACACACACACACACACACACGCAGTCAGAGCATGGATTACTGTACTGATTATGATGGCAATAAACTGAGAATACTGAATTTCCATGAATCAGAAACTGGGTGGACAAAAGTATGCATGCTGGACTCACAGCTAGACATTACTTCAAATGAGCAACTTGGAGTCACAAATGCCATTGTGGGTAAATCTCCAGAATGGAGCATGTTGAGTAGCTTAGAGTGGGAGTTAAAAAAAGTGTTAGAACATACAAATTGTTTATGGGTTTATCTGTAAATCACAATTCCCCCTGGACATGTACAGTATGGCTGCATTTATAGGACACGGTGTCCTCTCTGACAGACCCCTTTGATGACAGTTGTTCTGTCCTCTCAGGGAGGGCCCTTAGGCCTAGGATCCCACTGGTCTCTCCTCACTCATTCCTGGGTCCAGCGATGGCCTGCAAGATACAGCCTACTGAGCCCCATTCACAGGCCTGGAGCTGTACAGGTCCAAAGCCATGTGGGTCATGGAGGCAAAATTCAGGAGGGCAGGGCCTCAATGGAGAGGAACAGTGTAGAGAGCTCAGGGAGGAGCCCTATGGGCCTCACTTATATCCTAATATTTACGTCTTTAAAAATCTGCAGGAAATATGACCAGAATGTTAAGATTTGTTAAAGGGATTCCTTGGGTTCCTGTGTTGTCATTGCAAAAGTCTCTGTAGCCATTTGTTTTTAAAATATTGCTTAGTTTAATAAAGTAAACATTAAAGCAGAAGTGCCGTGACCTGGCAGTTGGGAGCCACTGCCTGAGACCAGTCTCCTGCGGTGCTTGCCCTTCCCTGTCTCATCCCCACCCAACACTCCATGGCACAGGTCCAGGGATCCTTGGGCACTATCTCCTCTGGGAACAGCAGATCCCAGCCAAGCCTCCACAGTTAGGCTCCAGTTTTCTCTCTGCGCCTCTTGTATCCTTGAAGGTGTGTGGGGGACTCAAATGCGAGTGTCCTGCAGAGTCGCTGCTGAGGTTTCGGCTCAAATTGCCCTGAAGCTTTGCAAGGTGTGGACACCTGTAGTGTACAGTGATGGCATTCTGCTGGAGAGGAACATTTCTGCCACTGCCATTCTGATGACTTCCTTCATAGCTGGGTGCACCTGAGGACCAGGGAGACAGCTGTCACCTGAAAACCCTTCAGCTCTCTATACTCCCTCAGGTGTACAGCATATCTGGTTATTTGGGGCAAGTACTGTACCTCAAGCCAGTCACTGCCTGAGCTCTCTCCTTTGACCCTCTTCTCAGACCCCTGCTGGAGGATCATTCCCATTCCTCTCCTTGTCAACAGCTCCACCTGTGTCCTGCATGGAGAAGCCGTCACTGATTGCTTGCACTCTCTAGCTGTTAAATGTGGCCCATGTGCTTCCAGGAAAGAATATGAATGCTTCTGGTCCTCCTAAGTGCCTGTACTCAGTAAAGACTGGGGCTTTTCCCTCAGTATTCAGCAGACTTCTGGACTCAATAAGTCCTAGTACATACCCCCTGGCTTCATTCTTACACATGTGCTGCTTTTAGCAGTTGGTCTTATTTATTTATTTTTTTTGGTACCGGGGATCGAACTCGGGTCCTTGTGCTTGCACAGCAGGTGGTGAAACCACTGAGCTAAATCCTCGGCCCCTTATTTTTGATAAGTTCTTGTTCTCTTTGGGGCAGTATCATTCCTCTCCCCCTGTACCTACTTAGCAGCTTGGTTCTGTACTGCTGCATTGTACCCAGGTGTAGCCCCAAGGCCCCCCCATCAGTGCAGGGCCCTCACTCCAGATGTGACAGGGCCTACACACCTCTGGGGGCAGGAAGGGCTGAGATGCCCACTGGGTTCCTCCATCTCTCGGATGATCCGTGGCCCTGAGGTCTGCAGCAAGGAGAATCTCTCCTGGTAAAGCCACTACTCCATGGGCAGAGTTGTGCCATGAAGGAGACAGGCGTGGGTTTGGGGTCTACAGACTTGGTTCAATATCAGCCATAAGTCCTGGGGTGAGCTGCCATTATCCCTGTGCCCCTGCAAAAGGGGGCAAGCAGCTACCTGTGGAGACCTTGAGACATAAATGAGACACTGTGGAATCCAGACATTCTCAGAAAGTATTTAACCTCTTCATACACGTTAGAAAGAAGCTGGTGACTGTCCACTGGAGAAGCATGGAAGAGGAGCTGCTGCCTTACAAAGTACACAATGTCATGCTGTCGGGTCAGGCTTCTGATTGCTTTTAGATTGTGGCTGTGCTAGTGAAGGCGAATGAGCATGAAATAAATCTCCATAGTGCCCCAGCAGTAATGGGGCTGACCCAAGAGGGAACGCCTGCATTCTCGGTCCTTGTCTCTTTCCTTTCTCCTCACACCAGCTTCCGACTTAACTCGACGCCAGTCTATGATATGAAGCCTGGCCATAATGGAAATAGAAAGTCAATTGCAATGCTACTAGAAGAGACAAGAAAAGGAAAAATTTGACTATAAGCACAAATCCCCTATTTCTGCTGAATAAGAAATTCAATCTCAGGCCAGGGATTTAGCTCAGTGGTTCTGTCGCCTGCCTCACAAGCACAAGGACCCAAGTTCGATCCCCGGTACGAAAAAAAAAAAAGAAAAGAAATTCAATCTTCAAGTGTCATACCTTTCTAAATAAATAGAAGAACTATGAGTATGTAGGAACTCAAAGTTGAAAAAGCAGAGAAGGTATCCTTCCCAAGCCTAACAGTGCAGAATATGAAAATGTACCCTAAGACCTGTCTGTCTCCTTGTTTAGGAGCTGATGAGGGACACAGCTTAAAGGTCACTTCTCTGGATCTGCCTTTCAGGTGAATCAGACCTATTTGAGCCTTGAATAAAGATGAGAGATGTCAGCTCCTCCTTGTCACCTAATTGTCTTTCCTCCTCTTCCCCCACCCCTACCCTGAGCCCATCCATGCTGGGCTGTGCTCTGCAAATGGCTTGACTGGTCACATGTGAGCCACAGGCTTCAACAACAGGGGCAGGGAAGAGAGAGATTCAGGTGTTTGGATACTCTGAGTGTTGACTTGGCCTGCTCCTGGGTATATTCTGAACTGCAGCTTCCCCACAGAACAAAGTCAACTCACATTTACACTCTGTCATTCGTCTTCATTTAAGAAAGTTATATAAACATTCCTCATTTTCTCCCGATGATTTCAGTCATTACTAACTGGAGCAAAATTTAAATAAACTCAAATGCCCAGGGACAATCTGGCTTCTTTATGGGAACTCAGTCAGCTGTCTGTGCAGACTGATCCTGAGTTCTCATTCATGCTTAGCTAAAATCCATGGTCTGGATCCTATTTACCATGTAGTCATTGTAGAGTTAATATTTGGTGGATATATATATATATATATATATATATATATATATCCATGTGTATGAGTCAGATTTAGAGACTGTGAATGACAAGTGCTTTTTCATTGCCTTAGACAAATTGTAGCTCATATCTCACTGACTTATTGACTCATTTCCCTCAGATGAGGGAGAGAGTAGCCATTTCTGTCAGATGACTATAAAATGCTGCATAGCAACTATGGAAGCTCAGAGGCATACAATAATTGGAAACTGAGCATCACTTGGCTCAGTACCCAGATTCCAGGAGAAACACTGACACAGGTCCCATTTGAACTGCAAGGGAAATCTGCATCCTGAAGCCCACTGAGGGCTTTGTGTGCCTCCTACACCCAGGTCCTCCTTGAGCAAGCTGCAGAGATTGGCTTCCCTTTGGTACCTGCCCCATGGATCCCTAAAGGGCTTTGCCAGTCATGAGGTAATCAAGGCTACCAGACATGGTCTCCTCCAGTCCATCTCCACACTCAAGATGCTCTTGCTACTTCTCACCGGTTCCTAGTTGTCCTTTATTTTAATAGGCTCACTTTCCACAGTGTACAAGATTTTGCTATTTGTTCTTATGACAAGTCCCAAAGCACATATTTCTCTTTTAATAAAAGGAATTCAAATCTATTTTCCATTGGAAAGTAAATCTTATAAAATGTGTCACCACACTGGGAGTGTTAGGGGCTGCACATGTGAGGACAGAGGTGTGTTTAGAATCACCACTGAGTGGCCCATTCCCCAGATGAGCCTGCTGCTTCACCCAGTGGCCCATCCCAGGACCCTGTGTCTCTGAGACTCATACCCATATTCCTGGTTTACAGGTCCTCCTGTCACCACTGGGCTGCACACTGGCACTATATTGTCCCTTCTTGGTCTCTCTGCCCTCACACTCCTTGCTTGAGTATTCTCATGAGCCCTCAAACTCCATCATTGACTTGATGATCTTAGAGCTCATCTGAAGACTGATGTGAGCAGCTTCATTTGCAGGCTCCTTCTCCCCTTTAGGGTTGGGCCTCACCTCTGCTGTGGAGAGAATCCTCCAATTCCATCCTGCCCCAATACCAGCTCTCCTTTCCTTGTTCCTGGGAGCTTGAAGGAGGCAGTTCCTGCAGCCTCTGTCCTCAGTGAACTTCACAATTAGCTCATAGGCCTGGACTGAAAGGGGAAATGGTCAGACCTGATTTTCAGAAATGTTGTTATTCCCTTGTGGCCTCGCCTGACCATATTCCCTGCTCTGTCTCTGATAAAATCTCCCTGGGAGGAGCATGTGTGTGTCTGTTTCTGGCCCACTAACTGGGAAGGCTTGTGACAATAAGACCAAAACACAGGCCTCCATCTCAGAGCTGCCAGAGAGGAGTGAGATGCTATCAGATGCCTGTTGGAAAACTCCAAAGGCTGAGGATTTCAGGATGGCTGGAAGACAGCCCAAGGACTTCTCTTCACCTTGGCCCACCCATGGCATGGCACCTAATATGTCCTGCTTGGGGCTGGTGACATTGGATGGCTGGGGAATGGTGTAGGATACAGTCAGCCAAGGCACACTCTTTCAGTGCACTAGTTTCCATGGACATCACTTCTTTACAGTTCATTGCCCTTAAAACATAGAAGGAAAAGTATATGGATAGCTATAATTTTTGCTGTTTACCTCCAGAGATTCCAAATTTTAACACATTTGACTCTCAAGTCAGTTTATAGGCTATGTCTCTCCAGTAGGAAAACATTCCAATTGTAATTGATTTCTTTCTAACCCACCCAGTCTCTGTGTGATGGGTTTGAATGTTCAATTGTCAGAACATGGTCCCCAGTGTAACAGTGTTAGGAGGTGGGACTTTTAAGAGGTGAGTAGTTCATGAAGGTTCCCTCTTGAATGGAGTAATGTTGTTGTCTTGGGAATGAGTTTTTTATTGCAAGATGTTTACTATCAAAACAAGTTCACTTGTGCTCTGTGTCTCTCTCACTCCCTCTCCTTCTGCTATGGAAAGATGAAGAAAAGAAGCCTCTTCCAATACTAGAATCTCAGCATTGGACTTCCCAGTCTCTGGAACTAGGAAAATACACTCCTTTTCTTCATAAAGTGTCTAACCTGTGGTACACTATTTTCACAGCACAAAACAGAGACAGATGGATAAGCACAGCCTTTACCATGGTTTCCAGAAAGCAGTTGCTCATCAAACTGCACTCAGTTCTTTGTCTGTGTATACCCACTTTCTCAGTAAGAGGTGTTCTTTGCTGGTGGGTGTTGGAGAAAGTCCTTTCTCTAATTGGCATGTGGAATATTCTAGGGCCAGGTCCCTGGGATGACCCCCACAGGTGACTTCACACCACATTCCAGGCAGCTGTGTGAACCAGCCTACCTGTACCACCCATTCTAAGGCATGGTGGGTCTGGGACATACTGTGCATCTGCAGGTGTCACTTAATTGATGTAGAGGATGTGTTCCATTACAAGCTATTAAGGCTTGGCAAGCATTTTTCACATCACACTAATGCAAGCTAACAGTGATGCTAAATTCTATCCATCCTGCACCATTTCTTAAATGATTGGAGGTAGGAGGATATGCAGGTGTTGAGACTAGCAACATTTTAAAAACAATGTTTTGGGGATTTATGTCCTTCAATTGGCCTTAACGGCGAATTTCAGAAGCCAATTTTGTGGGTTACATATACAGCAGATTCTTGGCACCCAATCCTGGCATTCACAGCAGCTATCACAGACTGCCATTGTCTCCTCATGGCCCAGAGGAGAAGAGAGAGGGTCATGATGCTTGAAACACAGTTCTGTCCAGGGTGACCTAGGTCACTTGCATGCTGCTTTCCTCAAAGGTGTGGGGATGGTGAAGGGGAAGGCTTGTAGGGAGCTCCTGTTTCACCAACAAGGAATGTGTTGCTATGTGTCTACTTTCTGATGGACACACTGGCATTCTTTCCCACTCCTCGTTGGGCACAGTGCTTACCAGCATTGTGGCTGAGAGCAAGTCCTGCTGTTCCTTTGGGCTATAAAGACAGTTTACAGAGAGTCCCATTCTCTTCTGAGGCCTCACAGCACCTTTCCTGGTCCTCCCATGAACCACACCTTATCCTGGATGGTAATGGAAGATATCAGACGCACTAGGGGCTGAGGTACTTCACCCTAGTTGGTTCTGTATTTGCTCACCTGTCAGTTGCATGTGCTGATCTGTGAAGTCATCAATGAAATGTGGCTTTTGTCCATTTTCTTTTTTGACCAACATCAGAGCCAGAAGCCCTTCACCAAGTCTCCTCCTCAGGGTTGTTCCTGTACTTGATATGGAGGAATCCTCTGGGAAGTGAGTGAATGGGTACAGGTTATTATGTGTGATCCTTGCCATGGCTGTGTATCTAAGGGACAGGTGGCTAGATGCTCCCATGATGGCCCTTGTGGTTTAGAGCTAAAATGGCTTCCAAAGCCTCATGTTTTTGGGAGGCAAGTGGATTATGGAAGTGTTACAGCTGATTTGTGGTTTGGTGGTGTTATGGTTTATATCTGAATGTTCCCCCAAAGTCTCATGCATTCATAAGTGGAGGTTTGTGGAAGGTGATTAGCTTCTGGGGCATTAAAGATGACTTGCTTTTAGGATGTAGAGTCTGGTTGGAAGAAGCAGGTCACTGTAGGCATGTCCTAGAAGGGTATATCTCCCTTCTTAGCTGCTTTCTCATCCTTTCTCTCTGCTTCTGACCTGCCATGAGGTGAGCAATTTTTCCTCTGCCATGTCCCTCTGCCATATCATCCTGCCTTGGAACCAGCTAACTTGACTGAAGCTTGAGCCAAAATAAACTCCTCCTTTAATTTGTGGGTGTCAGGTATTCTAGTGACAGAAAGTCACTAAAAGACATGGGGTCTGGTCAAAAAAGGCAGGTCACTGGGTTAAGGGAGTGGCCTAGAAGGGTATATCATTCTCCCCAAATCTTCCCTTCATGGTTCATGGCAGTCAGGACTGCCATGATGTGAGCAGCTTTTCATCTCCACGCCCCTCTGCCATGCTGTTTCTTCTTTGAAGCGGACTGACCATGAAATGAAACATGAGCCAAAATAAATCTTTGCTTCTTGAAATTGCAAGTGTTGAATATTGGGTTCCAGTGACAAAAAAGTAATTAAAGCAAATTTTGGTACCAGAGAGATGGGGTTATTGCTGTGATACTTCTTGAACATGTGGTTCTCAGGCCTTTGGAATTGGTTTGCAGGAGGAGTTTTGGAAAGTTTGGAGATGCCACCTGGAAGAGCAGCCCTAGAATTCTGTGAGTTGAGCTTTATAAAAGATTCTGATCAGAGCTCAGAAGACCAGAATGCTGATAAAAAGGCAGATGATAAAGACCAGGTTCAGGAGATTTCAGTTGGGAATAAGAACTCCATTAGCACTGGACTCCAGGCCATATGCATTATGCTCTGGCAGAAAATATTTCTACATTTTGCTCTTTTCCTAAGACTTTGTGGGAAACTGAGATCAAGGGCAGCAGACTGATTAATGTGGAAGAGAAAATTTCAAGGCAGCCCAATGTTGAGAATGTGGCCTGAGCACTGTCAGAGATTTTTAGGCAGGTTTATACTCAAAGTCAAGAACAAAAATCATTTGAAAAGTTTTCAGGTTCTCCAGAAAGGAGGGACCAGCAAAGGTAGAGCAGAGATCAGCTTGGTTACTGAAAAGATTAGCATTAAAGGCCCGACTGCATTTGCCATTGTGTCTCCATGGCAGGACCCTGGCCACCAACTTCAACAACTTCATAAGGAGGCATTTCTGGGCTTAGCTATATCACTCCTGGTTTCCATCATGTGGGAAAAATGGAGTAATGAGTCTCACACAGAAAAATGTCTTGAGAACACCTTGTGGCCCACCCAGTGACAATCAGCTGTGACGATCGAAAGAAGATAACAACTCGGGTCAATGTAAAATGAACCACTATGATAAAAAGAACGACACTCAAATGAACGCGGTCAGTTGTCTCAAGTCTGAGGTCAGGATGCAGAAGGGCGAGTGGCAAATGGCTAAGAAGTTCCTGGAGGAGTGGAAGGAGGTGGCCCATGAGCTGGCCGAGACAGAGCACAAGAACACAGTGCTGAGGCACAACATCGAGTGCATCAAGGAGGGGAAGGACTACACCATGCTCCCGAAGAAGCACCTCCAGAAGGAGAAGGAGTGCCTCATGTCCAAGCTGGTGGAGGCAGAAATGGATGGAGCTGCTGCTGCCAAGCAGGTCATGGCCCTGAAGGACACCATCAGGAAGCTTAAGATGGAGAAACAGATGACCTGCACGGACATCAACACGCTGATGAGGCAGACGGAACTTCTCTTGCAGAAGCTGGGCACGTTCGAGGAGACCAACCGCACCCTCCAAGACCTGCTGCGGGAATGGCGCCGCAGGGAGGAGGCTGAAAGAGTCGTGGAGGATCAAGGAGCGCTGCTGAAACGGCTGGTAGAGGCGGACTCGGAGGAAGCGCGGCTGCTGTTACTGCTGCAGGACAAGGACAAGGAAGTGGGAGAGCTCCTGCAGGAAATACAGTGTGAGAAGGCCCGAGCAAAGACAGCGTCGGAGCTTTCCAAGTCCATGGAGTCAATGCGTGGGCACCTGCACGCACAACTCCGGTGCAAAGAGGCTGAGAACAGTCGCCTGTGCGTGCAGATCAAGAACCTGGAGCGCAGCGGGAACCAGCACAAGGCGGAGGTGGAGGCCATCATGGAGCAGCTGAAGGAACTGAAGCAGAAGGGAGACCGTGACAAGGAGTCCCTAAAGAAGGCCATCCTGGCCCAGGAGTGGGCTGAAAAGAGCGAGAAGTACGCTGAGCAGCTACACGTGCACCTCGCAGGCAAGGATCTTTATGTTGCCAAAGCTTTACCCATGCTGGAGTCGTGGCGGAGCTGCTACAACCAGATTGTGAAAGACAAGGGAGACCTGGAGCTGGAAATCATCGTTCTGAACGACCGGGTGACAGACCCTGTGAACCAGCAGCAGACCTTGGAGGAGAAGATGCGGGAGGACCGTGACAGCCTGGTGGAGAGGCTGCACCAGCAGACAGCCGAGGACTCCGCCTTCAAGCTGGAGAATGAGCGGCTGAAGGCCAGCTTCGCCCCAATGGATGACAAACTCAACCAGGCACACCGCGAGGTCCAGCAGCTGAAGGTGTCAGTGAAGAACTATGAGGGAATGATCAACAATTATAAGAGCCAGGTGATGAAAACCAGATTGGAGGCTGATGAAGTGGTTCCCCAGCTCCTGCGCTGCGACAAAGAGAACAAGATCCTTAAAGATGAGATGAACAAGGAGATCAAGTTGGTCAGTCGGCAGTTCCGGCCTCAGCTGGCTGACCTGCAGCAACTGCCTGACATCCTCAAGATCACAGAGGCCAAACTGGCCAAGTGCCAGGACCAATTGCAGGGCTGCAAGAGGAAGAACACTGACCTGAGGACCATCATCTCTGACCTGCGCAGCTGGGTAAGGGACTGGCAGAAAGGGTCCCATGACCTGACCCAAGCAGGGGCCCTCTTGCCAAGATGAGCCGCATGCTCCCCATGGGATGACCACTGCCTTTATCTCAACTGCCTCTTTCAGAAGGAGTGAGCTATCATCAGTGCTGTGAAATAAAAGTCTGGTGTGCCAAAAACCCCAAAAGATTAGCATTAAAAATAAGCCAAGTTCTCTACAACAAAACAATAAGGCAGATGCCTTGACAGCATGTGAGGACTCAGTAAGGTCCCATACTTCACAGGTTAAAAGATGCAAACTTGAAAAACTTTGCTTTGAGAAGAGACCCCTAGGGTACCCTGCTGGAAAAGGGCCCCTAGGGAATTGGTTCCTTAAGATCTCATTCACAGAGCTCTGTCATCTAGGCACTCAGAGATTGTTGCAGTCATGATTCAAGGAGGTCTGGCTACTACTTGAGCTGGCAGCAGACTTTGGCATCATCCATGTGATGCTGGTTTGACTAACATACAAAATACAAGAATTGTGGCATTGGGAAAGCTTCTATATTTCAAAAGAAGACCTGGAAGTCTAGCCAGTATGTTCCTGAGAGAACACGGAGTGAAGTTGAGGGCATTGAGTTAAACCAAAAATGAATTGGAGACCCCAAGAAGTTAGATATGCCAGGGACATGGACTATTGGCTGAGGAAAACAGCAGACAGTGAGAAAAGCTACCCTATGAGAGAGGTCATTAGAGCAGTAACTGCAATGCTGAAGGGGCAGGGCTGCCTAAGAACTTTGGAGTTCACATTTTTGCCCTAGGTGCTGGGCATGGAGTTATAGGATTGAACATTTGTTCTTTTGGATTTTAGCCTTGCTTTAGTCCAGCTGGTTTCTATCCCATCTTCCTCCCTTTTGGATTGAAAGTATTTGCCATGTGCCATTATATGTCAGCAGATTTTAACTTTCTTTTTTTTAATTTTACAGGTGTTCACAGCTAAGAGTTTGCCTTGAATCTCAGAGGGACTTTGTATATGGACTTTTCAGCTAAAACAGTTAAAATTTCAATAACTCTTAAAGATGGATTAAATGCATTTTGGATAAAGAAATGTGCATGACTCTTTTGGGGGATCGGGGCAGAATGTTATGGTTTAGATCTAACATATCCCCTAAAGTCTCCTGTGTTTAGACAGTGGTTAGATTATGGGGGTGTTATAGCTGACTTGCTGTTAGGAGGTGAGGTCTAGTTGGAAAAGAAAGGTCACTAGGGCATGGCCTGGAAAGGTATATCTCTTTTTCTGAATCCTCCCTTCACTCTCAGGTTCCTCTCACAGACTATGCTTGGCTTCTCCATTTCACTTGTTCACTCTCCGTTCTTCATGCTTTTCTGTCTGCCCTGTCCTGGGTGGATGACTTTGGCCTTCTGTAGCATAACCTTCAGTACACCTGTCTCAGGTGCTATAGTTTGAATCTTAAGTGAGCCCCAAAGGTTCATGTGGTGTAGGGCTGCTTCCAGTGTGGTACTAGTTGGAAGTGGTAGAAACTTTAAGAGATGGGGCCTACTGGGAGGTCATTTGGTACATGCCCTTGAAGGGAGAGTGGAGGCGCAGCCCATTCTCCTTTCTCTCTCTTGTTCATGGACATGAGATGGGTAGTTTTGCTCCAACACATGCTCCCACCATGATATGCTGCCTTGCCACAGGCCTAAAGGCAACAGGGCCACCCAATCTGGATCAAAACCTTCAAAAGTACCTGATAAAATAAATCTTTTCTTTTTATAAGTTGACTACTCAAATATTTATGATAGTAATGTTAAACTAAGTAACATAACAAGGAATTACCTCACACATTGTGGGGAACTAGGATGCAGGCTTGAGCCCTGATTAAAGAGAGTCTCCCCATGTGAGCCCTGCAGGGGCTTAGGGGTAGGGAGTGTTTGGACTGTGGATGTACAGTACAAGCAGGGAGGATTCTCACTCACTGGGAAGCCTCATTACACCCCAGGGATCACCCTTAGGACAAACTATACACATTCCATGTCAGGTTTGTTTGGCTTAGCTCTGGACCAGCCTTGATAGAAGGGATTCAGAGACATTTGGCTTCTTCCTGTCTCTCCTGGGTCCCTGCCCTAAGCCCACCTTCTAAGATCTGGAGTGGTCACTCACACAGAGCCAGTTGGCCTCTTGGGCACTCTACTGCAGTATCCCTGCCTGAAGCTTCTGGTGAAGCTCAGGTATAGGCTTAGATCTGGGCCTAGAACATGGCACCTGAGTGAAGAGGCTTCCACAGTGTGGATGACCTAACATGAGCCTACAGTGTCATGTGCTTCTGATTGCTCGTCTCACTCCTATCACACAGGAGAAGTGACTGGGTCTCTAAGTGTCACTTTAAATGAAAACTAAACGTTCCCTCCTGAGCCCCGATTCCCTGTCCCTCAGTGATGCCTTTGGAAGATAACAATGAGAATGAATTATCGCTTGTATAAAAAAATAGGAAACTGCTAGGTTTGAAAAATGACAAAGCAACAGTCAGACCTTTTTACTGACTATAGCAAGCATGGGGTGGAACTATCACTGAGGAATAATGGAGTGCTGATCTGGGCACTCACAGCCACACTGGGGTTCAGCTCACATTTCAGAGGAGGGGAGCTGAGTGACTCTGCCCTGCAGATGCTCTTCTGGCCAACAGTTTCCTCCCCAGAATTGCTAAAGCCTTGAAGCAGCCCTCTGTCAGGACCCGTGCAGGTGGCAGTTGACACTATGGCCTTCAGGGTACCACCTCAGTCCACACTAAGCCCGCTGAGGATGGAGGGAATGGGCAGGTACAGCTTCAGGTAAAGATGGGCAAGGAAAGCAGTGAGGAAGGCCCAAGCCAGAGCAGCAAGTGGGACTCTGAACCAGTTTTCACGCTGGACCCTAGCTGTGCCTGGGAGGGGGCTTAAAGGGTATTACTTCCCTGGGCCCACTGAGCCTTTGCCAGGGAAGTGGTAAAATACAGACAAAATGTAGACTGAGGAGTATGGACAAAAACCTACCTGTTCAGTGATTCATTTTCAGAGCTCTTTTATATTCTTCATCTCATTGGAAAAAATGATCAATTTATCAACTGTGAACTGGCTTAAGGGATTTTCCACAGAACTTGGAAAATGTAAGTGATTTGCAGTATGTGATGCTGGATAAATATTTAATTTGGAGGGTTTTGGCTATCATTATATCTGTAATGGTTTTTTCCCACAAAGATTATTAGGTCTCCAAATGGGCTGGTAAAAAGATCTGGGCATGAGGCACCAGGGCAGAGGCACAGACCATGTGTGAGACCCTCCTCTGACTTTACTGCAAAATATCAAATACACTTAGTGAATCTGAAAGCGCTTAATTTTCAGCCACTTACAGAAAGGACAGAGACATTCACAAGCTGCTGTGTGTAGACCTTGTGGCTCTGTTTGCAGGTGATTTCACCTAACCTCCCCTTCCTCTATTAAGAAAGGGCTTCAGGGTTCATAATCGGAGTATAAGTACCAGATATCCAATCTGCTATATGATGACTTGTTATTCTACACACAATCCCAACAGCAATGACTGACCAGCCCCATACTGTCTATTACTGTTCGGCAGTATTATCACACACTCAGTATTTCAAAGAACACATACTACTGTCTCCATTTCTGTGAGTCAATAACCCAACTATAGTGCAACTGGGCTATCTGCAAGTCTGCATCAAGGTGTCAGCCAAGGGAGGAGTCTCGTCTGGGGACTGACTGGGGAAGGATGGGATACAAGCTCACTTCCTTGTGGGCAGCATGCACTTTAATAGGCCTGAAGGGCTGGGAGCCTCATTTCTTTCTGGGTGACGGCTAGAGGTTACCCTCTGCTTCCGGCTGTGACTTCTCCACATAATGTAGCTCAGAGCATGGTGGCTGATTTCCCTGAAGCCAGCAAGGGAGAGGGCCTTCAAGTTGGGTGGGTGTTGTCATGGAAGCATGCATATCCTCTCCTTTGCTGTATCAGGAGTCATGCCCTGTCTGCACTCCAGGGAGGGGACACATAAGGGGCACATACAGGGTTGAGGAGCTACTCTCAAGTGCGACTGCCATGCCATCTTTTAAAGAAAGAAGACATTTGCTTTCAATTGAGTCTAAAATTCAGTTTAACATCTGAAAGCTTTTCCATTTAAGTCAGCAATTCAACTGATCCATGGATTTGGAGTAGTTAATTGCTTTGCAGTGGTCCAGTTGCTCAACCTAAGCACTGCATGTCCATCCATTTCTAGTTGCCTAAATAATTGTAATTTCTTCACAGTTCCCTGCCAATCTTTTGGAAACCCTCTGGTCTTGTCTTGCTGGAAAGATGGTTCTCTGCTTGGTGGTTTCCACTCATGGAAAAAGCTGGTAGCTAAAGAAGTCATCTTGTTGGCTCCTTCCCATAACAGCTTACCTAGGCTCATTGGCTGCTGTGCACGTGAAGCATGGACCTATGATTCTGGCACTAGTTCCTGGGAAAGTGTGGGAAGTCATTCATCAGGTGGTAGTGGCTCACCTACCCTTTCCTGTCAGAAGAGAATCACTGTGCTCTATATCCAGCTTGTAGAATGTCTTCAGGGTTCCCTGGGGTACCAAGCCTAGCACCCAAGTCTATGGTAGATGGTCTGAGTTCTCATTTTCTGCTCACAAATATCCTTTTGCTCCAAGTAGGCATATCTCAGCTCTGCACTCAAAATAAAACTAATTACTGAGGACATATAGGCCTGAAGACGTGGATGCTGTTGACCCTATGGGTCCAAGCACTTTCAGTCACCTTGAACCTAATGGGGTAAATAGTGAATGATCATATATAGCAATAATATTGCCTCCATGGTTAGAAGTAGCAGTAGGAGGATGAAGAAATGACTTACTTATTACTTTCTTGTTGCTGAGACAAAATATCTGACACCCACAAGTTAAAAGAGGAAAGATTTATTTTAGCTCAGAGTTTGTACAGGTTTTAGGCCATAGCTGGCTCCAAGGCAGAGTGGCCATGGAAGTGGAGAAATAGTCCATGGCAGGGTAGGCAGAAAACAGCAAGCAGTGAGCCTCCTTTCCCCCTTTATTGCATTCAAGCAACAAGTCTATTGGTTGGTTCCACCTACAGTCAGGGTGGGCCTTCACATTATCCACACCTAGAACCATGCTAAATCAATTAGTGAATGTATCCAGTTACCATAAACTCATAATCCACATTCACACCACTATATCCAGCCACCTCCAAAAAGTCTCAGCTATGAGCACATGAGGCTTTGGTGGGAGCATAGAGATATAAGCCATAGCACATATCATTGAGAGTGCAGGCTTGTACAACATCCCTTTGTGAGGGCAGTAGGGGTGTGCACTGATATTTTGGGTATTTCACCCACTTACTAATATGTCTTAATATGTCTTTTTGTTCTTTCCAAAAGTCCAGGGAACAGTGGCCAAACTGTGGCCAGAACAGCCTCCATCCCCCCTGCTTACAGGGAACAAGACCTTCCATATCCACCTTGGATCTGGACTTTGGGGGCTCTGTGCTCAGAAAGAGAAGACATAGCAGCCTCTGGCTTGGTTTCCTTTCCAGGTTCCAGTCTGTAGATCTCTAGTTTGTAAATCCCTGAAACAAAAGTTTTTCCCAGCCACTCTTCAGCTCTGCACATTTCCATGCTCTTTAGAACCTGTTCTTGTAGCTGTATGGAATCTTCATGTAGATGAGTAGATCTCATCCTAGTCAGCTATCTTTTCTCCCACCAGACCCTAAGACATAATGGGCACTCCAACCAGACGGGCTTCCTGCGGATCTCCTACTGTGGACAGCCTTAATTGACCCTGGGCAAATACTGCCCCTACCTGTTTCCCACAATGAGGCCCTGTCCTAAATGATCTCTACTCCTGCGCTAGCCCAGACACATTTTGCCACCTTCCTTACTATTTCTCATTTGTCCCAGTGGCTTTCAAACCTTCTTCTCTACATCTCAGACAGGAAATGACTCAACCATTGGAGTGTGTCTTCTGGGGACATAGGTAGTTGTCCTGGAAGTCAGAGAGGTTGGTAATAGATACTAGGTAGACAGATAGTTACAGACAGACAGACAGACAGACAGACAAACTGAGAGAGAAAAGGACAGATGGGGGAGACAGAAATATTTTTTAAATATTCTCCTCAATTCTGTGCATGTGAGAGTCACCCAGAAAATGCCTATCAATAGATTATGATGAATATTTCAGTGACAAAAAGAAATTTACTCAGAAAATCTTTTTAGGTATATTTTCACAAAATTTATCACCCAACTTCTAAAAATTGTGTTTTAATTTTCCATAATTTTTCTTCTAATCTTACAAAATGACAGATTACCCAGGTGACATATTAGGGTAGATATGGAAATCATAAACCCAGAAAATATCAAACCACTAAGAAAAACAGACTACCTCAAGTGATTTTTAATAATTATGCTAAATATATGTTTGATCTTACAAATATTTTATAATAATATCTTATAATTCTACCTAAATGTGTGAACAGGTGGTTCATCTACTACGACCTAACCTATTATTGATCATTTGTCTGAAACTGATAACATGGAAACTGAATACTTGTAATTAGGCCAGGTTTCCCTCAAATTATCTGCCCTTGGTGGCCACTTGCTGGCTTCCCTTGGCTGTCCCAGGATCCTGACCTTCCTCTTCTGGTTATGGCTCTGTAGACTGCCCTGCCCATTCCTTGAGGTCTCATGAGACTATTGACCTGGGCATACACCTTGTGGAGCCAGGGCAGCCCAAGACAGGCCAATAAGATGACCAGGCTCCCTGCCTTCAGAATCATGCCAAGAAAATGATTTTTCCTGAGCAGATTCTGCCACCCCTCCCTTAGTCCTACCCTTGCTCTGTTCTTTCAGGGTCCATGGGTCAATCTATCTCCCATGCAGTGAGCTACCATAATCTTTTCTATGCTTCTCCTTCTTTTCAAAGTGATTCAAAGAACAGCTTCATTATTTTCTATCAAGGAAACCATACCTCGTCATCAGACTTTCTCCACTGTCTGTGATACTGGGAGTCAAGAGCAAAGGAGCCCCTGTTTAAATGTGTTTTTGTTAAATGTTAGCTAGTAAAGCCTTAGAGTGAAATAAGAGACACATAGTCATAGGTCATGTCCCTTCACATTTGGAAATTATGAACTATAAACCTCATTTTAGCACTTATGAGTAATTTTGAAGTTGATAGCATTTTAGAATTTTAGACTATCTCGTGTAAGTAATTGCTACATTTATAAAATTGCCTGTAGAATCAATTAAGAGAATTGAAGTGATTGCATGATTTAAAGAGATAAGAGGTATATTTTGCATATGAGAAGAAAACAAAATCTTATCATTTTCTGTTGTAATAAAACAGATTGAAATAATCACCATCCAGTTTTCTAAGGGCAGTTGCTGACCCCATGTCCACACTCAGCAATAGCCTCTCTGGAGATGGCAACTCTTTGAGAGCTGCTGAGGATCATCAAGCTCTACCTGGGCTCCTAGACCTAAGGTCTACCCCATGCTCAGTTACAGGAATATGAGATGCAAGGGTAGGATCCCTAGGGGACAGTTTGCTGAGACACAGACTAAGCCCATTAACAAGGTCAGATTGGGAAGACTGCAAGGTTCCAGGACTTGGAGTTGGGCCAGGGCTGGTATCCCCAGGGATGGCATCTCCAGAGGAAGGAAGCATGGATCCCAGTGGTCAGGGTTCCAGAGCCCGATTAGAAAAATTCCCATAAGATGGCCATCTTCATGAAGTTATGTTGGTAGCATTTCCAGCATGGGATTCCAGGAGCATAGGAAAACCAGCTGAATGATCTGGACAGGTACATGGTCAGCATGTTTGGCCCAGTTGCAGTCACAGTTCCAGGGATGGACCCAGGCACTAGTTGCAGGTACAGACTGATGCTGGAGATGCTGCAGCTCTTTGTACAGGCAAGGGACCCAGCCTGGAGAGGAAAGTAGGCCTAGAGCAAGGTTAGAAAATATGTGCTGGGCTGGGGAACATTAAAGAACTTACTTATCTACTGGACAGCAGCAAGAAAACAACCACATTCCAAAGTGTCATGCTTGAGCTGCTTCTGTCCTTCCTGTCTTGGGTCAGCCTGCCACTTCTGTGAGTGGGCTGAGAAGCTTTGGTGACTTTCTCCTCATCCCTTTAATGATGGAGGAATTTCTTCCCCTGGCTTATAAGAGTGGCTGAATACATAGCAGACCCAGACAGATGAGATGGATAGCAGTCATTCATTAATATAATCACACCCAAAGAGAAAGACAATGAATAACATGCAGGATCTAATGGTGGAAGCTGCACCTTTTTAGCTATCACAAAAAAGTTCTGAAATTATCCAAATGTGTCTGTTTCTGTCATAGTCTAGGCTCCAAGACGTCACTTTATATGCAATATTGTGAATAAGAAGTGAATAGATATTTTTCTGCATGGGACTGAGGATAACTTCTGGAACTGTAGATAGAAGACAGGGACATCTCTAGGGTTGGAGGTGACACCCAGGGAGTCTCACCTGCCAGGTGCACAGGAAGAGGATTCTCAGGCTCTCCAACATCGGAATGAGATACTGACAGCCACAGGCTTGTAATTCTACAATACTACAGCCTACAGACAATGGACAGTTCTCCCACTTCAATGTGCCTCAAATGATGGACACACTATAAATAACAAAACCTTTCTATGCACATCACAGAGTTGGGAAGAAGAAAAACAAACTTCAGAAACAAGTAGCAGAAGAAATCAGGAGACAGGAGAAGGAGCTGGCTTTGGCACCAGTTACCTTGAGAGCCTCCAGCAACTGTGGGGACCTTGAGCACAGAGTCATCAGATGAAATCAGGGGCCAGCTTGAGCTGGAGCTGGATGGGAAGAGCCTCCTTCATGAATCAGTGACTGAAAACAGGAATTCTCAGTAAAAGAATTAACTAGAGGGGGGGGAAGTCTGCATTGGGGAGGCTGAGGCAGGAGGACCTCTGTGAGTTCAAGGCCAGCCTGGACTACATAATGAGTTTAAGCCTAGTCTAAACAACATAGTGAGACCCCATCTCAAAAACCAAAGCAAAACAGAGAGAGAGAGAGAGAGAGAGAGAGAGAGAGAGAACAGAAGAAAACTTACCCTTGTGGTAGGGGTGTGGGGAATCTCTTTAGAGAATTTGTAAATACTGCATATTACATTACCCAAACATAAGTTGCTGGCTTACATTTACACTACATAAGTGGTCCAAAGGAATCTAAAAAATTTGAAAGTAGTCCCAGGTGAATGGCATCTGCAGGTACTTGTCAAAAGCTGAAATGACTCATCTCCAGGAAGATGTCTTCATTAGGCCTCTGAGAATTCTCCTGGATACAGTTGCTGCAGCCATGAGTTTACAATAAACAACTGAATTAAATAAATAAAAATTACAAATGGACAAGAAAGAAGAAACCAGGAGTAAAAATATCTAACAGATATAAAAGAATAGGATTTACAAATTTTGTACATATTAAAATTATTAAAATAATATAAAAACATGTTTCATATGTTTGCAGTAGTAAAAAAGGAGGAAAATATTGAATATTTGAATAGGGAATTTTCAAAGATTAAGAATGACGAGGCACATCCTCACCAACACTTGTTCCTTTTGATTTTGTCTAAATAACAGTATCTCGTTGGTGTTTCCTTGATGATCAGTTATGTTGAACACACTTTCATATGCTTTCTGGTCACTCATTTTATCTTCTCTGGAAAAATAACTATTCATATCTTTTATCAATTTACTTATTTATTAATTAGGTTACTTCTTTTGTATATTGTGGATACTCACCTCTTGTCAGATATGTGGTGTCCAAACACTTTCTCCTAGCTCATGGAGTAGAAGACTGATTTTTAATGTCATTAATCCTTTCTTTTGCTGTGCAGAAGTTTTTTTAGTTTGTGCAGTTCTGCTTGCTGGTTTTTACTTTTGCTGCTCGTGGTTTTGGTGTCATACCTACACAATCATTTCCCAGGCTGACCTCAAGATTTTCTGTTTCTTTCAAAGAGTTCTATCTTTTCAAGTCTTTCACTGAATCTTTAGTACATATTGAGTTGATTTTCATATGCGGTGTAACAAAAAGGGGTATAATTTCATTCTTTTGCATGTGGATAACTAGTTTTCCCTACATGGTTTATTTTGATTCTCTGGCACTTTTATACAAAACGATTGATCATGTTTGCATGGGGTTTTTTCTGGCCTTTCTATTTGGTTGCATTGGTCTAGGTGTCTTCATGTCAGGACCAAGCTGCTTGCATTTCTATAGCTTTATAATAATATAGTTTCAAGTCAGGAAATAGTATGCCTCCAGTTTTGTTGTTTTTTCTCAAGAGTGCTTTGGCTATTTGGGGTTCTCTGAGGTTCCATATGAATTTTAGGGATTTCTTCCTATTTTTATGAATCATGCTATTAGAATTTTGATAACAATTGGACTAAATCTATGAACTGTTGGAAGAGTATAAACAGTTTGTCAAGTAACTGAATTGAAGGTCAAGTGTTCCAAAGTAAAGTAAATACTCAGTATTAAAAACTCAGTAAATAAATGAGTTAAAGGTAAAAATGGGAATAATAGAACAGAAATGTTAGTAAACTAGAAGATAAATCTAAGAAATTATCCAGAATATACTCAGGAGGGAAAGAGATGGAAAGTAAGAGAAACAGAGGGCAGAGTGAGAAGTTCTGACTTACATCCAATTAGAGATACAGGAGGAAGTAACCAAAAGAATGAGGAAGAAGCCATTTGTGGAGGCAAATAGCTAATTACTTTCTAAATTATTAAGAAAGCATGGGTGGCATAATATTTTAAAAGCAAAATAATGAAAATAATAACAATAACAAAATCCTCATTAAATCAAAGCTCAGTTAAATCACAGCACATTAAGAAAAAAGAAAATTTTAGGAGCAGCTGGACAGAAAAGATAAAGAAGGAACAGCAGGCAATGAAGCCAATGAAGGTCTCATGATAGCAGCAATGGAATCTAGAAGACATTGGAAAGAGTATCCAAAGTATAAGGAAAGAAGAACCGTGCTTCAGTTCAAAAGGTGTATTCCCAGAAAATTTATTGTTTTTAAGAATAACATTGAAATGACAATATTTTCAGAAGAATAAAGCCAGCACAGTTTATCATCCTCAGCCTGGAGTTTTAAGAAACATACAGGCAGGGGAAGAACACTGCCTCAGAGGGACATCTGAGATTCAGTTGGCATGCTATGCCACAAAAATGGTGACTGTGGCTAGACCTGAGTAAAAGCGCCCACATGATATTTTCAGACATGCTTGATTTTTCTTGGTCATGTTGTCAAAACTAGAATATTGCAATAACGTATAAACTGGGAGGTGTAAGTGAGTTGAGTTTAGAGACCTTGTGCAGTTTAGTCAGAGGACCAAACCATTGCTTAACGTTAGTCTTTGTTCAGCATCAAGTTAAAATGTGCAGGCTAACTATGGAAAACAGCGAGTGTGTACTGGTGAAATTGTGGGGAAGGTAGGAGGGGTGGTAGGAAGGCAAGAGGGGCCCGGCAGAAGGTGGAATTCTGCCAGCCAGGGCTCTATAGAGGTTGGAGAACTCCATGGTATGTATTCAGAAGGCCAAAGAACAATGTGCAGAGGCTTCTAGGCAGGAGCATGTGTATTCCAGCTAAACTCACTTTGGGCATCTCTCACTGTGTTATTTTTCTCTCCTCAAGAATATAACTGGATTTGCTTCTCTAATATAACAGTAATGATTTTATGTTGCTCTGTAACATACTATCAATCCCTAAGCTGTTAGACAAAAGTGCTCTAAAATCAGAACCTGTTCTCATCCCAAAATATATCCAACTGAATCCTCTATTGCAGCTCTGTGTTGGTTATTAATGTTATACAGAACTGAATATGTTTTGTATTCTAAGAGTTTGTTAACTTCAAGGACAAAGTCTTGCTTTTCTTTTCTATTAGAATTGTCAGCAATAAGTAAAGAAAGTTTGATATAATAATATCCTTTCAGATCATCAATAGTACTCTAGAAATGTGTGTGTGTTATTCATTTAATTAGAATTAGTCTTCTGCCATGTTCTGTGCCCTGTAGTGTTGTGTCAAACCCTCCAGATGACATTCTGCAAAACCGAACCTCTTTTGTATTCAACCAAGAGCTAATCATCTTTAATTACTTTCAAAATTAATTTTCTCCCTAGCAATGTTATTTATTTCTTCACATATCAAGTTGTCAATACAAGTGATTTGGAAACTGGAGAATTCAATGAATCTTAGCTTGAGGGTGGGAGAGAAAGGGAATAATGTGAATGTAGAGTGGTTTTTGTGTGTGTGAATTATAAGCCATATTGAGATTGAGATGAAAGGTAGATGAATTTCTGAGAAATGTTTCCACTGGTCAGAAGTAACATTTTTATCTTGGACCAGTGAGATGCTGACTGTAGGAAGTTCACATATTTGAGAACATATTCTTCTCAGTTTAATAGGGATAATACTGGCAATATCTTAGAGGGTCATTATTGAACTTAAATAAGGTAATGTGAATAAAAAGATGGACATATTTCAATGCTAAGTACCTGGCTATACTTACAAATCAATTCATTTTGACATCTTTAACAAGATCAATTTTTGTATTCAAACTGGAGCCAATTCAACCTTATTGTAATCAATCCTAGCATCACATCATTATTTGGTTTTGAGTAGTATCTGGCTTCTTCACCACAAAAGCAACATCTGCCATGAGGACGCCAGCCCATCCTGCAAGGAATGGGCCACCTTCACAAATGCTGAGCAGTTGTTTGCACATGCAGCCACCAGAGCTACTCAACAGAAGTCACATACAGAGCCACTTCTACTCAGGAGGAGTTAAGAGACATCAGAAAGTAGCAGGGACAGAGGCCAGAACCCATGGCTCCCAGGACAAAGGGTCAGCAGGTGGCTGAAGGAGCCAACTCCTCCCAGAGCAGGGTGGTGATATGGAGGGTCTATGCCTCAAAAAACCAACATCTGGCAGACCTCTGCAGTATCTAACACCATTGGACAGAGAACTAAGGAGGAAATTCAGCCAGAAGAGATGGGGCTTGGAAAAAATTAAGATGAGAGGGCTGGGGATTTAGCTCAGTGGCACTGTCCCTGACTTTGCAAGCACAAGGTCCTGAGTTCCATCCCTGGTACAAAAAAAAATTAAGATGAGGGGACATCCCAGAATTCTAAGGATGAGGACATCTGCCATGGTGGGTCAGTAATCAGGGCCTGTATTCATGTGTGATGTTTTCTCCATCACTTTGCAAAGAAGGAGCTTGGGAATGGTCCAACATCAAATGGCAGGATGAGTGAAAATCCTCCAGTACCCAAGGCAGCCAGGTTAGCTGAGGGGTGGGGTATGAAAGAGTCACAGATGAATGAAAAGACTATAGAATTTGTGTGCTGAAAATCCCTGTCCCTACACCTACAGATCCTGAGGCTGGAGAGCCTAGCTTTCCTGTTGGGAGCTCCACTCTGCAGCCCCGAGTCAGGGCTGGGGCTGAGCTGAAATCATTCAGGAAGAACACAGTCCTGTCCTCAGAGACTCCTGGGCCAGAGTCTTCTCCTCTAGACCCACTGGGTCCCCTCCATTCATCTTACACTGTGGTTGCCAGACCCTTCCCATATATTGCCCCCAAATCATGGCAGCACTCCTGGGTTTTGGACAACATGATTGTATCCTACCTTAATCTGGAGTCTGTTCTTTCTCTAGCTCTGTCTACTTGTTTAGGGAAGCTGAAGACAGCCAATGGACAGAGATCCCAGAGGGAGAGGGGGCTCAGGAGCTCACTCCTCTCCAGGAACCTGATCATGAGGAGTGAGCCTCAGGACAGAATTCCTTTCCTAGGGCAGCACAGGTGGTGAGTAGGAATAGGAGACACTGGGCACCATCAGAGAAGCCATCCAGGTACCACAAGCAAGTGCAAGGTGGGCTGGCCTAGGGACAGATACCAAAAGTGAATTCAGCACAGGGACAGCTTAGTGAAGCCAACACTGGCCTCTGCTCCTGTCTTGACCACAGCCAATATCCCCTAAACACCCAGGTATAGACCTAAATTTAAAGTCCAGTGTCATCTGCTGCCTTGGCATCTGAACCTTGGAGGGCTCCAGTAGCCTAACTATATGCTTCCTTCTCCACTCTGCCAAGCAGCCCTTTCATCAAATAGATCAAATGTGCTTCCTGCTTGACCCTGAGTAGTGAGTTCCATTCTACAGAATTATTCAAACCAGTCCCTGACCTCCTCCTGTAGGAAACAGGGCACCCTCCTTTTTGCGTGTGCCTCCACATCCCCTGGCTGTCCCTCCCTCAAGTTTCCTACTCAGTGCTCACAAAGCAGAGCAAATCAAACCAAACTAAAGCAAACCAAAAAAAAGTTACAGTGACAAACAGAGCCCTTCCTTACTCCTTTATGCCCAGGAGTGAGGAAAAGGGCAGAGGGCCTTATCAGCCAGGTTTTCTTTTGCTCCCTGCTTCTCCACTATTTGCTTCCTCATGGAGTCACTGACTGTAACATTAGACAGAGATAGCCATCTGTACCCTCTCCCGTAGGTGAAATGGCACAGTGGTTAGGGCTGTGAATTCTTAGACCAGCTGCCTGGGTTCAAATCTCAGCTGTGGTACTCACTAGTTGTGTCACCAAAGGAAAGTTAGTTAATCTCTCCAAATCTGGGTTAAATCCAGTACACGTACCTTCCCAAGCCTCTTCAGCCTCTGGGGTGAGGGGAGGCTCAGGGTCTTCCAGGCCCCAGTGAAGCCCTGTGCGAAGCCCTGTGCCTTGACTGTCATGGCAGGGAGCAGCCCACATGATAGACTTTGGTCAATAGAGAGAGGATGGAGAGAAGGAAGCACAGAAACAAACAAACTGCAGTGTGTTCTGTCAGCTGGGGCCAGCTTGATCAAGACTGCTTTTCACTTGTTTTCCTCCTTTTGCTTGTTTTCTTTGACCTCATATTTGCTCTGGTGGGATTACACTCTCTTACTCTATCCAGGCCATCATCATAAAATGCCACAGATTAGTGGCTTAAATAATGGACATATATTTTCTCATGGTTCTGGGGGCTGGAAGTCTGAGATAAAGCGAAAGTTCTGGTGAGGACTGAGTGGCTTCCCAGCTGTCCTCCAGGAACCTCTTCTCCTCGTTTGCCCTCTGCAGGGCAGGGGCCCTCTTTCTCTCATCCTTCTGTAAGGTCACCAGTCTTATTGGGTGAGAACCGTACTCTTGTGACCTCATGCAACCTTAATTACCTCTTAAAAAACACATCTTCAAAGAGCAGTCACCATGGGTTAGGGTTTTCAAACATGAATCATGAATTTTGGGGTTAGAAGCACACAATTCAGTCCACAGCCATGATGGTTAGCATTCGTTAAGACATACAACATTTTTTTCCCTTAAATTCTTTTATTGGTACATTTTAGGTATACAATACGTTTATATTTATCATTGGGTGCTTGTACCTGTACATGATGTATCTTGGTTCTTATTTTTTAAATTTTTTCCCCCATTACCAGTGCACCCTTCACCCCCTCCACCCTTACCTATTTACATAGACTTTGTTTCCATTTTTTTTCCTTTCTCATAATTTTTCCTTTCCCTCCTTTCCTTTCCCCTTCCCCTCCCACCACCCCTACCCCTTTGGACCTTTTCTTCCTATTTCAAACTATCAATTATTTGTTTTAATCATTTTAATTCTTATTTACACTTTCAGTTTCTCACACTAGAGAAACTGTTTGGTATTTACACCTGTGTCCTATTTAATTTCACTTATGAGTATGGCCTCGATATGCATCCATTTAGCTAAAAATGACTCTAGTTTCTCATTCTTTATGGCTGAGTAGTACTCCATTTTATTAAAAAACCACATTTTCTTTATCCAGTCTCCAGTTGATGGCCACTTGGGCTGTTTCCAAGCTTTAGCTATTACAAATTGTGCCACTATAAACATGGGTGCACATATATCTCTGTGTTATGATTCTTTTAATTCTTTGGGAAAATACCCAATAGGGGAATAGCTGTGTCAAATGAGACCTCTAATCCTAGTTCTTTGAGGTATTTCCATACTGATTTCCACAGTAGTTGCACCAGTCTACACTCCCACCAACAACGGAAAAGGGTTCCTTTCTCTCCACACCCCTGCCGCCATTTGTTATTGGTTGATTTCTTGATAGCAGCCATTCTTTGTGGGGTGAGGTGGAATCTCAGTGTTTTTTTCATCTGCATCTCTCGAATGACCAGTGATGTTGAACATTTTTTCATATATTTATTTGCTGCTTTAAATTATTTGTCTAAGAAATGTCTGTTCATTTCAGACCCCCATTTTCGAATTGGGTTTTTGAATTTGGGGGATCTGATTTTTTTCAGTTCTTTATGTATTCTAGATAGTAGTCCTTTGTCTAAGGTACAGCTGCTAAAATTTTTTCCCACATTGTAGGTTGTGTGTTAGCTCTGTTGGTGGTTTCTTTTGCAGTGCAGATGCTTTTTAATAAGATGAAATACCAGTTGTTGATTCTTTCTGCTAGTTTCCATGCTACTGAGGTTTTGTTCATAAAGTCTTTTCTTATGTCAGTGTCTTCGAGAGTTCTACCTAACTTATCTTCCAGCAAGTTTAGCGTTTCTGCCTTAATATTTAGATCTTTAATCCACTTCGATCTTAGTTTAGTGCATGGTGATAGGTATGGGTCTAGTTTTAATCTTTGGCAGGTTGAAATCCAATTTTTCCAACACCATTTATTAAATAGGCTATCTTTCCTCCAATGAGGGTGATTAGGGACATACAGCTCTTTAAAGTGATATTTGTGTCTGGTTAGTTTTATATCACAAGTGCCTGCAAATCCACCAACCAAAAGAAAACTTGGGATCTGGTTCTAAATTTTATGGACCATATCTACTCTCTGTTACTTTGAGTCCCTCTGACTCAAAGTAAATGTCATCCTCAACCCAAGTTCTTTATTCTTTTGTTTTCTAATTTATATATTTTTTCTAAAGTTATATGCTTTATTTGCATTATTTTAATTAATTAATTAACTAATTTGACACTACTGGGGTTTAAACCCTGGATCTTTACACTGAGCTACATCCATAGACCTTTTTCATTTTTCATTTTGAGACAGTATCTTAAGTTAGTAAGTTGCACAGGCTGGCCTTGAACTTGGCATCGTTCTACCTCAGCCTCTCAGAGTGCTGCGATTAAAGGCATGCACCACCATGGCTGGCTGGCTAAAAACACAGAATATTCTTTGCATGCAGACTTTTGGAACTCAATTGTTCACTTAATATAATATTGCTAATAGTAAGCCTTACTGGGTGTGTCATTGTGTTTATTCACTTTGATTGGTAAAAATGTTTCACTGTGTGTCTATACCAAAGTTCATTCATCCATTCTACTACTGGTTTTCAAATGACTTATTTCCAGGTTTTAGTTATTTCCAGGACTCAATTGTGCTGCTGAGGACTAAATTGTGTTTCTGATTATTCATTTGCAAGAATTCCCTCTGGGTATTTATCTAGGAGTAGAATGTTTGTAGAGTGGAACATATGAACATTTGACTTCAGGAACTAATGTCAAGCTGTTTTTCTAAGCAATTATTCTAATTATTATCCATAGCAGCAATGGGTAAGAAATTCTGTGGGTGCACCTTCTCACTAGCACCTGGTATTCATGTCCCTGGTGCTGAGTGTCATTTTGTGTGCTCACTAGAGAGGCTTCCCCACTGAAGGAAGGGGAGGAACGTTTTGCTTAAGGGCAATATTCTTTTTCTTTTTCTCTCTCTCCACACAACAGCTCCCACGGTCATCAGGATGCCCAGGAGGATGCTGAGAACAGTGCAAACACACACACAAAATGGATTTTTCCATTGAATTTTGGACAAAACCTTGTGTTAGGATCTAGGATTTAAAAGTAAAAAAAATTGTCCATGCTGCTTAAAGAATCGCAATCTAGTTCAAATGCCCGTTTGTGAACTGTGAAGTCAACAGAAGGATTTAGTAAAAATCCATAGGCATTTTTTGAATGATCTATGGAAATGTAGTGTAGACTCTGATCCTAGTTCATTATTCACTCTGAGGTCTTGAATAGCCCTTTGAGAAACTTTAGTCTCAGTTTCTCTTCCCCAACATCACCTATTATGCAGGGCTACCAAGATAGTCAGGTGAGGTCACCAATATCAAAGGATTTCATAAATGAGCTCCATCACCAGTTATTTCTTTGATGTCAGCTGGGACAGACGGGATTGCAGAAAGTAGTTAATAGTACTTTAAACACATCTGTGTTAGTCACTTTCCTCATTGCTGGGACAAAATACCTGACACAACTTAAAGGAGGAGAATTTCATTTTGGCTCACAGTTCAGAAGTTTTAGACCATGGTCCCCAGGCTCCAAGATAGAACTGGCATGGCAGAGGGGCATAGCAGAGGAAAAGCTGCTCATGTCATGGTGGCCAAGAAGCAAAGAGAAAGAGAGAAAAGCTACCCTTCTATGTCATGCCCCCAGTGATTTGCTTCTAACCAGGCTCTAACTCCTAATAGCAAGTCAGCTATAGTGCCCCTATGATCCAGTCACCTTCCAAACACATGAAGCTCTGGGACGAATTTAGATCTAAACCACAGTTTTATATAAATGGAGTGAATGTAAGTTGGGTGAAGTTGCTGCCATCTTTTCTGACCATTTACCACGTGTTCATGGAAAGCAATTCCTCCTGGAAGTGGGGCTCCAGGAAATGTCTCACTGCAGTTATTCATCTCCTGATGAAGCGAGCAAAGAAGACAGCATCTTCTAAGCCTCCAACTGAACTCTTTTCCTCTGGAGCATAAATGCAATTTCCCTCCTTGTGGGTGGGAGCACAAAAACAGACACAAAATGGACATATATATGAGACTAATTTTGCTATATTTATTTATAACAGAACTTTTGATTTAGATGTGTCACTTTGCAAGTCTCCGTGTGTTTCATTTCCAGTATATATAAAACACTTCAAATTTATCATTTCAAGGTCAGTGTATATGTAACTTAACATCGGAACATAATAACATATTGATTACTATAAAGAAAACAGTCTTTCTTAGAACAGGTTTTTATTTCATCTTGTGTGGACGACCAAATGCATAGAATTGCCTATTAGACTGGCAGAGAGCAGATTCTGCAGGAGAGACAGGTATAAATGACTTTTTTACTACATGTTTTCCAGTCAGTCCTTTTAGTTCAAGAGGAATCCTGATGGCTCAGAATCCCTCTTGCAATCACAGGGACCTGAATATGCTGAGAATCCAGAGCCATCAGAAATGATGTGCTTTTTCTTTAGCTGATTATCCTCAAAACTGGGGCCAAATTGATATGATCAAATAGAAAACTATTTTAAGAACTGAGACAGTAGCTCTGAGAAAACTCAATTCAACCAGTTCTGGGGTGGCATCCTTCATTGTTCTGGGACCAGACACAGTGGGCTAACAGAAGGCTTTGTGAGGCATTGTCAGAGGCTCTTTCTTAGTACCAGCCCAGTTGGAGTCCCCAAAAGGATCCAAATAGGACCTGGAGAAATCTAGACCCTGCATGTGACAGTAGCTGGAGCACCTGTCCACCACCGGGGCCTGTAGCACTGCCTGCTTTGAAGGTGCCCCAGAAGGTCCATGCTTGCTGTGCTGCTCAGAGAAATGGGATTTGCTGAAAAAATTTGTAATTCAGTGTGCTTTCTTCAAAATTGACTGTGAGTCCAGACTTTATTTTATGTGCAAAGCAAGGATGCAACTGGCTGCCTTAGTGGCCTGGCACCCTGAAAAGAGTCCAAAGGCATTTAGTGGAGAGTGAAAGAAGAAGTTGTTAAAAATCTCTTGGACTCAAATACCACAACAGGTGGAATTTGTATTTCCATTAAATTCTTTTTCAGAATCTACTCCCTGCTGGTGTCTGTCTCATATCTAATAAGTGAAAACAAGAATGTTTGAATTGTTTTTGTTCTTTTTTCCTACATAATAAGTAAGGATGTGGCTTTATATTCTGTATTCTGAGTGGTAGCTTCAGGGCAGATATAGTTATCACCCCAGGAAAACCCAAAGGTTTAAGAGCCTCTCTTTCCAGAGCCATTCCTGCGATTCCATCAAGGGCTTCCTCCCATTCTATGAAAAGAGCTTGCTGCTGAGGGAAAGAAAAAAGTGCCTTCCCTCTCCCTTCTACTCATGCAAATGTCTCCTGCTCAGGGATGTCCATGAAGATTCAAAGGTGGCCTGCTCCAGGAAGCAGAAATCAGAGCCTCAGAGGACGGAGCAGTCCATGAAAGCGCTTCCAGCCTCAGCTCCTGCAATGAGAATTTTGTCTTCAGTAGGGAAGGACGCTGGGAAAAATACTTTAGGAAACAGGAGTTTCTGAGAGAGGGTTTCTGCAGTGTGCAAAATGGAGGCAATCGTATCAGGTCCACAAAGGCAAAGAGACACAGAACTAATGAATTCCTTCTGATGGTGCACACAGGACTGATTATTAACAATGGAGACCCTTGTGGATCTGAGATATCTGAGAACTGTGAATAGAGTCGGGAGGAGGGCAAGAGTAACTAATCACATCCTCTATGAACTTGGAATCACTTGGGAGCCATAAAAATGTCAATGTCTGCTGGCTACAGTGGTGTACACCTGTAATCGCAGCTACCTAAGAGTCTGAGGCAGGAGGATTTCAAGGTAGAGCCCACCCTGAGAAACTTAGTAACTCAGTAAGACCTTGTCTCAAAATTCAAAAAAATAACAAATGCTGGGAATGTAGCTCATACAGTGTCCCTGAGTTCAGTCCTTAGTACCACAAAAGGACCAAAAAAAAGTGTTCAGTGGCTGTGACCCAAAGCACTTACCTCAGAAACTCTGGGGCAAGCCCTGGTTATCAGTGTTTTTTAAATCTTTGGTGATGACTGCACAGCCAAGACTGAGAGACAGGCCCAGAGCACTGATTTGATCAGAAGCATCAGCCAGCAGTGAGTGAGCCCACACAAACCATGGCCTGGGTGAGGGATCTTAAGAAGCAGGCATCCTGAAGCAGGTGTCTGGGGCAGAGAGCAGAGCAGAAGCATGGCAGGACTGCTAGAATATAATGCGTGATTGTAGGTGTCATCTCTAAGGGCCTAAGTTTCTCAGTGTTTTGGCCCATTTTGTGATGCTTTAACAAAATTACTGAGACCAGGTGACATATAAAGTGAAGAGGTTTATTTCACTCATAATTCTGGGGGCTGGATGGTCCAAATGCATGATGTGAATGATTGGTGAAGGCTCTTAGCTGAGTTACGAGGTGGGAGAGAAATGAAAGGGAACCAGTGTGTGATGTAGCCTTGCTTTATATCTGACTGCACCAGAACTGACTCCCACGAGACCCAGCTCACCTGAGAGAACAGCGTTCATGAACTGGTGAGAATCAGGCCTCCAGGACCTGAAAACCTCCTCCTAGACCCACCTCTTACATTTTCTGCCACCTCAACCCTGTCACACTGGGCACTAAGCCTCACATATGATGACTGGGACTAGTCACTCAGACCATATCCAAATCATCACACTCAGCTGGTGAAATCTGACTTCTAGGTGTGTCTATGAGGTATTGCTGGAAGAGATTGGAATTTAATACACGGCTTAAGCAAGGAAGATCTGCTCTCACCATTGGGGAAGCATCATCCAGTCTATTCAATAGAATGAAAAGGTGGAGGGTGAACTCTGTTCCCCTCTTGTTGAGCTGGGACAGACAGCCATCCTCTGTTACACTTGGACATCAGAGCTCCTGGTTCCTGCTCCTGTTTCAGCTTCAGATTGGATCTCACCGCTGGCTTCCCTGGTTTTTAAGCCTGGGGACTCAGACAGAACTACATTAACAGCTCTCTTGGTTCTACAAGTTTGAAGATGACACATCATGGAACTTCTTGGCCTTTATAGTTATGTGAATTGATTCTCATGGTTCTCATAATAAATCTCGTCAACCCCCGCCCCCCTTTGCGTTTGCTTTGTGTGTATGTCGGCTCTGTTTCCCTGGAAAACCTGACTGATACAAACTGCTGGAAAGCTTGGCTACCAGAGAAAAGAACCACTGTAGCACAGTAACCTAACTGAATCCCAAGGACTGATCCCAGACATTGCAAGACCACCTTCTGGTTCTTGTGTCCCGTTGAGTCTCCACATTTATGACTTATATTTGACTCAGTTTGTCTGAAGCTTATCTTTCTTTGATCATCAGTTGTCTGTAATGTATCTTCAGGTAACACTTACTAGCAGGGGATATGGGTGGAATTATTTTCTGAGATCCTGCCCCTTTTTTATACATGCAAGACATCTTGACAGTAAATCAACATTTTGGGACTCAGTATCATTTTTTCTCTGATTTTGCTAGAAAGTCTGGATTTATTTCTGGCATAGTTTTGAAGAGTGGAAATCTTCACCCTGCTCAGAAATTGTTCCTTGAAATTAGTATTTTTATTCTTGTCTGGAAATTTATTTCCTTCCTTCCTTCTTTCCTTCCTTTCTTCCTTCCAACCAAAAATGTGCCATGATATTTCTACATCCAAGTTCAAATCTCTCTTCATAATTTTTTTTTGCACCATGATTGCCCCTTCACACATACCTGGGTATTTCTGCATTCAGAATGCATTCCGCAACTTGTGCTGTTGACAATGTTCTGTGCAGTAGTAGAGTGATGGACCCAGATAGCAGAGGATATCACAGGATAGCAGAGCTATTTTTCAGAGGAATTAGTAGTGGCACAAGTGACATTCTTCCCATGGTGGGAGCAAGAAGGATGTAGGCAACAAATGTGCAGGAAGTTGTCATTTCTGTGTGTCCTCAGATAGGAGAGTCAGGAAAAGCTCCCGAACCACTGGCCACCTTATCATCCATCTCTTCCTCCTTGATCTCACTCTGCTGCCCTTCAGGGAACAATGACCCCATTGACCCACTAATATCTGTGCCCCTGTATCTAGGAGGCCCCCATCTTTCATACACCCAAACCTGGAGGTTCCCAGGAAGGTGGCCATAGGTCAGATAAATCGAGAGCAGAAGAACCCTGCATATCTATTTCTCATGTGCTGCAAGCATGCTCATGGCAATGTTCTGTCAGTCTGCTTGGTCCTCATCATTTTTGTCTCTTTGTATTCATGTTATCTTCTAGAGAAACCACTCAAATTAATTCTATCCTTCCATGACTTACTTTCTGACAAAATCAGAACTGCTCTTTATCACTACAAATGCAGGTGCAATCTTACTATTCAGTGTGCATTGCATATCTCAGTAGCTCATCCATATCTCCTTTCAAATTGGAAGCAGTTTCTGTTTACTTTTATTTTTGTTTCAAAGATCTCTATTCTTTTATCTAATGGAAGATGTCGAACAGCTTTCAGCTATTTTCTTTTTATTCAGTTAGTTAGTTCACAATTTTCTGACATCTGATTTTTGCCTAGTTTTCAGAATGTTATTTTCTTTCTTTTTTGCAAAGGATAAATTTTTGGGACACTTGCTTTGCTGTATTTTATGCTATTCTCAAGTGTATACCTATGTGGCTAAGAATCTGTGGATAGAGAGGATGAAAGGGTTTATTTTGTCTCTGCCCTCTACTCTTTTGCTCAGCCATCAAACTCATTTTTAGGGTAGATTTGGATGATAACAAATGTGCACAACAGTCAGAATGGCTTCTATTTTTATTTTGACAGCAGACTGTCATCCAGGACAGCTCTTGGGCTAAAGTGATGACTTCTACTTTGCTATGGATCCTGAACTATGCAGAGCTCACTTAAAAGGCCATCTCTGTACATCACAGCACATTCTCCTACCACCTTGCCATCTCAGCAATTTATTTTAGGAACATCATCTGCCAGGATACAATGTCCCTCCCTAAACCTTTGCCCCTTTTTTCTGGGTGCCGTACACCTTATTGAATCAAGAAAGACATGGAACATGTTGGAGAATGATGGGGAAATGAAACCCCAGGGATGTATAAAAATGACTGAGGGTGCTGCTATGCAGTGACTTCACTGGCTCAGACTTCAGCTTTCTGCTTTAGGAGGCCATGGGAGACAGGAGAGTTTTCTAGGACTTGTTGATCCTCTAGTAGATAATGTATTTTGTATTCTAGCAAATGGCAAGTCACAGATTTTTGTAGTTCTTTTTCTCAGCTCTTGGAATTGATGACCATATAATTTAAAACCAACTGGCAACTTCATTTTCAGAGTGAGCTTCAGAGGAGCCAGTGCCCTGGGTTCTGGATTTCTTGAGCTTCTGGATTGGCCTAAGTACTTGGTAAGTCTTAGGTTGGAAAAGCAAATTTGTTATCAACATTCGGCAAAGTCATGTGTTACAATATGAAGTGGCATAAGACACAAAAATGCATGGCTTCTCCTATTAGGTAAGAGTGAGAACCTGAATGTTCAAATGGCCACCTGCCCCATGGGTGGGAGTCTTCTTATCTATTCCTCACCTTTCTTGTCCTAGTAGGTACCTGGATATCCCACTGTGGTACCTGAATATGGCACTGAGCTAGAATGCCATCCAGGTAGGGCACCTCAAATACATGGCAGCCCAGCTTGGTGAGGATGTTGAGCTTGATGAGTATCAAACTGGGTAGTGTGAATCACAGGAGGTGAAAAATTTATGCCAAGTCTTAGGGGAAGGTGATGTCTAAAATGGGATACAACTCAGGGATCTTGGGCCCTAGATGCTGTGAGGAGGGTCAGAGCCAAGGAAGAAAGGGCTGAAAAGGTCAGGTTCATGGCCTGAAAAGCAGGAGAATAAGGAAAGCACCAGGGAAGGACAACCAGCACCCATGGTTGGGCCTCTATCCCATCATGTGCAACTGTGAAAGGACACAGGTTATGGAGAATAAAGGAGAAATAGGGAGCCCTGTTCTGTCCCTGCTCATACAGAAGACATATTTCCAAAACTGAGATGAGGACATTGCCCTGTGCTGGAGTATCCCAGACTCTCCAGTGTGAATGTGGGCTGACAGTAGTAGTCTAGTGCACCCACTCAAAGTCAGGGCAGGGTGTGATCATTCTGGGACCTGCAGCTTTGTCTCTACTCCAGTGTGGGCTGAAGTATCCACCCTACTTGTCCCTCTTCATAGCCCCTGCATTTCACTCATCTGACTCCTCATTAGCAGCTGTCCCCAAGTCCTTTCCCTCTCTTCCAAGTGTCCCTCAGAGTTTCTTTGAGCATTTAAGTATCTCCTCGAAGGTACTTTCCCTCCAGAAGAGGAAAAGAGAAAAGGTTCTTTGTTTCCTCTGTGATATAACATTTCTTTAAGTAATTTGGAAAAAAAAATGTTATGCATACCAGGTTTTAGGAGGAAGGATCTAGAGTTTTAATTTGGCTCCAAGTTTCAAGGGATTCACTTCATGGTTGGCTGGATCCAAGGTGGCAGAAGTGCATGGTGTAGCAAAGCTGCTTAGCTCATGGTGGTTAGGGAAGCAGACCAAGGGAAGAGTGCCAGAGAGAAAGGGCCAAGGACCCAGCTGGGCTGCCACGTATTTGAGGTGCACTGTCTGGCTGGCATTCTAGCTCAGTGCTACATTCAGGCATCACAGAAGAATACACAGATACATTGGGAAGCATGCTTTACTAATCCTTTGGATGTTTATTAATCCAGTAAATTGATGTATAAAAATTAATGGTCATAACCCCTTGCCAACTTGAAAACTAGACACATCTCCTTAAACTTGATCTCCACAGAAAGATAATAGCAAGCTTATAATTCTACCTAACGTGATACCTAACATGATGCAATTACCTTGCTTACAGCCAAAAATGCAATAATCCCTTTTTCAGTCTCAACAGTTCCAGAATTTTTCAAAAGTCCAAGTCCAAGTCTCTTCTAACACTGAAAGCAAACTCTTAGCTGTGACATTTTAAAAAAAGACAAGAAAACAAAGTTATATAATCCTAAGGTACGAGGGCACAGGGTAAACATTCTCATTCCCAAAGGAAGAAATGAGGTGGGGCTAGAAAAGAACTAGACCAAAGCAAGACCAAGATTCAACAGGGTAAACATTAAGTCCTTTAGCTTCATGTCCAGCACGTAGGACATATGATGGTGGGATATAAGTTCAAGAATGCTTGAGGGGCCCTAAGCCTTGCTGGTTGCAGCTCATACAGCCTCTCTTTTGAGCTAGTTCTAACCACATCCTGCAGGTTTCCTCAGCCCAAATCCCATGTTCCTGGCATCTTTAACTTCCTAGTTCTCTACTACACCTTCAACTTTACTCTCACAGCTTCATGAACTCACCTCTCAGCGGTACTTTGCCTTATCTCCTGATCTTCCTTTGAAATCTGAGTGGGAGCCTCCGAGACCTCACAATTCTTGTATTATGAATGGCTGAACAACCAGTATCATGTGAACAATGCCAAGTTCTGCCAATAGCTTAAGCAGTAGCCAGGCACACTTGGACCATGTCTGTAGTGGCCTCGAGTGCATGAATTGCTGAGCACAGTGAATTGAATCCCGGGGAAACAATTTCTTAGGAGGCCATTATTGAGCAGAAATCCCAGGGAGTCTCTTCCCAAATGAAATTTTATACTTTGGCAGCATTAAGCCTATGATGGGTGGGATCTTGCTGATTTCTGAGATGCCTTTAGGGCATCTTTCTTCTTGTACATGTACAAAGTACTCAGTTTCTATTTAATGGTTACAATCTCTTTAGCAACAGCACTTCCTTTGTCTTCAACTTTACACATCATTTCTTTTGGAACAAAATTTAAGTTTTTCAATTTTTTGCCCCAAATTCCATTCCAAATCTGGCTAAAAGCAGCCAGCAGCCACAGCCCTAACATGGGCTGCCACGAAATTTCATCTGTCAGATCACTTCATCCACCATCCTTAATTTCAATCTCCAGCAAAGCCTCTATACATGGACAAAATGTAGACATTTTTTTCTGCCAAGTGCAACTCCCTTGACCTCTAGTCAGCTGCCAATAGAGTTCTTGTTCCCAACATTCTGAGCATGACCTCTACTGTCTGAATTCTTATCACCATTCTAGTTGCCTGAACTGACTAAAATCATTCATTATGTTATGCTTATAAAATTCTAGGATTTCTCTAGCCTGAATCACCAAATCTTTCCAAAATTCTCTCATAAATCAGTTCCAAAGGCTTCTGAATAATGTGATCAGGTACAGTAATAGCAAAGACCCTTCTTTTCTGGTGCCAATTTTCTGCATTACTTTTTTCATCACTGGGGGATAATATCTGACATCCACAATTTAAAGGAGAAGAGGTTTAATTTGGCACACAGTTTCAAAAACAAAAAGAACAGGGGACTGCCCTACTGAGAGTGCAGAGGCCCACAGGTGGATACTGGACACAATCAGGGAAGAGTATGATCCTCTCTGCTGGAATAAGCCCTGCGACGGCCTGTGAGGGACCTAATATCAATGGTTTGCAAACACACCCCCAGGGCCTTCTGTAGCCTTGCTTGGTGGGAACTTTTGATCTTTATAGGACAGATGTTCAGCCAGGGGTTGTAGAAAGGTTGCATTATTTGAAGGAGAAAGCCAAGCATGAACAGAAGAACCAGAGGATGGGGTGTCTCAGCTGTCCTTATACATATGAGACCAAAGAGATTGGAGAACAGCTTTAGGTAGATCAAGCTGGGTTTCAGCTTGGAGGGAATACTCTCTTTTCTGATTTAGATCTAGAATGTCCCCCAAAAGTCTCATTTATTCAGAGGTTTGACTTTTGAAAGGTGCTTGGATCATGGGGTGGAGCTATACTCATCAGTAGATTGACTCATTGATGAATTCATGGCTAGTGGGTTGGGGTGGGAAGGAGTGTGTCACTGGGGTGTGCCCTTGGGAAGTATATCTCTCTCCCAAACTCCTCCCTTCTTCTTCTGCATCCTGACTGCCATGGATTGAGTAGCTTTTCTCCTCCATTCCCTCCTGCCATTTTTTTTTTTTTGTACTGGAGATCAAACTCAGGATCTTGAGCTTGCTGGGCAGGTGCAGTGCCACTGAGATACATCCCTGGACCCTTCCTGCAATTTTGATTCTGCCTTGGAGCCAATAAAGTATAGGCTGAATCCTCTAAAAACTATGAGACAAAACAAGCTCCTCTTCTTTAAATTATGAGTGGTGGGTGACAGGAAATCTGACTAATACACTCACACTCCCAAAAAGTGTCACTGTTGCTCTTTTCCTTGGATGTACCCATACGGACATGGCATGGATACAGTTTCTATTGCAATGTAAGACACTGAGTGTCCTAGTTCTATGGAAGACCAATAGTCTTTCTCCTTACAGAAGTGGTGTTTCACTATGTGCCCCCAAGGACATCTCATTCTGTCCCTAAATGCCCAAACCTGGAGCACAGAGGGCAGGCTGAGAGATTTCAGCAGAGACCATTGTGGAACAGTCTATGTACACCTTAAGGACAAACAGACTTGTGCTTTTGCCAAAATGAAACTTTGTTAAGTGTTGGCTTCCTTTTACATTTTCAGATAGTGTTGTTCCTTGTGGGGGACTCTGCCATACATATGTTTTCTGTGGGCTATGTGACAGTCACAGAGAAGGCTTCCAGGCATGGCAGGGGTGAGGAAGATGGATCTTAATTATTCTTTGGCCACTAACTTACTCAAGAACCTGTCTCACAGCTCTTCCCCTAATCTCCGCTTTCTCATTCAAAACAAAATGATGGACAGGCCAATCTTTCGTGTTGCAAAACTGAAATGTTTTGTATTTTCTTGTAACATGGCCAGAGACATTCACTGTGCCTTGCTGTCTGGCTAGAGCATGAGACAGAACAGAGCTGGTCAACATTGGTTCTGAGGGAAGCAAGGGAAGCAGGACGAACTGCATCTGCAGTAGCCTCTTACTAAAAATGGCATGGCTGATCACTCAGGTGGAGAAGAAATTCACTTCTCTGAGACAATAATGGCCATCAGCTGAATCTCCAAAGCTTCGTGGGCCACCCTTTCCATTACACCTCTGTCTGCATCCTTCCCTCGTTTTTTCACTTCTTTTAAGAGGGAATGAGGTATTCATCCCACTGAAAGCTCAGCTCTCCTTCCAGACTTGAATTCATTCCTCACACCTATCTCAGTGCACATCAGTATTCACTCCTATTTTCTTGTCATTGAAGCCTCTATTTTCATTCTACCTTCCTCCTCAGTGTATGGAGAAGTGGTATCCACATTTAAAAGAACAAATGTATCTGTAAAAGAAAGCCAGGAAAACCAAATCTCTGGACCCTCCATGCCTTGCCACTGCCTATGTGAGGTTTCTCACTGCCATTAGCATTGAAATGTTGACTTCTCAGCCTGGGCCACAGCTAGCTCCTCCTCACACCTGGCCCCCTCAAGAGTCATACCTACCACTCTTGCCTTTGGAGGCTGGGTAGCTGCACCTGGTGGTCCACAAATGGAGAGACTGTTGTCAGTGTATGCCTTCCCAGGCAGAAGGTCCCAAGTGCTGACAACTTAGGATTGCTCTGTGCTCCATGAAATTTCAGGAAGCACGTGCACCCTAAGACCAATGTGCCAGCTCATTAGGTAACATATATTAAAGAGTGCAAGTACCATAGTAATTGTTAGAATGCTTCCTGAGAACATTTGATTGAAACCCTGGGGAACTGTACAGAAATCTTACCAACAATCTTTGTGGATACAATAATTACACTGTGATTTTAGTACCTCATAATTTAGTCACAGAGTAATTTTCTAAGGTGACTAGTGAAGCAAATGATTAAGGCTATTGTCACCATGGTGTTTTTTTAGCTTTTGCATAAGCTGAAAATATGAACTTTAAAATATTCTTCTTAAGTATTCAGAGTCAGGATTACTTGCCCAGATCTTTAGCAAAAAGCTATTAGAGTTAATGACAGAGTAGCTTAGCCAATATAACTCTCTCAGAGAACAATGACAAAGTCTGGATTAAAAATATTTTTGTTTTTTTTAAAAAATAGAAATCCAGCTGTCTGCAGGCACTAGAGGAAGATGCAAAGCAAACAAAACCTGATGGGGGAATCTATGCTTGGAAACGGTACTGCAATGCTGGTAAATCTCTAGGTTTATAACTAGGGATACTCTACAATTTGTAACGGCTCGAGTGGTAGAATGACAGCTCAAATTAGTAATATGGTGATGAAGGACAGAAATTAAACTGCCATTCCACATTAAGCCAGAAATTACCAGAAAAATGGTGGGAGGGAAGCAATCACAGTGACCATGAGCCCCCAACTGTGAATAAGATCTGGGGAATGACGGCAACCACTGAACTAACACACATGGGAAGGAAGGAAAAATGTTGAAAAGCAGGACTACAAACCGAAAAGGCTGAGATGAGATTTCAGCTGCTTCTCCCACAGTAGGAACTGAGACTGTGGTTTAATCCCTAATTCTCAGTATCCAGTCGTCATCATCATCATCATCATCATCATCATCATCATCATCATCATCATCCTGGTCATCATCACAGCTAGACAGAGAAAAATGTGAGCTAACCTCAAGGAAGAAAATCAGTGTAGAAGTTGATATTGAGATGGCACATGTTGTATTTAGCAGAAAATAACTTTAAGTAGACAAAGTAAATTCTAGGACTTAAAGGAAAATATATACATAATGTTTAAACAGATGGGAATCTCAACAGAAGCATAGACAATATAAAGAACCGCATAGATATGTGAAAGTCGGAAAATGTATAAAAGTACATGAAAAATTCACTACATGGATTTAAAAGAAGATTAGAGAGAAACAAAAGTCAGAAGACTGGATGCTAGATCAACAGAAATGATCCAACCTGGGGAATAAAAAAGACAAAAGAGATATAAAATGTCCAGGGTCTTGAAGACATGTTTGGAAAGATCAAACAGACTAGCACATATATATCAGTGATGGCGAACCTTTTAGAACTTTTAATGATAACAAACAGCCTGCTGCAGCATGCGTACCATAGGTTTGCTACCACCAATATAGATTATTGCAGTTACAGGATAAAAATGAAGAAATAGGATAGAAAATATACTTGAAGAAAAATAGCTAAAAACTTACCAAAGTTACAAAGAACATTGATTTACAGGTTCATACTAAATAGGGTGAATATAAAGAAAACTATGCCTGGGCACATGGTGGTCACTAGGATAAGCGAAAGTGAGAAATCTTTAAAAAATCCAGAGACAAGCTGCGACCGGCTAGGTGTGACGAGCAGCTTGAAGCTCCCCGGCCGTCCTGGGCCCCGCCCACACCACGGTGAGGTTCCCTTAGCAGAGCTGGCGCCTCCAAGGTCCAGTCCACCCCCTTACCCCCCCACCCCCACCCTCGTGCGCCTCTGGCCTTCTGACTTTTCTGCTACCTGGTCCCACATTACAGAGGCACAGGAGATTATCAAGACCCTTGTCCTGAGCGCCACAAGATAGAGCAGAAGTTAGTAACAGAAAGAGCTCTTCTCAGGCTCCTCAATGAAAACTGAAGCTCAGTGGAAAAGTAAACAGAATCTCTACAATGAAGGCACATCAGAACACTGTACTTGGTCTGCTGGTGGCTTGCTGAGACTCATTGACTTGTATATGCACACAGATTCCTACGTTGCCTACTGTGACAGCAGAGACATACCCTGAAGGAGGCCTATAATTTTTATTGCTATTTGCAAAAAAGAAAAAAAAATTTTTCTCTTATTTTTAATTATTAATTTTTACTTTTTTTCTACTCTTCAAAGTTTTTCTTTTCTTTCTTTTATCTTTTCTTTCTCTCTCACACACTCATTCTTTTGCTGTCCCACATTGCTCCTCATCTCCTCATGTGTTCCTTTCTGCACTGAATTCGGATTTCTCCCTTATTGTTCTTTTCTTCTCTTTTTCCTTCTCTTGATTATCATTAGATTTGAAGGAAAGTAAATTCGGTATCTAGCCTCCCTGTTGCTGTTAGGTGATTCTATTCACATCTTTGTTCTTTCATTCTGCCTTTTTCTCTTGCCTTTAACAACTTCTTGGAGTTTGTGTGATCTTTCTGTGTTTTCTGGACTCACCGCTAATCTTACTTGTTCTTTCTATCTGTCCCTCCCTCCCCAACTCCTTGTAACTCCCCACCCCCAAGGGGAAAGATGCTATATTGAAGAGTTTATTCATTATAAACTTATGTTGGGTTGGTCCTCAGTTTTAATTTAACTCACATAGTTAAAAGTGATAGATTAATAACTACCACAAATTGTCATTTTCTAAGCTGTGTTTAATTTAACTCACATAGTTAAAAGTGATAGATTAATAACTACCACAAATTGTCATTTTCTAAGCTGTGCTTGATGGTATGGTATTGCTGACTATGTCATTTGGGCTAACTTGTTGTGATTGATCTAATTAGTTTTCCTTCCTGGTATAAGGAAAATAAAATAGCCTCAGAGTCATTAGAGTCTCAAAACCCAAACACAAGCTATATCTGGAAGA
>NW_004624737.1:15962612-16012461 GCF_000247695.1 Heterocephalus glaber
TTATAATGAATAATTGACAATTTGAAATAAGAAAAGGTCCAAGGGTTTAGCAATGGTAGGAGGGGAAGGGGAAAGGGAAGAAGGGAAAGGAAAAATTACGAGAAAGAAAAAAAAATAGAATCAAACTCTGTGTAAATAGGGAAGGGTGGAGGGGGTGAAGGGTGCACAGGTAATGGGAGAAAAAATAAGAACTAAGATACATCACATTCTGGTACAAACACCTAATGATAAATGTAAACATATTGTATACCTAAAATGTACCAATAAAATATATACATATATATATAAATTTAAAAAAGGAACTCAAAGCACAAAGCAGTTTACAAGAGGCACAAGCAATGACAAACAAGAATGGCAATTTTTGGTTACCTAATATAATTTAGGAATCAAGAAATAAAAGTACATCCTTACCTCCTGTTGATTATTATCTTGGTGGGACCTCCAATATTGGGAGCCCAAGTGACCTATTCTGGGCTCAGCTTGCAAAGATAAAATAAAATATAGAAAGACCAGGTGCTAGTCAGTATAACATAAATGTCAAGTACCTTCTAGAAGTAAGCAATTTTTGTGTGTTTTAAAAATTTTATTGGTACATTTTATATATACATAATGATAACATTCATCATAGAGAATTTGTACCTGTACATGATATATCTTGCTTCTTTTTTTCCTACTCCCCTCCCCTCCCTTCAACCCCAGGAATATTATTTATAATAAATATCTTGGATATATTTTCCCTTAAAAAGAATCCAGAGAAATACAGGGTGTCACATATAAGAATAGACATACACAAGTGTAAGATAGATTTCTCATCAGAAACAAGGACAGAACACAATAGAATACTATGTTTCAAGTGTTGATGGGGAAAAAAAATTTTAAAAAAGAATTTCATAGTAAAATGACCTTTCAAAAATAAAAGTAAAAAAATTCATCTTAACGTGAATAAAAAGCAAGACGACTTAGCAGCAGCAGTCTGGTAAAGATAGGTTCCAGGATGAAGGAAAATGAGAACAGACAGTAATGATGAACATCAGATATGGTAATTATGTGGATAAATATGACTTTTTAAAGCAAACAAAAGTTAGTACACTGTTGTGAAATATTAAGGTCTGTAAATGTAATATATATAACACCAAGACCACATAGGAGCACAGGAAACATGATACCAGGAACTGGTGCAACATTAATACCATGAAAAACAGATCTTACTACAAGAAGTATAGCGAAAAGTAAAAGAACATTTCACATTAATAAGGAGACCAATCCATCAAGAAGACTAACAATTATAAATGTGTGTGCCTAATTATTGGGATGCAAAATACATGAAGCCTAAAATCTGAAAGAACGAAAGGGAGAAGCAAGCAAACATCCAATTGAGCTAAAAACCAAATGTGCAAGTAATTTTCGGGATTGAAATACATACCAAAACATCTACTATGAACTGACACATAGTAGGTTCTCCATCAATATTTATTCTTGCTCTTTATTAGAAACATGTTTTCAGTGAGCATTTTACGTTTTACATTTCTCATGTACTTCTGAATGTTCTATCTCTTTCACTTTCATGTTTCCCTTTGAACAGAATTCAGTGGCAATGCTGATCTGGGCTTTATCAACAGAAGCTGCGACCAGAAATGTCCCTGGCTCACACCAAGTCCTTTAGCCTAGGTATGGAAAATTCATAACCAGAAACTGCCATAGATTCTCAACATCTAATACTCTTTGCACTTGACTTTTAATATTCTACTTTTATTTTCCTTCCCAGATGCTTAATTCTAAGCCTTATAACCTGAACTACATTATTTGATTTTTCAATGTAATAACATATTCTACATTAATATAAGGTGACACTGAGGAATACAAATTTGTGATTAGAATAAGAAAATTGTCTCATTTCTGGTGTTTTGTTCTCATTTTAAAATTTAGCAAATGGAATACTGAAATCCTAACAGTATAAATTATTGACTTGAATCATTTCTTTAGTTCTTCATTCACTCCTTGGAGAAATGCATTTGGCTTGCTAAAGAAGGACAGACTGCTGAATTATTTCACTGACCCTCAGTATGAGGGTCCCCACAGGCCACATTCTGGCTTCCTGCTCTTTTCTTCTGTCCATCTACATGGCTTGTAGACTTGAGCTGTGAGAGGAGAGCCCTCTCTTCCCATATTACCCCTAGTCTGCTTCTGTACTCTGATGGTCTAGATGTGCATTCTAATCACAGGGTTTAAAAATTCTCATCTCACACAGGGTATCTAGCCTCCTCCCATACTCAGGGCTGCCTCTTCTCCCTGTGGGGCAAGGGTAGAAAAGGTTAGTCCTCTCCCTTCCATGTCCAGCATTTTAGGACTCAAAGCCCACGGTTATTAGCATGAGTTGAATGATGCTCCCCCAAAAGTTGTCTATATCCTAACCCTTGTACCTTTGACCACGACCTTATCTGGAAATAGGAACTATGCAGATGCAATTAAATTAAGGATTTTGAGACAAAACTATCCTGAATTTAGAGTGAACCCCAATCCAAGGACCAGGGTCTTTATATTTGAAAGGAAAGAGAGAGTCAAGACTCAGAGACACAGAGGGAAGATGACCACACGTAGACAGAAGCAAAGTGATATGTCTGCAACCCAAGAAATGCCAAGGGTTTCTAGACGCTACCAGAAGATAGAGAGAAGCACTGAACAGATTCTCCCTCAAAGCTCTTGTAAAGCACCAACCCTGCTGGAACATTGGTTTTATACTTCTGGCCGCCAAAACTGCAAGACAATGAATTTCTGTTGTTTCAACCAAGCATGTGGTCCTTCATCATGACAGTCACATAGGTTCACACAGGTGCCCACGCTTGTCCTGCTCGTAGAAGCTGAAGCTAGTCGGCACCTTCTGAGACAGCTCCCCAGCCGTTTTCCCATCATGGGCGGTGGTGTCCTGGTTATTCTTCACATCCCAGATTCTTGGCTTATTTCCTTGGAATAATGAGTACTCCCCATCTAAATCAAACTCAAAACTAAAGAACAGGCCCAACCACATGTTTCCCCCTACTGTTACCCCCATGCAAAGCTGGTAATCAGCTTGGCCGCCCAGGGAGGAACAGGGTACAGCCTGGACCTGGGTGGCCTTGGCCATCTGGCCCCCTTGTGGGGCTTCTGGACACACGGGACAGAGATCATCTGCAGCAGAATCAGATGTGTATGTAGGAGGGATTGTAGCCCCAGGCCCAGCTGAGTTATGTTGGGTCCATCTTTAACCTCCTGGATCACTGCATAACTGTCTAGAAGTCAGGCCCATCCAATCCTGGTATATGTGATTCTCCTTCAGCCTGTGTCCACTGACCTGTAGTTCAGTGAAAATAAACTTTTAGATTCAAAAGAGCAGACCACATAATCTATCTCTCTTTCTAGTCCTGTGCTTTTCCATCAGATATGAAATGCCATGCCTTCGGGGACCAGAAGAGTTCGTGTGTCATGGAAAAGCAGGAGAGAAAACTCAGAGACTGTCTAGGCACATGGACACTACTGCTACCCTCGGACTCATGTCTGGCTTCCCACATCAACTGAGCCCCTGTGCATTAAGGCCCAGCAGAAGGATCTCTGAGACCAGAAACAGCCCAGCCCTGCCCTGCAGAGCCCCTTCCTACAGGAAGAGGAAAGTGTCCCACAGCCAGCCATGCTCAGGGCTTCCCAGGCTCATGGATGGCAGAATGTGCCATGGAATCTGGAAGGAAGCACAAAATACAGAGGTTTCAAAGCAGGGGCCCCTCAACGTGCACATGGTCTGCCAGGGATTCTTGCTCCCCTCCTAGCTCTGACTAGAATTATTCAGAAGGCCACGCCTCCAGGATGAAGTCACCCTTCTGAGGGTGCCTGCCTCAGTTTACTCTCCTGACATATCCACAAATGTCTCTATGTTATCTTCTAATGTCACAGCTTCCAGAAGCTGCTTTTTATAGGCCTAGTCATCACCTGCATTTCCCCTATTTCCAGCTCTGTATTTGCCAAGCCCAAGTTTCTGCCCCTGAAGACAAGAATGACCTTGGTCTTGTTTTGATCAATGAAGTGTGAGCACAAATGATATGTGTCCAGAGCCAGCAGCATTTGCCATGTCCTCTTTTTCCTGCCTGAGCAGTTAGGAAGCATCGAGGCATGGCCTCAGCCTGAGACCTAGAGTGGGGATGACACAGAGTCCAATCTGGTCATTTACAGACATGTGGTGAGTGTGTAATGCAAGCCCTTGCTGTTTACACCACTGAGGTCTTTGAGTTGCCAGTAACAGCAGCATTACCCAGCCCTGGTGACACAGGCGTGAGAGAATGCCCATTCTAGAAGACTTGCCCCATAGGAATGTGGACAAGCCTGTCAGTGTCTTCAAGGGTTGACAGGACTGGTCAAGCTAATGAGAAGCATTAATTTTTGAAATATAATCAGCAGACTAGGTCTTAAGAGAGATCCTTGATTAGTTTACATTTACAGGGGATAAAATGTATTTTTCAGTACTTAAAAGAGGAATTGGATTGAAAAAACACCTAGAATTTTGTAAAGCATAGTGCTCTCTCTCTCTCTCTCTCTCTCTCTCTCTCTCTCTCTCTATTACTGGTGATTGAACTCAGCCCTATTTTATTGTTTTTTATTTTGAGACAGGGTCTTGCTAAATTGCTAAATTACACAGACAGGTCTCCAACTTGTGATCCTCCTTCCTCAGGCTCCCAGAATGCTAGAGTTACAGGCATGTGCCACAATGCCTGGCTTCAACTCTCTTTATGAGCCCTTTGCAGACATATTTCTGCCATGGTCATATTCAAAAGGATAGGGTCCCCTTTGCCTGTTAGAATAAGGATGTAAGCAGTGAACTCTAATTCCCACGGTTTACAAGGTGGTTAAATCCAGCAAAAGAATTGTCAAAATTATAACACTCTTGGCTTGGATCAGCTAACATCATTTTTTTTTTAACATAACAGCTATCGTGTTGCAGAAATGCCTTGCTGAGACTCTAAGATCGTAGGGATGGTAGGAATTGAAGGAGTTTGAAATTTGCCTTTTCCTTTATCAATTAAGATACTAAATGTAAAACAGCTGGGACACATTGTTGAAGAAAAAATTACACTCTTAACTCACTGTGTGCCTTCCCCACATGTCACCAATTTCACTGAAAAGAAGGATAAGTGAAGATTAGAGGGCAGGGAGCATGCATCATAATTCCCATCCTTGGTGTCTGCAGGTTGTTGAAGGGAAAAGTCATGGTTTTTGGCTGCTTAGTGGCTGGCAGCTTGAACTCAAGTTTGCACAAATGTGTTGGCATCACTCAGACACTCTGCTCACTTAGCTCACTGACAAAGGCATTAAAATGGGCCCATGTGAGCTGAAGGACACAAAGCTCCTGGTTCAGTGGCACATCAGGCTTTTCCTGTGAGACACAGAATTGAACATGTGAACTCTTTGAATTGAATTGAACACTTTGTCATGATACTCTCTCTCTGCATCCAAACAGACAACAGTAAGTACACGCAGATTCCATACAGTACATACAGTACTTCATGCAAACATCCAAGGAATAGGAATTCTGTCACAAAAACTTCTCTTGAAACGTTGGTGAACAATTGGTGTCCCTTGAGGACAATCCCCCAGTTCTAAATCAACCCTGTAGAAAGGTCTTGAGTGGGAACTGGCCTTCCTGGAGTTTGTTCTTTTCCACTAGAGGGAACAGATGAGAAGCTTTTAATGCATCCTTAGTTTTAAATTTTATGGAGGCCTCCCAGGTAAGGACTAGATAATCCTGGGATTTGGATGCTCTTCCCTGTTTATATCAAAAGAATCATTCCCTTTATCCAACTAGGGATCTTTTCTGATCATGTTTGACGGCTCATCCTGGCAGTGCTGACTGCAGTGGAGCATACCCTTTGTCTTTGGCAGGTGTGATCAACTTAGTAGCAGCTGCTATTGATGTTCCACGTATTCATCTCTATACCGATGACAGAAATCTTTACCCTTGTGGGTCAGTGTTAAATAGAACAGTCTGTTTCGTGAGACTTTACGGGTGGGACTGCATTAATTACAAATCATTTCTAAAGACTTGAACTTCCAGATCACTCTGACTTCCCCTGTGGATCACCCAGGACATTGAGATTGTTTTTCCCACCTTAAAGAGACTTTAGTTTTGTTTTCTGTAAATTTCTGTCTGTTCACCAGGAAAGTGTAATTCTGGAAGTTTTTCCAAATTGGCAAAGTTTTTAAAATAGTCATTGGTGAGTCCTGACAGGCTTGAATAAACACCTAGTCTGGGGATCACCCTGGACTATTGGACAATGAGGTAGCTTATTCTCTACGCCGCCTGTGTAGAAACTTGGAGGCAGTCTGCTGGCCTGTTTATAAACCAGTGAAATGGCATAAAGCTGTCATCAGAAAACAGGTGGTCTGCTGGTATTTGCTTTTTAAATGTGTCCAGAATTAATTGGCTTGTGGATTGTTTGGCAGTGAATCCTGCCTAGATGCTGTAAGACACAGAATTGAAAAAAGACTCCCCAGTGTGCCTTTTGATATAGCAGACAGATATTTGTGCATTCAATGGTTAATGCAGCCCTAATCTTCTATTAAACAGCGTATACCAATCCCATCTGGAAAGGTCAAAAGAAAACTATTTCCCAGTTTACATTTGGCTGATTGTTCTTTGTCCTTATTGTTTCGTAGATGGGACTTTTGTGGCAATCATCAGGTTGTTTACAAATGTTTTTAATTAGCGCTGAGAGAGACTGGGACTTGGGTCTTTGGATAAACAGCTTGCTACTCAGAAGGATATTCCCCAAATATTTGATAGGACAAGAGTTGTATTGGTAAATTTTGTCCTGTAGGAGTGGGGAGAAGCAAGAAAGAGGAATGAGAAGGAGAGAGGGACAAGGCAGCGAGACAGTGTGGCATTCAGGGAAAGCCCAGTCTGCTCTGAGCTCCCTGAGCCTTGTCCCACTCTGTGAAATGTCACTTCCTGACAATCATGCAGATGTGATCAGCACATTTTGGCAAGTTGGCAGCTTGTGTTTTCATCCAAATCCACAACCCTGAAGCAAATGGTTCTTCAACTTGCTAAGTGAGCTAGGGGAGTCTGGGACCAGTTTGTCTGGTAAACAGATTGCTCTGGGTTTGGCTGGGCCAGATCCCAACCCATGAGAAAAAACTTGGGATAACCAGGATGCAAGCACATTGAGCCATCAGGGTCCCCATGGTCATGGTCTTGATGAAGATGTCTAGCTCACTTGTAGCTTGGCCAGGGCTGGCAACAAATTGACCGCAGTATCTGTCCTGGAATCTGTTCTTCTGGACAAAGCCTTGCCCAAGGAGATCTTCCTTTGGCAGCCGGATAAGCTCAGCATTCTGTTAGTTTTCCATTTTGCAAGAAAGGAAGACTGGTGGATAATTGAAATATCACTTCTGTTTGCCTTCAGATACAGCAAATAGTTTTACAGACAGTCTTCCAGGTAGGCTGAGTTTCAGCTCACACTGATATTTGCTCCATTCTCTGTCCTTGAAGAGAGAAAAGAGAAACAGAAAAACAGGTGGAGGGAAAGCCAGGCTCCCATGGCAAAGGGTAGCTGACACAGGCATAAAAAGCAGGCATGTGGAGAACTGTACTGATGGTCTTCCTCTGCTTCTCTCCTGCCTTCACCAGGCACTCAACAAGCTCCTGGGTCTCCTGCCAGGCTGCCCACATATATCATCAGACTTGCCATCAGAGAAGTATCCCTGAAACTTTCTCCTTTGATGCTGCTGAGTGGTCATTCCCTTCCTCTCCCAGTCCTCACTTTCCCTGGAATAAGGGCACACTCCAGGTTTGGTGCCAGATCCTAGCAGCATGGTAAGGACTCAGACAACAGAGCCACAGAGACATCCTTTGTGACAGTGTGTCCATGTTTCTGAGGGATAGTGCACATGGCTTTGGCTGGGGTGCAGACACTGGAGGCAGACCACAGGATCTCTGCTGCAGGGACCACCTTCCACTCAACAGTGGCTTCATGGTCTCAAGTTGTTTGGTCCTTAGGTTATCAGATGCCTATTTTCTGATGTCAAATATAATTCATTCATGTTATATGAACTTCAACTATTAGAGGAACTATTGGGTCAAAACTATAAAAAACTCTCCCTCAACATGCCATTGTTTTTCTCCCCCTCCCCTCCCCCTCCCCACCCTCCCTCCTCCTCCTCTTCTTCTTCTTCCTCTTCTTCTTCTTCTCCTCCTCCTCCTCTTCCTTCTTCTTCTTTCTCTCTCCACCCCCCTTACCATTATGCTGTTTTCTTTGTACTTTCTCAGCAGATCCTGTGCCTAATGGGTCTGCATTTGTGACCATGGAAGTACGTGAAGGCTGTTCCATGGGAGGCAGTCTCTGTGAGTGCCTGAGGTTGGCCTTGTGTCCTGCACTCCATGACTTCCTCCTCTGAGAGGGTCCCTCCTACCCAGATGTCACAGGACACAAAAACCCTTGTGCTATCACATTATTCAGAGTCACCATAGGAGTTCAAAGAGAGGAGCTGCCCTGGGAGTATGAAAGGGTGATCATGCTTGGGACAGAAGAGCCAGGAATGGCTGTGGAAGAGGGGTGGTGGCAAATTCCCCTCTGTGACAAGAAAGGGCTCAGAGAGGAGACAAGGACTCTTGCCCAAGCAGGTGAGGAGTCGGTAGGAATGTGAGCAGCAGTAGAGGTTAGCCTGCTCTAGAAGCCTGCAGAGCCTCTTTTGCCAGTAACAGATAGTGGAGCTACAGACTGGTGGTCAAAATGTCCAGCCACCATGGGCAGAGGAAAGCCCAAGCCCAAGACCAGAGGAAGTAGAGATGCTTAAGCATCCACAGTCAGGAGAGATCAGAGAAAGATGTGGGTCTTTGCCCTTCAGGAGCATTTTGGAGCCAAAACACCATCTGCCAAATCTCCAGAATCCTGGCCAGGTGCTGGGGACTCCTGACTCTATGTCCCCTGGAGCCATAGAAGGTGTATCTGCCTGCTCCAGCCCATGGGAGCTTCCTTATAGAAGGCTGTCTAGGGTGGCTCAACCAGCCTCAGCCTCCTTACAGGGATGCTAGGGCCTGCCATCTGTGCTGAGGGTGGCCATGGGTTGAGCAGGGGACATCCCTACAGAGCAGGACTGTGGCGATAGATGGGAGGAGTCCACCTCCCAGGCCAAGGATCACCATGAAGACAGGGTGATGGAGATGAGGCTGAGTGTTTGGTCACCATGCCAGAACCCCTGACACTGAACAGATGTGAAAACACTCGGAACCTGAGTCAAAGAGAAGTCCCTCTGCACTGCCACATATGCAGGCCACTGAGCTCCTGCCAACAGCTACAGCCTCTGGGCCTTGCTGCTGAGCAGGCATTCAGCTCTGTCTGTCCTCATGCCACGTGGCCACTCCAGCTGAACCTCCTGTTACTGATGGAGATTGATCCCATCATGGGCAGACTTAGGAGCCAGACTTTCTGATGCCATTGTTTCCATAGCAACTGGAGTACTTCTGAGCTGAAATGAGGAAGGTGGAAAGACAAAAAAGCTGAGACAGTGCTGCTCTCATGGCCACACCTTCTCAGCTCCATTCTGAGGCCTCGCTGCCTTAGGGACTGATCCAGAGCCAGGAACATGTTCTAGACCCCTTGTCTGAGGGCTTTGATGAAGGGCTCAGGGTGTCCTATTTGTGATTCCTATATTGTACAAGTTATTTTTACAAGGAATGTTTATTCATATTCTCATACTGAAAATCAGTTGGAGGAGTGGGAGAATCCAGGACAGAAATAGAGAGGCAGGGAAAGTGTACAGGGGTCACCTGCTTCCAAGTAGAGAGGAGAGTTAAGCATGGGCATTGTCAAGCTTGTTGGTGCCTGGACTTGGTGCTGACCCGACATAGACTCCACTCAGCATCCTCCACTCTCTTATAAATGTCCTCTGTGCTTGTCTTCAGACCTGGCTCCCTCCATAGCTGCAGTGGGCTGGGGTCTCTAATTTGTTTACCCAAAGGTAAAAATAATAAAGGAGACTCCAAGTGCTTTCTTGCCTTCTAAGGTGCATAAAAGAAGTACTCACTGTTTTGTACCAAAGAGCAGATCCCAACCAGAAGAGGAGGATGTGGTCTTTGTTATTTCTGAGAAAGACATTTCTTCTCAGAACCAGCAGAAGCATTCCTGAAAATTCTCCTCATCCCAAGGCCTGTGTCAAGGATACTGATACTGCACTAAGGTTCAAGGTGCCTTTCTTGTCTTGGACACAGAGAGGTTTGTCCATCCTGTCCTTGGGCATGGTGGTGTTCTACCTAATGAGAGATTCAGGGTATTCTGACAAGTTCAGGCATCAATTCATCCAACCACGCAAGAGAGGGAGGTGCTGGGTTCACTCTCCAGTCAGGAAACAACTAAAGGCTGATGACTTTGGCCTGATGACCTTGACGACTGAGGTGAAGGATCTGCCTCCCCTCATCCTCACTACTACATCACTATAGGCTGGGTAGTCTACATATTTGAGCATCTAGATTAGAAATTTTAGCCCCGGTGAGTGCCAGCCATGAAAGACAGGACACATTTGCTATACACAAAAAAGCAATGCCATGTCACATGACAAACAACCCATGATGTAAGGGTGTGCTTCTAATATCATCAGTCATTACGTCACCTGTTATTCTGCTTACTCATTTATCAGGGGACAGAGAGGAGACACATCACTTTGCAAATATCATGCCATAAGATTTTTTTGAACAATCTTCTGCGTCTCAGAATATCACAGGCCTAAAGACAGTTAAAAAGTGAAGCTCAAGAATGAGTAAAATAATAGATTGATTTTTTTATCCTGCTTGACTCCATACCACTTTGAATCATATTTTCCCAGATATCCTGTAAATGACAAAGTACAATCACCCTACTTCCCCAGCAGATGCTAACACAGCCCATCTGTCATCTGGAAGGAGCATGGAACAGCATTAGAAACCCATCCTCAGGCTCCTTCTGCCCTACTCTACAGGCCTTAGGGACCCAAAAAACTTAGGAGGACCCTCTCCAAAATAAGATAGTTCAGATGAGAAAGCTAACAGCCAATCCATCATTCCATGAGTGAGACATAAGAGAGGTACAATGAGTCAATTGATTAATGTTTTCACTTTCAATCTAGACATCTTGGTGCAGTGTGGATCAACATGCAAGGAAGAAAGCAGACTAGATTTCTAGAAAGGATGATGGTCCCAAACTGCCAGGGTTAGATGGTTTTCTAAGGGAAATTTCACAATTCTTCATGACTTTAGTCAGTTTTATTCACTTTGGCTTTTCTAAGACTCTTCAAAACATATTTATCAAGCCCCAGATCAAGCAACTTGGATGTGCAATCAAAATCTTCTGAAGTAATGGATGTGAATGGATGTGGATGAGGTGGACATAAATTCCTGCCTTAGTGACCAGTGGACTTGCCATCCCCTAACAAGACTATGGAATGGATATCTTAAGTGTAATGTGGACATTCCTCTGTCACTGCCAGCTTCCAGTTGTTCCCAAGGCATGAAAAAGCAGGATGTTCAGGGAGAAAGGGAAAAGAGAGACTATAGATCTCAGTGCAGGGTAACTCTCAGGAGCACTGCTTCCATTCCAGGTCTTACTGAGCACACCTGTGTGCTAAGGATGGATGCACAGTTCTTTTTCATTCATGGTACCACCACTTGAATTTGGCACTAGAGCTCCAAAATGGAAAGTGAGACCTGGTTTCTGTTTTCAAATATTACATGTATTTTAAGGAGATGTTCTGAGCACCTACTATTTGCCAAAGGCTGTGCTGAAAGCAGGGCATGCCCTTCAAGTAAATAGAACCGAAATATCTCCCTTCTTGGTGAGGTGCCCTCAGGTTGAGCTACTCTTAAGGCATAAAGACCTATCAAAGAGTAGATGACAGCCATGATAAAATTACCTAAGGGGAGGATCAGAGTCCAGAGGAGGGAGGGTGGGGCTGAAGAGAGATCAGAAAGTTCTCCCTGCAGAAGCCTTCTCAGTGGAGGGGAGAAGCTCTTTGGACAGCTTACAGGTAGCAGGACAGCAATAGTTCAGGAAAGAAGAAGTGGCCACTGCAGAAGGAGGATAGGTAGCTGGGGGGCTGCAAAGGCAGGAGCCATTTAGATATGGTCTCATAAAGAAAGGCCAAGAAGCGGTTTTCCTGTAAAGTGTTTTACAAACCCTGACCATGAATACACACAACAGAGAAGGATAAATCCTGTCCAGGTAGACTTATGTAAGGAATTAAAAGGCACCACTGATGAAATACCACTGAAATTTTAACATGATAGACTAAATAAGGAGATTTTTTTCAAAAGCTACAAGAACAGCACTTAATGCAATTTTTATAAAGCAAAAACCCTTTCAGCAAATTGGAAGTAAAAGGAAGCATCATAGGTCTAAAAACTATAGAGTTTCCTCTGTAATCTCTCTGCCCAGGAGCTGTTGCCCAGCAGCCCCAAGTAGAGTCAGCCCCAAACAGAGCTACTGGCAGCACTTCAGGTTTGGTTTCAGTGGCAGAGGTGCCTTTCTCCAGGCTGTGCTGTTCTGGGGTAAACCTTATCCAGTTACTGAGAGCAAGGGGAGTTACAGCCTCTGCTATATCAGCCCAAGACTGCCCAAGACAGCTCTGGCAGTTACTTTTAACCTGGAGTTTTCCATCAGGCTGGCCAAGCTTTGTTGTGCCTGATCACAATTCACTTCTGCCTCTGGCCAACCCACCTTCTTTTACAGGTCATGATCCCTAATAAACATTTTTCACTCCAAACTCTCTCTTAGCAACTATTTCTGAAAAATCTAAACTTCGACACTATTAATGATGCCTGACATCTACCAAAAATATCTACCATGTTTACAGATTAAAAGCATGCTTTTTTGAGTCAGGAATAAGATGAGATGAGAGTGGTTGAGTTCACTGAATTCTACTCAGTGTTACATTATAGTTTCTAGAGGAACAGAAAACTTCAAAAAAATAGAAAGTCATGGAAAGGATAAAATAAAATTGTCAACAAAGAAGATAAAAGAGCTTATATGAATAAATTTTGTAAGTGAATCAGAAAGTTCACCAAGGTTGCTAGATACAAGATAAAATACAAAGATCCACAGCTCTCCCAAGCACAGCGACATCAATTAAAAGCACAATTCTAAAGGAGATTGCGTCACATAGCAGCACACAAAATAAAGTAATAATAAGTCTAGCAAAAAGAACTTTCATGGAAAAACAGAGCTCCTTTTTAATAATATGAAATTCAGCTTTAATAGCAGAGATACCAATCTGAACAAGCTAATGTTAATCATTTGTACATAAATCCAAAAGGACAAAACTGCCAAAACAATTTAAAATAATAGAAGGAAGGTTAGAACATTACACTTACAAATATCAAGGCTAATTACAAAGTAGTAGTAATTAGAATTGCGTAGTATTAGTACAAGCAATAGATAAATAAACCATATGGACATATCTAAAGTCCAAAACACAGGTTTGTTCATATATGGCCTGGAAGAATTTGAGTATTAAAGGGAGAAGATCCACTGTTCAGCTAGTAGTGAAGAGATAATTGGTAAGATAAATTCTTTATAATTCAAGACTATATGTGAAAAGCAAAATAGAAAGTATAGAGTCTCATTATGATTTGGGTATAGAGAAATTAAAAAAAAATAAAACCTGAAGAGAAAAATATATCTTTAAAAAGATTAATTGAAGTCAGTGAAAATCTTTAAACTCTTGCATTGGAAGCAATAATATATACAAAGTGCATTTACAACAATAAGATAACATAGAATCCAGAATAAATAACATATAAATTAGTAATTATTTACAAAAAGAAAATCAACACAACAAAAATGGACAAAATATGTAGTAGAGGAAATTAATATGAAAGGAAATCCAGAACTCAAGAAATATGAAATACTCAATATTATTAGCAGTCAGAGAAAGTTAAAAGTAAAACCAAGAGAAATGAACTTTTCTTAAATTGGCAGACTCTAATGTCTGATAGTGTCAAGTACTGATAAAATAATAAATCAATGTTGGTGACAGGTGGTTAAATTGATATAAACTATTGAGTGATTTCTAACAAAGATGCAAATATGTTCCACCATGAAATTTAAACCTCAAATATGTGCTCAAAAGCAATTGAGACATATCCGATACATTCATGTTTAAGGATACTCAAAATATCATCGTATGGAGAAAATGTGACACAAGTTTAGCATTTATCAATAAAGTAGAATGTATTTTTATATGTTAAAATATAAAGTGACTGAGCTGCACATATCAACATGGATGCACTTGGAATATGGAGATGATTAAAATTTGACCTCCAAATTAGCAGAGTGAAGTATGCATTGGATCCTCAGTTCTCTGAATCAACCGTCTAACTGATGAAAATTAAAAACAACAACAAAAAAATGAAATTTAATATCTCTAGAAATTTTTGTACAGTAAATGGAGAGACATCTATTCGGGACAACCCAGTAAGTCTCGGTAAGGACAATACGAGTCCATGGTGTTTGGGCTGTGCTCACGTATACTGCTCCTGTGTGGTCCCAGTCCAGGGAGACTGCAGTTCCAGTTTGAGTAAGTCCATGAAAGAAGACGAAAATGAAAGGAGAGACATTATTAAACCTTACAGTGCCAGAGTAACATGGAAACACTCTTTAAAAACTGTATGCCAGCAAATTAGACAACTTAGGGGAGATAGGCACATTCTCAGAAAGATTCAAACTATTGAGACTGACTGGAGAAGAAACAAAATCTTGTCAAGCAATTGAATCAGTAAGTAAACATGTTTATGAAAAAACCCCTAAACTCAAATGATGTCTGCAGTGAATTTTATTCAACAATTAAAGAAGAATTATTATCAATCCTTTATTGACTCTTCTGAAGTGTAGAAAAGGAGGAAATGCTTCTCAAGTCATTCTTTAAGGCCAATATTAACCTGATACCAAAATCAAAATTTATCAAGAAATACTGAGCAATATGCTTTATGGATAATGACTCCAAAACTTCAATAACATAATAGAAAAGAAAATCCAGCAACACTTAAAAAAGATTATATAACTATGAGTAAGTAGGCTTTCCCCTTACAATTTAAGTTTAGTTTAATATCTGGAAATCAATCATTGTAATACCCTATGTCAAAAGTATAAAAGACAACATCAACATGATTATGTTAATATTGTATAAAAATATTTCATGGAAACTAATACCATTCATGATAGAAACAGTCAACAAAATACGAATAAAAGAGAATTTCCTCAAAATGACAGAAATTATATGAATACTGAACATCTAAAGTAATAATTCACATTAAAAGACTAAATATCTTTTCCTGAATGTCAAGAACAGGATAGGGAAGTATTCATGCCACTTCTATACTAGCCTCTTGTACTGGAGTTTCTAGTCAAGGCAATTATGCAAGATAATGAAGTAAAAGCCATCAAACTGGAAATGAAATAATAAAACTTAAGATATTGATAATTCCAATGAATTCACAAATAAAACCTATTAAAACTAATGAAAAGTTCAGTAGCATTGAAGGATACAAGATCCATCTGAAAACTTTATATTTCTAGGCAGTGATTATTAAAGTGATTAAAAACTGAATTTCATAAAAAAAATCTCATTTGTAATAGCTTCAAAAATAATAAAATGCATATAGACATTAATAAAAGACATAAAATTAATATTCTGAAAATTACAAAATATTGTTGAAGTAAATTAAAGATCTTGGTGAGTGGAATAACTGCTATATTCATAAATCTAAGTCAGAGTTGTTAGGTGGCCAGTGCTCCCCAAATGGACCTATGTATCCAACAAAATCTATCAGGATGCCAAGAGGCCATTTTTTTTTCAGCAACTGAATAATTGATTTCTATCAAAATGGGAGGGATAGATTAGCCACCAAACCATAAGTAAATAAAGAAAAAACACACAAGTTAGACTTCACCAAAATTAAAGACCCCTGTTCTGAAAATGATGTCATCCAGAAAGTGAAATGGCAATCTACAAAGTGGGAGAAAACTGGCAAATTATATCTCTCATGAGGGATATTCATCCACAATATATAAAGAGCTTGTGTAACTCAGTAATAAGGAATAAATAACAGAATTAAAAAAATGAATCATAATTTGACAAATAAATGGTCAATAAGCAATTAAAAATTCCTGAACAATATTAAACATTAGGAAAGTACAAATCAAAACCTCAATGAGATCCCATTTCATATCTACTAGAATGGTTACATTCAAAAAGGCAGATAGTGCCCAATGATATTATTAAAGATATAGAGAATTAGAACCCTCAGATGTTGCTAGTAGGAATATAAAATGTTTCCAGTGATTTGGAAAACATTTTGGCATTTGCTCAAAATGTATTTTTTTAGTTTTCTTTCTTTTCTATTAGTACATGTTTGCAGCGCATCATCTCTACATTCCTTGTGTGGAATTGCACGTGTACATAACACATCTTAATCCCATTTTCATCCCCTTTCTCCCCCCTCCTTTCCCCTTCCTCCATCTCTTGATCCTTTTCCCATTTGAGAAAGATCTAGCTCCCTATTTGCTGTTATTTATTTTCTTTGCACTTTATTTAAATGTGGGTTTCTCACATAAGAGAAACCATGTGATATTTAAGCTTGTACATCTGAGTTATTTCACTTAACAGGGTCTCAAGGTGCATCTATTTTCCTACAAAGGACCCAAGTTTATCTTTACGGCACAGTAGTACTCCACTGTGTGTAAATACCACATTTGCTTTCTTCATTCATCTGTTGACGACATTTAGGCTGCTTCCAAGATTTAGTTATTATGATTGTACTGTTATAAATATGGATAACGCTATAATATGATATCTTTAACTGATGAAGATAACTTGAAAGAAAATAGCTGGATCAAATGGAATTTCTAGTTACAGGTTTTTTTGGAGACTCTCCATACTGATATCTCAGTGGTCGTATTAGTTTACATTCCCACCAACAATGTAGAAGTGGTCCTTTTCCTCCACAGCCTTGCCAGTATTTGTTATTATTTGGCTTCTTGATGTTGGTCATCATTTCTGGGATAAGATGAAATCTTGATATTGTTGTAATTTGCAATCCTGTAAGGGCCAGCAATGTTGAGCAGTACTTCATGTATTCATTGAACATTCATACTTCTGTGATGTGTCTATTTATTTAACTTGCCAGTATTTTGGTTGAGTGTTTCGGGGGGGCTAAATTTTTAATTCTTTATGTATTTTATATATTAGTACTCTGTCTGAGGAATAGCTGGCAAAATGTTTTTCCTATTGTGTAGAGATTTTTCACTCTGTTGATAGTTTTTTTTGCTGTGTAGAAGCTTTTTAATTTGATATGATTGACACCCAGCAATTCCACTATAATAAAAATTAAAATACATGTTCACATAAAAACTCATAGCTGTAGTGCTTACAATAACCAAAGTAGAAACAACCCAAGAGTCAGCAAACAAATGAGTGGGTAATCAAATGCAGTATAACCATATGATAGAAAGTTATTTTGAAATAAAAATGAATAAAAGAAGGAAAAAAAGGACATCTGGCTCCATGGCAAACAGGGATGAACCTTGAAAGACACGATGAGTAGAAGAGGACAGTCCCAAAGATTATACCTTGTATGATGCCACTTACGTACAAAACATTGAGAACTGAGACAAAAAGGAGACTAATGGTTGAGGCTAGGTGAGTAGGAGTAGGAAGTGATTGCAAACAGGTGTGATTTCTTCTTGAGGTGATGAAAAGGTTGCCAAATTAGATTCTGATTGTGGTGGTGGTCACACAACAGTGAATAGCTGAAGCAAACCTACACAATAGTACACTTTCAGGGATGAACTGTATGGTATGATCCATTATATCTATTCATCTAGATAGCTATGCATGTCCATGAAACTAATATACTTGTGTTTGTTTCATCTTCCATTTAGAGTCATGACTTGTTCATTCTCCAGCATCCCTGGTCACTACCTTGATATTTCCTCCCAAATTCCAGTCATTGATATTGGTGTTTACTTATTCGATGGCTATCCTAACTCCAAGAAAGCAGTTTGCATCTTTTATCCTCTGCTGTATCCCTAGTGCCTACAGGAATATCTGGCCCACAACAGGTGCCCAATAGGTATACATTGAAATAATAAATGCAATGTGAAAACCTAAAAAAATGTGTACTATTCTATCATACTACCCATTTGAGATGATGCTAACACAGAAGTTATTGATTCATGGGTTGCTGGGAAGAATTCATCAGCAAGGATGTCTATGTCATGAGCTTCAGCTGGTGCCATACTCCCACATGGTTCTTAATCTCTTGCACTAAGGAATTGTTAAATAAATGTTTGTTACGTAGCATTTGAACCATTAAGGTTTAGATTATGTATTTTATTCAAGATGAAAACTACTCATTTGGCTTCTTGTTTGAGGAAACTTAGCATGTATTTTTTACAAATGAAAACTATCACATGGTTAAAACACCAAATCTGTTTGATCAGTTGCATTTTGTCTAGAAACACATGTATGAATATCATATCACTTAATTTTTGGAACAGCAATTTATCGAGATTCTGTTTGCACAGACATATGAATCCCAAAATCATTCACAATTACAAAAGGATGAAAATCACTGACTTCCTTGGGTGCTGTGTTACAGACAGCTCATAAGGCAGGATCACCTCCTCAAATTGGGAATGAACTTATTACATTATGTGCATCATAATAGAGTCCATCTGTTCCTGCATGTCCAATATGCGAAGCACATCTCTCTCATATACACACCAGCAATATGCCTCATGACTCATTTCAGAACAAGATAAGACAGGACTCAGGTCTCCCAAAACCCCCACCCAGGACTAGGTGGCTGGAAATGATACTGTGTCATATGCAAAAAAAATTGATGGGCAAATTGTGTCCAATGGCATTTGCGAAGGAGGTCAAGGCTCAGTATCTCTTTCTGTGCAGTTGCATGCATATGGCTCAGCAGATTATCTTTATAGGGTGACTTTCTTATTCCATCCCTTTCTGTCATGGGCACAAATCCATAAAACCCACCCCTCTGCCTCAAGATCACTTTCTCACCCTCAGCCCTTACTTTGCTTTGGTTTAAGAAACTTGACTGAAATCACGATGTGGCATGCCCTCTTTTTTAAAGGGTCATCATCAAAATGGGCTCTGGGCTCTGGTCTTCCCTGACCACAATTCAAAAGTGCTAAGGTTGGATTGGCTCCCCACAGATCCAGTCTAGATGTAGATGAGGTAGCCTCCAAAGCTCACGCTGAAGCTGCACACTGGCACAGAGCAGCAAGTTGCCTGATTGTGGTCAACCTCAGAAGGCTGGACTATCTCTCCCAGCCCAAGGCTCCTGTAAAGACTGAGACAGGAGTGTCCTCTGCCCACCATGGTCAAAGGGTGTGGGCCATCTACCCAACTTGCTATAGCCTAAGGCCCTCAGTGCAGCAAGGGCAGGTCAGGCTGCTGAGCTGGTGGAGATGACCAGAATGGCACTTAGTAATGTGCAGAAGCATGGATCCCACCCCAGGAAAACCCACAAAAGAATGAAGAATTCATCAGTCAAACTAGGCCCTTTTCACAGTGGAAGAGGAGCTCTCAAAACTATGGCAGGAAACTGATGTCAACTGATCCTGACCTGCGACGCCCAGGCTAATGGCACTGTCCTGAAAACACTAAGAAGTTTATCATAATTCAGGACTGTTGAGGTAAGGAATTTGGTTAGGAATCTGGACAGGCTCAGCTTGGGCAGGGCTCTTTTCCGCTATGCCAATAGCAGAGATCCTCCTTGGCCCTCCCCCAAGTGATGTGGCTCAGCTGGGTGGGTACCAAGCCAGCCTCTGCCTACTTGACCAGAGCATCTGGAGCTTGCTGGTCTCAGGGCAGAGGACTTTGTGGGGCTCGTCAGGGAGCCCAGGAAGAATGTCTCAAGAGATAGGAACAGAAGCCAGCACAGCCTCGGGTCCTCCACAGTCTGACTGCAGGAGTGAAAGCTCACCTTGGATTCTGGGACAGGGGCCCAGGGTTCACCTCCTGATGGAGGGTATCAAAAGATGTGTGATCACCTGTTCTCTGCTATGTCACTCACTGACTGACTCAGGACTCCTCTGTGTAAACTGTGGGCCCCTCAAGGGGATGTGTGTGGCCCTGTTGGGTCACAGCTGCCATTCAGGACTGAGAGCTTCATGTCTACAACCAGTCCAGGCTGTGCACGTCCAGAGGAAACAGCTCTTTGGTACTCAGCACCTGATCTAGGCAGGGGTGCTGCAGACCCCTCTCACCCAATCCCACTGGTCTACAGTTCCTTTTATCTCCTAAGAGGGCTGGCTTGCAGGAATTTTACTTTCTAGGCTTGGCTACAGAGAGGGCGGTAAGTCACAGGCTGGACAGCCTACCTGTGGCCTTCTGCTCCCTCATTGCCCTGCCACCAAGAGAGGCAAAGCCTGCCCCACCTGCCAAGTCTCCTGGTGAGGTCGTGTCCTTCTCACATTCCCTGAGGACAGAAGAGGCACCTAAAGGGATTTGGGTCCACTACAGTTCTGATTCAAGGTGTCCATGCTTTTCCCTAGCCTGTGAGTTAAGTTGTTAGTATGTGTGTGTGATGTATGTGTGAGATAAACATCAATTGAATCAGAAAAAAAGGTCTGAACACCACCCCAAGCCAGTAGTATCTGATTCAGAGTGAAAACCACTAACACTTGGTATGTGGCACCTCAACCCTTCCCCAACTAGCCCGCATTCATTGGTATCCTCACTGTTGGATGTATCACCCTGCACTTCTGCTGGTCTGCCTCCTATCAGAGCCTCAGCCCCAGGGGACAGCTGGGTGGGAACAGGCAGAGTCCCCCATATCCCAACACCTTGATTCACTCTGCATGATCCCACGTAGGCACCTGTGGCCTGCATGCTGGAGAAGCAGCCTCATGGAGAGCAGCACATCCTCCCTCCGCACCCATTCCCCAGAACAGCCCCATATACCTGCTGTGTCTCCTTTGTGCACATTGCCAAGGTTCCTCTTTATAGAGTGAGTAGCATTTGCAGAAGCTTTGGTTTATAATGAAACCGTTCTGTGGAAGGCTCTTCCCAGGTTCCTGTGTGATTCTGACAACATCTCTGGGCAGTGGATTCTATCACGAGGACTAAGGCTCAAAGAGAACAGATAACAATCAAGAGCCATAAGCATAATGGGGAAGGTGGCTGTACAGTAGTCTAAAGGGACCTGATGGCCAGGACTGGCCTACCTGCTGGGCCACAGTGCCCCCAGTCCCAGAGCCTCTCTGTGGGTAGCATAGGTGGGACCAGGTTGGCTCAGCTTCATAGTCAACAGGCTGCTGAGAATGTCTGATATGCTTCCATGTGTCTGAGGATGTTCTGTTATCAAAATTATATTAATGAAAGTTGAGTTTATACATAGTACAATTCCTGCCTTGGAAATGTACAGCCAGAAGCATCTGGATAAAAACATACAGTGGCATGCCCACCTCTAGGAACAAGAGGTAGAATTTTCTAAGTACCCACAGCCAATGGGGACTATCCAGACTCTGTTCCACCTCAATAACCACTGATTCGACATCTTTCCCTAAGCTCAGTGGTTCCAGCGCCTGCCTCACAAGTGCAAGGTCCCAAGTTCGATCCCTGGTACCATAAAAAGGAACCAAAGAAAACCAGAAAACATTGGGCCTGGGATTTAGCTCAGTGGTTCCGGTGCCTGCCTCACAAATGCAAGGTCCAGAGTTCGATCCCCGGTACCAAAAAAACAAAACAAAACAAAACAAAAAACCCACAAAAACCCTACAATGTGTCTTATCTAGAACACCTTCAATGGCATTACTGGATCCCCACGTACTAGGTTTAGCATATGTGTTTCACAGATTTATTGAGGTATAAATTATCTATAAAAAAGCTCAACAATTCCATGAATACAATTGAATGATTTCAACTATATTTTATTTAAATTCTTGGAGTTGTACAACCATTACCACTATCCAGAGTTAGCATATTTTCACCCTAAAAATCTCCCTCATGCCCATTTATAAAATGTAAACTACTCTGCTCCCATGCCCACCCTCAAGTAGACATTGGTCTGCTTCCTATGTACATAAATTTGCTTTTTGTTATTGTTATTCCACACGCAGGCTCTCTGGCCTTGCCCCAGGGATGCAGTCAGCAGTTTTGAGGAAGGATCTGGAATCTGTGTTTTTTAAAATTTCATGTTTAGCATAATATGTTTATGACACACAGTGTAGTAACTACTATTATTCTCTAATTATTTTGTTATAAATTTGCTTTTTTCTTATAAATATGAGCCATAGTTTATAGTCTTTCATGACTGCTATCTTTCACTTAGCATGAATCTGAGATTCATCTGTGTTGTCATAGGCAACAGAAACCTCTTCCTCTTTGATGCTGACCAGTACTTCATGGCACAGATGTAATATATTTTGATTGTCTGTCACCCAGTTGAAGGACAATTGGACTGGAGTCCTCATAGCTTTCTTGGGAGACCTGCCTCAGCCCTAGAGGTGCCCTGAAAGGAGCCAAGGATGCTTACTGGCATTTGGGGGCAAGTTCATCCCAGGCCTGTCCCACAAGCTTCTCAGCAGGGGCCTTGCTGGTAGCCCAGCAATGGTCTTGGAAAAACATCTTTATTGGGCCTACCCAACAGTATAGGAAAAAATTCCTTTTTCTTCTTGTTTTCCTTTGTACATTAGGACTCTACATCCACATGGGCCATAGGGAAACAAAGTGTTCCAAGATCTTCTGCTCAAACACTTTCACACCACAGCAAGGGCAGAATTTGGCCAATAAACTTGTTCCGAAGGGACTAACATGAATTTAAGTGGTTGACTTTGCAGTGTCTCTCAAGTTACACTTTAAATATATACTGTCCCTTAGATTCAGATGTGAATGAGCCAGAGGACACCCCACAATGAAAGGATCAGTGCTAAGACTGGCCAGGAGCTCTCTGAAGAAATGCAAGGTTGGCTTCATATCTTCCAAGAGGACAGCCCCAGACAGCCCTCTGTGGACATGGAGTGTGAATGAAGATCATATCTCTTTTGTTTCAGAGGTTCTTTGTTACTATACTATGACACATCCTGCCTGATACTTGTACTCTTTACCATAGCACTAAAAATATAAAATAGTTAACCAAAGAAGTGAATCATCTTTTATGAGAAAATTATTGTGCTTCATTGAGACACTAGATGAAGCACAAATAAATGGAGAAAGATGCCAAGTTCATGGACAATAAAACTAAATATTGCAATATCTGAGACACTCCTCAAATTGGTCTAATTCTTCAATACAATTCTAATCAAAATCACGACAGGGATTTTCATGGAATTTTACAAACTGAAATCTAAAGTTGATATGGAAGCAAAGGGCTTAGAATAGCTAAATCGCTCTTGAAGAAGAGCAAAAACCCCCCAAAAGTGATATGTTTTCAACCACATAGCAAGAATTTGATGTTATATTTATAATTATTAGATAATAAAGATTGGTACAAGGAAGTTAAAGAGAACAGGAGGAGGAAATAGCCCAGCAAGAGACCCTCACACCCATAGACACTCCCTGCAGCACACAGGCAGCTGTGCAGCAGATGTGGGAGAGGGACCTCTTTATGTTGTCCTGGAGCACATATTAGAACAAAATTTGAAATTGGCTCTCAGCTGCTCTACAGAACTTAGGATTTCTGAGACTCAGCTACATGTTTAATCCATAGCATAATCTTAAAGGATTAAATTGTAAATACTATTTTATTTATTGACACATATATAGGAAAGCCATGGATACAATGATAAACACAAGATTCAGAGGCAAGGTGTGTCAGGGACAGATTTCCCAGGGGTGCACCTGAATTTCCACTCCATAAACAAGTTGTTGGGCACACTGATGTTTGCTATGAAGCTTTTTACATCTGAGATCCTTTAGGTATATTTTCCTAAATGTGTAAAATATTTCAAAACAAAAATTTTAAAGGAAAAATCACCAACCCAGTCTCCTCACTTTAGGAATGGTTTGTGTCCACACACACACACACACACACACACACACACGCATGCACACAAAGGAAGGAAAAGGAAACAAAAGCTTTTCTACATAAGAAATATTTTAAATTATTGTTTGTCTAGCCATAGTTGTATTTCTGAAGTTAAACAATTCAAAAATTGCTTTAGAATATGATTTAAATACAAGTAAGCCAACCTCCTGTCATTAGTAGAGTGTTCTCTGGGGCTTTGTAGCTCTTATCAACTTTGTTTTTCTATAATGTATACTATTCAAACCTTTCCACGTGGAAATACAAGGCAGGTTTTGTTGATGATAGGTCCCAGAGAAGAAGCTGAGTGGGAGATAATACTTTTATTTGTTACCTTCAGGGTTCCTGTCTGTTATATAATGGCTGTTAGCTACCATAGCCATCAAGCTGGAGATTAACTAACTCAGTGATGTACAAAGGAGGTATTCAGGAGGAGGCAGGTGGGCATGACTCACGATTCAGAAGGATATCTTTGTGATGGGCATAAGTGCACCTTTTCTAGTCCAAAGAAAAGTAACAATAACCAAAATAATTGAACAGTCTAACAACTTCCGTTTGAAGGCTGATGAGAGGCAAGCCACATCAATATAGACAGAGTCCGTTTTTCAGATATCCATTGATTTCAACTGTGGGGATGAGGGCAAGATATTAATTGATAGGTGTGATGGTATATAAAATACATTTCAACCCAGTTAAAATAAAGGCTACTCTAAGTTTGCAGGTGATTTAATCAAACTCTTCAATTCAATCAGTAACTGTATATCTGAAAGGCAAACGGTAAATATTTCCAACTAACTTTTACCAGTGAATCTACTGAGCTGGGGCTTAACAAAGCAACTGAGTCACTGATCAGGTCAGCATTGCCCTTCAAATGTCTGAGCTGCCTCCCACGAGAATGTCAGGTCCCCTCTGAGGAAACACACCTCAATTCCTTTGTACCAAGATTTGAAAAAGAAGATATAGACTATTCAGTGAAGATTGGTGGATGAAGAAAAGACCAGGTTAACTACTTTGGTTTATAAGGAGGGAGCACGGAGATCAGCCTACTGGGCTCCCTGAACTGGAACAGGTAGCTGGCTGCTTGATGGTTAGGAATATCTATATTTTGCTGAGGCTCCCACAAAAGTCCCCTAGCTGGGGCATGCATTTGGGAGCCATTTCCCAAGGGGTTCTCTAGGGCAGCGCATCAGGGAATAGTGGGAAAGGCACTCCTCACATGGAGACCCCCAGGACCAAAGTCAACCAGTAGAATCTAAGTTCTACTCTCGTCAGGAGACATACTTCTGTTCATTCTGTCTGGAAAAGGAAACAAATCCATTTCCTCCCAACTCACCATGGGGAACATTGCTTGATACTGTAGAAAATACATAATATCTTGCTGATTCATTTCTGTTTCCTTCTGGGTCTGGCCAATGTGGCAGAAGCAATGATGAACCCATTCAAATGACAAACACATCACAAAGACGATGTTCCACTTTGGGATTTCCAGCATCCCAGAGCATTAGGCTGTGTTTCTGAAATAAATTCTTCCACAAGATCATACTCGCTCATGGTATTGATGTGACTATTATTCCCAGAGTGTGTGTGTGAATGCAGTGTCTCCTTTCCTCCTCTCAGGCTAATGCTAATTGACATTTCCTCCAGGCAAGGAACAGCCAAAAGGGACAGATGGGTGGCAGCTTGCTGATGTGTGGCCCTCTTCTTCTGGCTGTGAATCAACACAAGGAAATTAGGAGACAAGGTCCTTGTGAGCGAGACCTCGCTGCCCTCCTCCTCGCTCACCAGAGGACCTTCATCACTCCTCCTTAGCATTCTCCACCTTGCTTTTCCTGTCTCATCTCCCCTGCAGGCTCCTTCCTCTGCAATCTAAGTACCCCTCTTCACATGGCAACTAATTCAACACCTGGGGCCCTACTACCCAGCCTCTATGGCCCTCTAGGAATTCCCAGGACCTACTGCCAACCAGCTATACCCGAACACTTTACCTACACATCTGTATGACATGGTGAAGCTCAGCATGCCTCTGGAATGGTTTCTCCTTTGAAGGTGGCAGGTCATCTCCAGGCCAAGTCCCCTTCCCAGTTTCTGTGCAGGAGCTACTCCCTCGTAGCTTGGTCATGACGCTGCACTTGCCAGCTTCTCTGGTCCACCTCCTCTCCCTCTTTTGTGGGTTCAACCCTCCAATGTCACCTTGCCCTCATTTCCTGGCCCACTCATTTGGTCCTTGGCTGTGCCTCTCTCCACAGGCAGGATGTCCCTCTGACATACATTTCAAAGATTCAGCTCCAGTCTCAGTCACTGACTTTTTTTAGTTTGTGTTTCTTGCCAAGGGAAAGAGGGTTCCTCTCCTCACATCATGCTCTCCAAACTTGAAATGGGCCATATCCTTCACAGCTTTGCAGTTTAGCCTGCCCATGCTGCCCATTCTGACAGGACCAAGATGCAAATGCAGGTTGTTTTGAGTATTTGTCCTCTCTGCACCCCAAAAGACACTGCTGGGCCTACCATGTCACCTGGGAGACTTGTCAGCTACTGCCTAGGCTGTTGTTCACAGCCTGACCTCAGAGGCCTGCTGCAGGATACAGCTGCCTGAGCAAAGTTTCGCAGGCTGTGTAGCCCAGCCCATCATGGCTCCCCAGGATCTCCAGTGGAGCAGACACTGCAGTGGCATTAATGCTCATTATCCTTGAGGGATCAGGTAGTTTCTGGGCACAACCCGTGGCAATGCATTTGTTCAGTTTCTTGCTTTTCTGGAGCTGCTTTTTTTACACCTTTAAAGATACCCCAGGACAGATCTTTGTTTTCAACTTTGCTTCTCAGGAGCCCAATTAAGACAGTGAAGTTGCCAAGGAACCCAATTAAGAGTTACCAATATGAAGCTGTTAAGTTGTATCAGTGCTGTCCTCCGAGTGTCCTTAGGGCCTTCTGCGCCTGTCCTAGTGCCAGTCTCCTTGCTGCCTTTAGAAGGCAGCTCCCTGGTTTTGCAGTTAAGCGAGTTGGGCAATATGACAGTTTTGGTGATGTTGAAGGTAGTTAGCACTTCCACCTCAATCAGTGTTGCAAATTGAGACCAAAGTGCTCTCCTTGCAGCTTTACAAGGTGGCCATGACCATGAAATCAGTACAACGAGAAGTGTGAACAAGTGAACTTGTTGCAAACACAATGGAAGCATTAGGTATTTCAACACCACACCAATCCTCTTCTCAAACAGTGCTAGCTCCTCACTGCCAAGATTAGAGAGGTAGGCCCAAGGCAAAGCTCTGATCCCAGTAATGTCACCTAACACTCAATTTTCTGGTCTTTGAGGGATGCTGGAACAACCAGTGTGTTGAGACTAAAGTGACTCTAAAGTGAGACTTCAGGACTGAGATTTCAGCTGTTCAACACTACTAAGAAGGGACCAGGTGCTTGAGGATGGACTGGTCTCAAGGTAAACAGGTGGAGCTTGAGAGGGGTGTGGAGGGAGCAGATGCGGGGAGGATGATGAGGAACTGGGAGTGAGTCAAGAAAAGGGAGCACAAAAAGTTAGCCTCCAAGGTGAGGGATGGATGGGAGCCAGTGAAGCCCTGCACCTCAGAAGCAGGAAGAGGTAAAGTGAAGATGCACTCAGAGATCTGAAATGCAGGAGAGGCAGAGCAGAGGCAACTGGATTTCTGCTTTTGATTCAGTTTCCTTTTCAGGGAAGTCAGTTTTGCCTCTAACATCTGATGGAAAAGGCCATTATGTGATGAGAGTGGCCTCAGAGGAGTCTCTCCTAGCAGCTGTGCTGCAGAGATGGCCTCAGGGGGAAGGTGCTTCCATACCTGCCATCTTCTCATCTACTCTCAATCCTTCCCATTATCACGCATATATTCCCCTCTCTTGTGGGGATGGTTTGATGCATTTATCTTCCATTCTATCCCTGAATGTTTAGCTATTCCTTTCGTGTGAGTTGTGCCCCTCAAGACAGATTGTAAAAGTCTCAGGTCCACCAGTGATGTTGCCACCTGTGAATTGACCTTCCTTCCTGACCAAAACACCCCTAGATGCATGCTTAGTTTCTTTCCACAATGACACTGATGGACAAGGTGCAACTCCTTCTATAGAGTTATAGCTATTTTTCATAATCCTGGCAATTCAGAGCAAAAATATCTCACTGGATTTTTTTCAGTCTTGCTATCTCTTCTGGATTTTCATAACTGCTCACTGTCTAAGGAGGAAGTTAGATGAATGGCTGAGGTCATCCCCAGAGCAGAAGCACTTGCCAATAAACTAAGTGGCTTCAGGTCAGAACAGGTAGAAACAGAGACCTGATCTAATTGCCCAACACTGACCACTTCTGTGGAGCAAAGCAGATGGGCAATTGCTGACTCGACCTCACATCTGCTAGGAAATATGGTGAGAGTGTAAAGCCTGGGATCAGTCATGTATCCAGTAAGAGCTGCCCATGTCCACTGGAAAGTGTGAAATGCACCTCAACTCTAGGAATGTTAAATTATTGATCACTGAAGTCATCCTGCATTCCCCTGAAAATGGCAGACTGCCAATAAGGCAGCCCCTCTTTTTGAAAGGTTTTAGGGAACGGTGTTTCATGTGAACTGTCTCAGAATGAAAAGAGGCCAGGTAAGGCCTTCTTCCAAGAAAGAGGTGATACCTGCAGATGGAGAAGTTTAGAATGAGAGGGAACTGCCATTGAGGTCAATAAGAGCATCACAGAGTAAGTTAAGATATGTGAGTTTTGCTGGCTGTCCCCCAGAGAATGGCATGTCATATCCTCCCACAGCCAACCCCACAAAGTCACAAAGCCTGTGCTGTCATACAAGACCCACAATGCAGCATGGACAGTGAGCCTCAGAAGGGGACTGTGAATCGCAGGTAGAGTGCCTGGATGTGAGCCACAGCACCATCCCTCCACACAGGACCTCCCTGGGAAAGAGCTGCCCACAGACACAGACACAGATGGCCCAGACTCACCCAGGCCTGCCCCAGAGGGATCTCCCACAGTTGGTGCAACTCCACATTTTAAGCAAAAGAAAAGCTTCTGGAAAGACAAAGGTTTGCTCCTCATTGCAGTATTACCCCCCTCAGCAGCCCCAATCTGAAAAATTGGCAAATTCACACTAAATTTCATGGAAATTTTTGTCACCACTATTCACCATATGAAAGCATGCCAGTCGAGCTGAGACTTTAAAAGTTAAAAAAATAAAATCAAAGCACAACTGAGATGTTCCTTATCTGCAAGCAGCTTCTGAGAATGTGTAGAAGACCAGCGAACGATCCCACCATGCAGTGACCAGTTCTGTTATGGCAAGTGCCAAGTAGTGCCAAGTACAAGTACCAAGTAGAAATAGGGAATCAAGGAAGACTTCCTGGGGGAGGTGATGGCCAAGCTGAGAGCTGAAGAATAAATGCAAGTTCTCTAAGCAATCAAAGAGGGGCATCAAAGACAAAGAGGTCAAGGTTGAGGCTACAGAGACCAGATGTAGGGCATGAAGAAGGGTAAGGGAAGGGTGAGGATGGAGGAGGTGAGAGGCCAGATAGGCTGTATGCTAGGGAATGGCCTTTGGGTCAGATACAGGGAAGTCTATGGTGTCCACTTACTTGTCCTGATTCTTGGGCTCTTGGCCTTCAAACAGTGACAGAGGGTCAAGATCATTAAATGACACTGTTTGTATCATTATCATGAACACACAAGAGATTCACTTACAGAGATGTCAACCACTGAGGTGAGTATCATGAATATCCTCCAGTAGCCCATGAGCAGGAGTGGTGATTTTTCTTGTGACGCACAGAAAGACCCCATTGGACTGGCCACAAGACCAGACCCATGTTTTGTGATTACACTGGCTCCCAATGTGGAGAATAAATTGTCACAACCTAGAAGAGAGGGTCCCATTTTAGACTGGGTATCACTAGGAATAAACAGATGCTTCCAATGTGGAATTAACATAACTTGGCAAATGATTGAACTTAGGGGAGGAATAGGGGAGGGATAAGGCAAAAGTTATATCATGGCTTGGGTCTTGAACAACTGAAGATGATAGGAGCCTTCCAGGGTGAAAGACTGGGAGAGAGGGGTAGGCAGCAGTGACTAAGGAAGGGTAGAGCAGTGGGGATCTGGGCAAAGGGTAAGGTGCAGAATGGGTGATGCCTTTGGTTTTAGTCTTGAAGGGTCTGAGGTCCTTGCATACTGTCAGTGCAGTCACCAGCTCTACCTGGGAGTGAGGTCTGACCTGGACATATTCGCTCATCAATATTCCTGGCAGCAGGTACTCTGGGACTGAAACAGCAGTAACTAGGCTTGCTGAGCACAGCGTCCATTTGCTGGCCCACAGTGACAGAATTCAGATACATCAGTATTCATGAAGCACATTTCCTCAGATAGCCACACTTCACTTCTATGCATAGCTCCTCTTGTCCCTAGCACCCCATCTCATATCTATCCCACACCCCAGGAATACAGAGACAGTGGGTTTCTGGTGTAATTTGATCCCCTGAGAAGCATGCCAGTGTGTAAATGCACATACACGCATATGGGTATATTACACATCTACTATTGTTCAATAGCTATTATAGTAATTGCATTTCTCCTTCCCTACTTTAATTAGGTATTAGCTACAATCATTGTCCTTTGTTCTTGGCTTCTGGCATGATTGATCTCTTTAACATTATTTGCTGTAAAACCCCAATAACTGTAGGGGCATAGACTACATCCATCTCTCCAAAGGAAATTACTGAGTGCTTATTTATTATCAGCCCAGACAGGCTCGCAAGATATCATCCCCAGAACGTGCCCTAGGAAAGAAGATTTGAACCCCTCAGCAGAGATGCTATCCATCACTCCAAGCTCACTGCTCCTGATCCAGCTGGTGTGCAGGCAGGCATAGGCTGATGGGTGTTGTGAGTCCCTTGCTAATGACCTAGTTAGCAGCTTAATGGAGAAATGGAGGGCTTGAATTAGAGGGAGGAGCCCTTGCCTGGTACATGTAGCTGTCCCTTGGATTTATGGGCCTGGAGTTATCAACCTTTTGTAAAATAGTCATTGCTCTTATTACAGAAAACAGTCTATTTTTAAAAGCTGCAGAAAGGTCTTTGAATACAAAGCAGTTTTGCAATTCTTTTGACTAGTCTATTTATAAGTACATTCTTTTTTCTCTTTAGTTTTGGTGGGAACTGTAAAACTTCTGAGAGATATCTGCGGAGCATCAGTGCAGCTCCACGAAACTGAACTTCTGGCACAGGGCAGAGCCAGAGCCTGTATTTCACATTGATTGCAAATACTAAGAAGTGGTATGTTAGTTAGCTTTCTTGCCACAGAGACACAATACACAACACCCCAAACTTAAAGGAGAGGTTTAATTTGGCTCACGGTTTCAGGGGAATCAGTCCATGTTAGGCTAGGTCCAAGGTAGAAACAACATGGCAGAACGGTGTGGTGGAGCAGAGCTGCTCAGTTCATGAAGCCTGGGAAGTGGAGCAGGAAAACAGTGCCAAAGAGGGCCAGACATAGACCTCAAGGCCACACTTCCAATACCAACCCAGATACACCCAGAAGTGTACTTTCATAATCTCTTTGGTGGCTCCCGAGCTACTCAAGTTACCACAGTTAAGCTTAACTATCACAGGTGGTGACCAGAACAACATTGCCTTGAACACTACATGAAACACTGGGAATAATAGCCACCCAACTCCCTCACAGGTGTCTCTGCCTTCCCCATCACTTACATGGTCTCTGGTTGGCTCTCTATTTCTATAGCCCTGTGGTTGGTTTTTAGATCACTTATAATCACCTTTCTTTTTCTTATATTCTGATTTGATAGTAGGCTTTTAGATCACTCCTCCTCCCCAGATGTCTTACCACTTGCTGATGCTGTCGAGTGCCTCCTCACCTGTTTGATTCATCTCCTGGTTACAGGACAACCCCCAGCAAGGTCACTTATCAGGTCTGCTGTGATATAAACAAGACAATTTCACATGCACAGGAAGGGAGCAAGAGTTGATTTGTTCAAGATCAGTGTGTTTAAAAGTATAAAAGAAATCCAAATACAGGTGTGGCCCTGATATGGTTTAGAGTTAGACTGAGAATGCCCTACCAAAAGGTTCTGTTATGGTTTAGATTAGGAGTGCCCCCCCACAAGCCTCATGTGTTTGGATGGTGATTGGATCATAAGGGCTAACGGTGCTATACACAATGTGCTGAGTTTGCTATTGAGAGGTGGGGTCTGGTCCAAAGATGCAGGTCACTAGGGAATTATCTGGAAAAGTATAGCTCTCTTTGGGCTCCTCTCTTCACTCTATACTTCCTGGGAGTAACTTCCCTCTACCAGGCCCTTCCATCCTGCCATTTCTGCCTTGGAACTAGCAGACCATGTACTGAAATGGTGAGCCAAAATTAACCTCTCCTCCTTTAAATTGTAAGTGTCAGGTTTTGGGTCACAAAATGAGGAAAGTGACTAACACAGGCTCAGAGAGTAAAGGAGCAGCCTGAGCCCTTCTGGTTCTTGGGGTGCAGTTTGTATTTTTCAGATAAAGAATTAACTGCTTTATCCAGAATGGCCAGAATTGAACAGCCCCCAGTAAAAAGGGCTGTTTAGGGAGTGTGAATCCTGTTGCTCTCTACTGAAGCTGCATACAACCTGCTGGCCAAGCCTTGTCTTGTTCCTCTACTGAGAAGAAATGATAGTGGCTTCTTTGTACCTGAGACCTGAGACCTGAGTGCTATGGCTCCTAAGCATCTCTTGATCATCAAAGTGAATGAAAAAATATTATGAAGCTACAGATGTTCCATTTGTGTCCACAATCTAGTTGACATTGGATTTTGGCATTAATTGGAAGACATGCCAGAGAAATTAGGTGTTAGTGCTCCACTTCTAGCTGCATTGTCCAAATTAGATACTCAAACTGATCAAATAATTTTGAAGGAAACAATACATAAAATCACACACACTGAGCTATATCCCAACCCCTTATTTTATTTTCAGACAAATTCTCACTAATTCAATAAGTTGCCAAGGCTGGCTTTGAATTTGAGATCCTCCTGCCTCAGTTTCCCAGAAAGCTGGGATGATAGGCATGCATCACCACATCTAGTTTATTTTATTTTGCAGTATCAAATAGTGTGTGTAAATATGTCTTCAATAACATGCTATTTTGTTATGTAATTTCTTACAGAAGTTTAACACTAATTGTGGAATTATGTCGGTACTCATTCTTCCTCTTTAACTGAATTGCAGCTGGAAATCTCAAAGCCCAGGACCAATAATGGAGTAAGCACTCTTCCCAGAGTCCTCTGTGGACCCTCCCACCATTGCTGGAGCTGTCCACTTCTCAGTGCTGACAATGCCCGGGTAGGAGCCACCACTCCCACCTGTTTTGTACCATACTCAAACTAACACCTACTGGCTGCGTTTCTTTTTTCTTTTTTTTCTTTTTTTTGGTACCGGGGATTGAAGTTGGGTCCTTGCGCTTGCGTAGCAGGCGTTGAAACCACTAAGCTAAATACCCGGCCCTGGCTGCATTTCACTGTATTTTAATTTTGACACTCAAATTCTGGGCCTGGTCCTGGCTCAACTGGCACTGTAATGCTACACAAAGAATGTATGTGCCCTGGAAAATATTTGAATCCCAACTCCACATTGTCAGGTTTTTAAATAGAGGACAAGCTGGCCACCCCGTTGCAAACCCTTTCTGCTTTATTTAATTTGCTTATGCAGTTTTCCAATCTTATTAGACTAGACAATTTTGATAATTATATAAAATAGTTTAAAATACATGAGAGATAAAAATAAACCCATCTATTTTTAAACCACTGAGAGTTCACTCCTAACAGTATATCCATGTGTGCTGTCCTAAGCTGTGGTCTGTACCTACCACGGTTTTGAAAAAACGCAAATCAGCGAGACTATTGTAGTTTATATCTAGACATTTCCTAAAACCTCACGAACTCATAGGTGGGATTTGGGGAGGCAATTGGATCATGGGGCATGGTACTCATCAACAGATTAGTTCACTGATGAGCTTATAGTTAATTGTGATGTTGGAAAGTGAAGCCTGGAAGGGTCTATCTCCCTCCCTTCTCCCTTGATCTCTTTCTGCTATGCCAAGAGATACTTCTTCTCTGCCATACCATTCTGCCATGCTGCCCTGGCTTGGAGCCAGCAGACTATGGACTGAAACCTCTTTCAAATGTAAGTCAAATAAACCTCTCCTCATTTAATTTGTGTAGGTTTTGCATTGTGTCCCAGCAACAGGAAAGTAACTAAGGCAGAGATTGAAATGGGACACCACACACCCACCAGAGAAAGTAAATTTGGAAAAGATTGACAGTAGAAAGTGTTGGAAGTGATGGGGAATAGTTAAAACTCTTATATATTGCCACCAAGGATGCAAAATGATCCAACCATGTAGGAAATCATTTGTAAGTTGTCTTACAGTTAGTATGTACTTCTCATTTTACCTATCAATTCTACTGGAATTTACCAAAAAGAAATAAAACATATCCAAAAAAATTTAAATGCAAGTTCATAGCAGCTTTATTTGTGGTATTCATGTTTTTTCATAATTTATAGCCCCAACAACAAAAAAGAAGATCATCCAATACACAATGTGGAGGATCACACTCTTTTCATTAAATTTATTTCCATGATCATTTTGTCAAATATTTATTTTTAATTTGTAGCTTTATAAATAAGACTCTTATCAACATGTTGATGAATCAAATATTTTCTCTGTTGAGGATTTCTTTTCTCTTTGGATAGATTTCTCTAATGAAAAGCTTTTGGCTCCTATTTCAAGTTCTTTTCCAGAAGAGGATAATTATTTCTTTTTTCTTTCTCCAAATATTGAAAAAAACCTAGCACATGCCTGGCACAATTGCAGGTTCATTATCATAACAGCCTCAAATCAGTGGTTGTTCCTTTCCTAAACCCGGGGGAAGCCTGCTAGCCTTTCATGGTTCATCTATGCTGCTGCCTCATGATGATTCCTACGCTCCTAGAGGTAGGCAGAGACTGCTCTGTCATCCTGCAATCCTACTGCAGACCAGTGAGCATGTCCTGACAGAGACTGCAGGGTCACAGAAAGCAGAAACAGAGACAACAGACAGTCACTGTCACCAGTCCATATTCAAGAAAACAGAGAGGCTAAAACATACATTTTCCTGCTGGTCCTGTTGGTGATGTGAACATTAAGGATTTCTTTTAAGTATCACTTATTTTATTTTTACTACTATTAATTACTTGACAACATTCAAACAAAATACAAACACGTTATATATATTTTTTAAAAAGGTGAACTCTTCTAATGTGTGGGTCCCCTTTTCAAACATGACCTCCCACATCTGTGTGTCTTCCATGGCAAATTCATACTGCAGTTATTTGTTAGACTGATCAGGGTTGTTTTAGGAGGGCACTCATTTTTGGACCTTTAAAGTGGACTGAAAGTTGCCATGTCTAAGGCAGCCCTTGTAGATTAAAGCAGCAGGAATACCCACATTGGTTGTGACTAAAAACTGGTGATGGGCAGGGGAGTTCAGGGGAGGATTTCAATATGAGTGGATTTTGTTCCCTCCCCTAACCTCCAACCGAACATTTACGACAGTAATTAGGAGGCAGGTCTGAGCTCCCCACTCCTGTCACCACTTGGAACATGGTCTATATGTTTCTACTTTGATATTATTTTTCCTCCAGTTCACCAATACATTTGAAAGATTATTTAATTAAGTGAAGGCTGCAAAGATTGCAACATATGCTGAGGCTAAAAACATGTTCTCTTTCTCTCTGTAATGATATCCAGCCAATCTTGCCCTCCAAAGCACAGTTTAACTTGCTCCACAGCTCCTGCTTATTTCAGCACCACTGGGTTGTTAAATATACTGTAGTTGTGTGTTGGACGAAGCATTCTAAGATGTAATTTTCTTATCATGGGCTCAAGCTGGCCATCCAGCTGCTCATTAACCCAGAAGGTTTCCTTTATGCAGGGTGTGACGGTCTCTGTTAAGTGCTTTGTGTTGGCTGTGAACCGAGGGAGGGTATCCATCCAGCATGACTCAAGGCTGTATCCATCCTTTTTATGAATTCTACAGATGCCTCTTTGCTTTCTTAGTGAGCATGTTCTGACTGACATGGAGACTGCAGAGTCATGGAAATGAGTACATCGTGTGGTGGAAGAGCAGACACTGTTCATGAGAGTAAGGACTGGCCTTCTCATCCTTGTTCTTAGTGCTTCCACAGTGACATCACAGACCTGAGGAAGAAGGATGTTCAAGTGGGAGACATTTACTGCCATCTCCACAGCCAGAACTTTTCTCCCTCAGGACAGGCCCTAGGGGGCTGCCAGTGTCCTCGGGGAGCATGACAAGCCCCTCCATAAGCATGAGGGACTCTAGTCTCTCCAATGCAGTGGATCTCTCTGGACCAATACCATTGGCACCTCCTGAGAGGTTGTTGGAAGTGCAGCTCTCAGGCCTTGTCTGGGACCCCCTGAGCTGAGTGCATAAATTAGCACACCCTGGGTTACCTGCTTACCCCTCACAGTCTGAGAGGCACTGCCTTAGATGTTTGTTCTAAGCTCTCATTGCACAATGAAATTGTATAGGAAATCATGCCTTAAATTCTCAGGCTTCATACTCATCGGGATGTTGATTTTTGTTATTCAAGGATGGGGATCATTCATCAGAATTTTTAAAATCTCATATGCAGTTAGGGATGAGAACCCTAGGGCTAGATAAAGTAACTACACCTGTAGCTATCCTTCCTGTTTATCAATACCCCTTAATTTCTATTCACCTTAAAGAAGCATACTCAAATCAAGGAAAGTTTGGGCCATCAAATTATGACTCAGAAACACTCTGGAAGAAATGCATAAGTTAACTCCAATGGTGGGCTCAGACAGGAGGATCCCATTAAGCGCGTATTCTGCCATATGTGGAAAACAGGGGCTATTTAATTTCTCAATGTACTGGTGGTAAAATAAAACCAACAAACATGACCCATCTCTTCCCTGGTGTTCAGTCTTCTTGCAGTGTGGGTAAATTTAATGTCACAGTGCTTTCAAGCCCTGATAAGAGCTATGATAAAATTCTGAAATGTAATAAATTTTGATTTTATTTGGAGGTTATAACTGATAGTACCTTAAAATGTCTAGATTATAGTACAACAGATTCTATGTTTTCCTTGGTTTATGGCTGGCTGTATCGCTGCCCAAGGAGGTAATGTCAAGCCTTTGGCAGCCAGCTGGAAGTACCTAAAAGTACACATAGTGTGTGGCCTTGTCTGTGGACACTCACTGGCTTCCTGAGCACCCTGCTGAGGCTGAAATTCAAGAGTGATATTTTAGTAAAATGTCATATACTTTTTCACAAATTGATTTGTGCTTTCATAATCAAGACCAATACAAGTGTTTCAGAAGCATCAACATGATGCTTGGGCCTGTAGGAAATAGATTTGGGGCTGGCTCCTCATCCTCAAACAGTTAACCACCTGTTTGTAGATACAAAGAGCACATTCAGGTTAATGGTCAAAGTCAGTATCACCAAAGGCTACCTTAGATTCACGCAACTGTGAAGTAATTAGTTAGTGATCACCTACTTCCCCCTAAAGCAATGTTCATTCTTTTCTTTTAGAATATATTTAATTTTGTGATCAGGTAATTGTTTTGATTTAGATATTAAATGCCTCCCAAAGGCCCACGTGTTGAAGGCTTGGTCTCAGCCAGCAGCACTATTACAAAGTACTGAAATCTTTAAAAGGTAAGGCCTATTGGGAAGAACTTAGGTCATTGGGGCATACCCTTAAAGTTTGTACTGTATATTGCAACCCTGCTGCTGTTCTCTCCTCTCCCCGCCCCCTTCCTGGCCACCGTGGAATGAGTAGCCTCCTCTGCCACACACTACCCAGCATGGTCTTGAGCACCTCACCACAGGCCCAAGCCACCTTGGACTGGAACCATGAATCAAAATAAATCTTGCCTCCTTTAAGTTGATTTTCTCAGATATATTGTCACAATGACAGAAAGATAATACAGTAATAGACTCAAAAGGTCCCAAAGTCAAAACTCAGAAAAATAAATAGGTAGGGATCTGAAGTGTTTTGCTTTCAGATTTCTTTTTAGATTTTGGAATATTTCCATGCATGGAATATTCTATGTAGATAATATGATAATATATTCCATGTATGGAATATTCCATGAATGGAATATTTCCATTTCTGTTATGATGACATATCTTAGGTATATTCTGTTAACACAAAATTTACTTCATATATACATGGCTTGAAGATAATTTTATACAATATTTTAGTATACCTCTATTTTAACTGCAACCTATCACATGAAGTCAGGTGTGGAATTTCCCACTCTGGCAACATGTCAATGCTGAACTCTTTCAAATTTTGTAGCATTTTGGATTTTGTATTTTCATATTAGAGATGGTCAACCTGTCAGAGCGAATTCTACCTCCAGATACCTGTCCCTGACCTTCGGTTTCCAGCATGGTTCCTCTGTAAATACTGCTATTAAATCTTGAGAATGTTATAGGAAGTCTCTCTCTCTCTCTCTCTCTCTCTCTCTCTCTCTATATATATATATATATATATATATATATATTCACTCTTATATGATTAATAGTATATCATATCCACTTTTATGCACTTTGCTCTTCAATATATTCATTATTTACCTGTTAAGTTATTGAGCATCTACTGTGTTCCAAGTCCAGCTGTAGACACTGGAAAGGCCAAAATTAACAAAACAACAAAGATCCTGTCCTTAAAAACCTTACAGTGAATAGTTTCTCTGGTGTGAGAAACTGAAAGTGTAAAAAAGAATCAAAATGTATAATAGATAATGTGAAATAGGAAGAAAAAGTCTAAAGGGGAGGGGGAACTAGAAGAGGTAGGAGAAAGGCAAGAAGGGAAAGGGAAAATATGTGAAAAGAAAAAAATTGAACAAAGTCTTTGTGAGTAGGGAGGGGTGGAGGAGTTGAAAGGAGGACAGGAGAGTGAGGAAAAAAATATGAACCAAGATGTATCACGTAAAGGTACAAATTCCCACCGATGAATGTCATATTGTATACCTAAAATGTACCAATAAACTCAATAAAAGAAAAAAAAAAAACCTTATACATACCTGAAAAAAGTAATACAAATTATAAGCTGGGTCAGATTTTAAATGATAATAAACAGTGAAGGGGAGAGAGATAAATGAATGAATAAACAAATGAGTGAATGTAGCTTAGTAATGTAAAATGATAAGATTTAAAGACAGAGGTCTTAGCACCTCTGCAAACATATAAAATCCAGTCACAGCATTCTGAAAACAGCTTGGCAGTCAAGAACAGAAGCATTTTCACTCACACATAATGTCCAAACAGAACTAAGTGTGAGGAGGATCTTTTCATGTCAACAACTCATTGGCACTCAGCTGTCACTTTTGTAGGAATCTATTTCTAGCCTGTTGATGTGCAACTATAAAGATAGAACATCTTCAAATAGCATGAGCCATGCCCTGATCAGTGCATGAAGTAAGGAACTGGAGTGGGGAAAATTAGAAGGCAGCAGGGAAGGGGCCAAACTGGGGCATGATGGGCCTCATAGGCTCTGGGAGCAATCCGGCAGAACTCCGTGGACAGTCATGCCAGGTAGGATGGCCTAGGCAGGAAGACAAGTGAAAGGAGGTATTTTTACCTCTGATCAAAAGAAAGGTAGGTCAGGATCCTGGCAGGCCCTGGAATAAGAGACACCATTTTGGCTGGCCCAGGACTCTGACCTGGGCTCTTTCCTTTTCTTTTTGGTATTAACCTGCCTTTATCTCACATTTCTAGCTGGGCAGTCTCAGGCCTATGAGTGTCAAGTGTTGCCTGGAGGAATCCAGTGGATCCAAGTACAGAAATAAAAATTTAGTGCTATTGTTTGGGAAGAAATGTGGCTCTGTAGTGACCCTTCAGACAAGGAAATGTTTCAAGAATAAGGAGGAGGGGTAGGAACCTGTGTGTTGGTGATGTGTAGGGTGTGCATCTACACCAGAGCCCATCTTTTCTAGTCTGATAGAATGACCAGAGCACTGCATCACCCCAGATTGGCTGTTTGGACATTATCATAACGTGCCCCATTGTCAAGCAGTAAATTTCTCTTTTTTCATTGTTGTTTGAGGAGTCATGGAATCAGTGATGCCAAGAATCGTTACTGGATCTGCCAACATGCATAATCAAGAGTCTAGCAAGCCAAATGCTTCTGGATGTTTAGTAGCAAATTAAGGGAAGAAAGAAGAGTTACATTTTATGGGCTCCTATCAGAGAGTAGGGCAAACTCTCATCAAGACTGTATGTTCCAACTTTCTAATGTTTCCAGAGAAGTGCTACTTGGGATGATGGAAATATTAACTCCACCCCAGCCCCTTAGAGCTGACTCCTCTTGGGGAGGAAACAGCAAGTGGAGCTCATCCTAGAAGTGCAGAATGTCATCAACCTAAGCCACAGTGAGTGATCTCTAACAAGAGGAAAATAATAGTCTTTTTCCAAGGACTTGTAGGAACAGAGTGAGATGACTGGTGCTGTCCTCCTCATTGGCCCCAGAACAGGGTGGATAAATATCTGTAATGATCAGCTGATGATAGCATAGACATGGTGATATGATTTTCAGTCTTTTTAAAAGATATTCATTTGATTTTTACTGTATATATTTAAGGTATATAGCATGATGTTTTGATTCATGCATAAATAATGATGTGATTATTACATTCAAGCAACTTAACATAGCATCCCCTTCCATAGACCTGTGTGTGTGTGTGTGGTAAGCACCCCTGAAACCGACTCTCTCAACAGATTTTTAGTAAAGAACACAAGAGTTGGACTTGCAGTCTTCACACTGTATGTTTCATCTCTGGATTTGTTCATCTGGCATAACTACAACTTTGACCTACAATTCTGTGCTTCTTCCCAACCCTTGAGCAACCACTGTTCTGTAGTTTGTTTCTATGTTTTCAATGTGTATAGATTCCATGTATAAGTGAGATCATACACCATTTTAGCACCTCATAGAGATACCTGAACTCTGATATTCATTGTATTATTCACAATAGCCAAGATGCAGATAGAATCTATGTCCACTGACATATGAATGAGGAAAGAAATTATGACATAGATATATGTGTGTTTCATATATATAGTATATATTCATATAAAAATCATAATTTCTTTATACACACATACAAATATCCTATTTATATTCAACCTTTCAAAAAGAAAATCCTTGCATTGGGACATGGGTAGACCTAAAAGATATGATGCTCCATGAGAGAAGCCTGGTTTCAATATCACTTGTTAAGTAGTAAACACAGCTCCTGTGAGGATTTTTATTAGCAGCTAAGAATAACTTGGATGTTAAGTTCAACATGTTCTCAAACTACAGAATGGTTTTAATTCAATAACAGTGGGGTACATTTTTCAAATTCTTCATTGGACAATCACTATGGAGGTTGAGACTGACATGAGATCCCATGGGAAAAGTGAGGTAGGCTGTCCATTAGGCCTCAGGCAACTTATCATGTATGGCAGCAGGAGCGCATGAACCTTACAGGGGCCCTTTTCACACCTGCAGCTCTTTTCACCCTCAGAGCTAAAGTCACTCCTACTCCTCTAGTTATTTTTCAGCCAGACTCCTACTGCCTTATAACCCCTCCATATCTTCCTGGTCTATGCCAAATACACACAGATAGCTATGCCTGGAGGGCTCACTTACTGCCAGAACACTGGCCTTCTCCATGTCCATGAGGAGATGCTCTAGTATCCCTCCCCATCACACAAGAAAAGGTTAGGGAATGTGCCGGGGCTTCCTAGCAAAAGTGTGGGCAGTAGGTGAAGTCTGTGTCCATGCTCTGTCTGCCCAGGCCCTGGGCCATGTGGCCTCTGGAGTCCCTACCCCATAACAACCCACTCCTCTTTATCCATGGGGAAGAGACTTAGATTCTTCTACCACAGAGTACGACGTACTGTGATGTCCTCGTATTTGGAAATTGTTTGCACGTTGGCTAATGAAATTGTGTTCATTTTCAAAATTAATTTCTGTTCATTTAAGATCCCATTTGAAAAAGACTCTTCAAGGTTGGTTAAACCATTTTCCATTAAATATTTGGCTTCCTCATAAGCACCCCTGACAGACAATGGCCTTCACTTCTGCAGTCTCCTATGATGGCAGAAATCTCATTAGCAAGAAGTGATTCTGATGTTTGCCAGAAAACTACCACTTAAATGAGGTGCAAATTTGTTTTCCTGTCATTTCCACCTATTAGTCAATTGGCTCTAAAGAGCAAAATCCATCTATTTTCCCCCGTGTCAGCCCTTTAGGTATTTGGAACCAGCTTACTCAGTTGTCTTTCCCGAGTACCACATCCTTAGTCCCTATAACTGTTCCTCAAAGGAAACCCTTCCAATTATGCTGGGAATTGATGCCTGCCTATCATAGCATGGAGGTGGAGCTCCCTGATCTCTTTGGGCTTCCCGGATATCAATAGCTGTTTCCTCAATGAAAAGAAATCACATCTGATTTCACTTGTGTTTGGGGGGCTCATTTTGGCACTTTTGATAAAGAGCGACGACTTTTACATCTGAGAACCTCACTGCAGGGCTAAATCCAGAGTGGATGATGGGCTCATCCATGTGCTTATGTGGCAGACCGGGCTTCCCTTGAATGATACACCCTTTGTCATGATAAGTGTCCTAGCACTCTCTGTCAGACACATTCCTGCAGGAATTTCTAATATGAAGAAAAAGATTATCTCACCATCTGTAGGTGGGATTTTGCTCACTTGGAAGAGCTACATCCCCTAATATCTGCCTTGCTCATCTTGAGTTCTGATTTTTCCGAGCTCTACTTTTTTCTTACCTTCTCATTCATGCAACTGGAGGGGAAGAAGAGGTGTGGATCTTCATGTCAGGGTGATCAGGTTCCAAAGCTCAGCTCCAACATCATAGTCCTAACCCTCAGTGTCTCTCAATGTATTGAGGCACCCATAGTGGTAAGAAGGACTCAAAAGAGCCCACCTGAAATGTGTTCTGGCACCAGCACCACTCAGATTATCAGACAGCATGGCTCACTGACTGGGAAAGATGAGCATTCCTTCTGGGCCTTGTTTGCAGACTCTTCACAGCTTGACCTCAGCCTCAGTCGTTCCCTTGACTCTTTCTTCCATTCTCTATGGGATGATATATCTGTGTCCACAGATCCAGATGTTGAGGAACACTTTAGAACACTGGCTCAGCTTTTTAGCTTTTGTTTTGTAAGTTTGCTCACTGGGTTGGAGAACAAGGGCAGTGTTTACTCCCTCCCTCCATCCAGCCCCAACTGCAGTGCACACCCCCCCACCCCGTAGAAGGAAAAGTAAGTGGACAGAAGACTAGACAGGAGAAAAATGTGGGAATTGCTTTCCCCACTGTGATGAAAGCAGCTTCGTGAAGCTGAGGTCAAACTGTGCAAGATCCTCCTACTCTGGTGTACCCAGGGCACAGGTGTAAGTTACCATCAGGTATGTATTTTGTTCAGTAAGGACAAATTTGGATGTTAGTTCATGCCAATTCCTTCCCCTTAAATGTAAGGTAAGATAAAGTTATCTTTAAAAATAGTGCAGGAACAAAAGCCATGAGACTAGAGATATGAAATAAGTATTTCCAATCATCAGAGAGGCTCTCACTTTCTTTCTCTTATATTTTTCAATAAATATAGCAACTGATACAGTTGCAGTTACAGACACCAGTTCTGATGTTTCTGAAGAATTCAGTTTTGGTGTTAGAGGGTGTTTTTTGAAACCCTGTTGATTGAAAAGTATCAGCCTTTTAAACATCCTGATAAAACCAGGGTATGAGTAGGATTGGCCCCAAGCGAGATTAACTCTAATATCCAGTGGGTGTGGCCTGTCCTAGGCTTCTCTCCCAAGCTCACACTTCTTTCATCACCCTTGGTCCTTGAGGGACCTGCTTTCTCTAAAACAGCCAGCTGCCCCTGCACTGTGCAAATATGACAGGTGCCCTCCACACCACCTTTCCCACAGGAAAAGAGAGGAGAACCTGCTTGTTTCCTCTTGGGATAGAGGATTAGGATTGCTCCTCTGGCAGAGCTCTGCTTGTACTATTCTCTCTGTCTCTACAGCTAAATGAGAACTGGGTTGAGATGTCTACCATTTATTACACACATTTTCATAGGATACTTTCTTAACAATGTGTCTTGGGGTATATTTTTTATTTCCAAAATATCTGGGTGAAGCACAGTATATTTTGATATAAAAATATCTGAGTTAGGCTTAGTGGGAACCCACATGGCCAAAATTTAGACATCTTCTAGATGAGAAATGACTGGAGGTAGTGTTCTTGATTTCTCAAAATTCTGAGGCAATATCTCCCATCAGTGGAAATGTGAACAGGGGAGCAGGGACCAAATGAAGATTTGTCATCCCTGAATTTGCACAGATCCTGCTGTTGTCACTTTTCGGATTTTACTTATTGAGGATAAAAATGTGCCTGGCTCCCATTGTTTAAAGGAGAGAGGGAGACAGAGAGGGAATATGATGCAAAGTCATTCTCCAGAGTCTAAGGGTCTGGCTTCCACTATGGTGGACATTATTAAGCATCTGTAAGTAGAACTGCTGGCAAATGGAGTGGGGAGGGGGCTGGATATTTGAAGCAATAGAAAAATATAGTCATGAGATGTATTAATTTTTGTGCAGTTCAGCCAAGCAGGGTCAAATCAGGAAATAGAAAAGCACAATATAATCCTTACATCCTAGGGCCATTATTCTCTCTATCCACCTGCCTTAGGCAAAGGAGAATTTTTGAAAGCTGGTGGAGAAATCAGAGTAGAAAAGATGTGTCTTCCTCTTAAGGCCAGGAGATTGAGTTAGACTCAACTTTTGGGTCTTCAGCCCTGAACACAGTACCCTGGCATATAGTAGGGTCTTGTGCACACAGTGGCCGATGAGTGAGGGTCCTTACTTATGGATAGCCAGTGGGTAAGAACAACTTTAGAAATAGATGCAGAGATGGAAAAGATCACTAGACTTATGAACAAGACAATCACAAGGATGGTATATAATCAACCTTATTTCAATGCTGGTCCCCATGTACATGACCAATAGCATTAATTTGTTTGGGTGTTTGAAGAAGCACAACAGTAAGGAAGAATCCATAAGAAGACCCAGGAATGTCAGCCCAAAGTAGAGGGGCCAAGGGTACAGGAAAGCTTGCAACATTAGTACTTGCAGACCCAGAGGGGGGCTCAAGTAGGCCTTGGAAAGGTTGTCAAAGCCACTGCATATCCTGTCCTTGGCTCACTTCATCAGAAGTGTGGGTGAATCACAGAGAAAAACAGAAAGTCACCAAAGCCAGCCAATAGCAGTGCAATTCACAGGGGTGGAGAGCTGAGAAAACTCAGGCAAACTTCTCTCTGAAAAGCATTGACTGTCAGAAGCAGAGTACATTAGAATATTTATGACTGCTTCTCAGTAAGAGTCTTGAGGTCAGAACTACTATAGAAATAGATCAAGCAATCACAAAGAGAATACTACTTAAAAAAACATGCACAGAGGAAAAAAAGTCAAAAGTGGGCAGTTGAAAACCCAAACAGAAAGTGCATGGCAACTAGTTATGGATAAAACTGCAGAAGGAAGTCCTCAAATATTCAGCCATAACTCAAAGAAGACAAATGAGGAAATAAAAATATGAAAAAAGATAGAGTGTGGCTGAAGCAAATTTAAAAGACGAATGGATATAGAGGCCTTTATGGAAAGACAAGTTGTTTCAATTAGTTGCAGTGGAGGCATGGGTGTTCAGGCCCTTGTGGCTGGTGTGTGGCAGGTGGACACACACCTGCAGAAGAGAGGAACCTCGTGGCAAGGACAAGCCCAGAACTCAGGGAAAGAAACAATTCAGTAGCAAAATCTGCCTCCACTCACTCATGGTTAGAGTGCTTGCCAACTTCATTTACAAGGATGGTTTGCTTACTAAAAATAGTCTATACTAGACATATAACACTAGTTTAAGCACTGACAGATCTTATTATAATTCACACCTGAAAATGCGCTAGAACACTCTGAATCCCCACAGCACTGGGTACCAGGTTTATGACCCTACTGTCTGCACTTATAACTGGTGTAGTAATCCCCACCTGAGCATCTCCTGAGGGTTATGTGACTCGTTTCTAAAGGGCTTGTAAAGGATGTAAGGCATTGTGAGCATTTGGTGGTGCTTGGATTTCTCCCGTGGTTTTCAGGTTGTTCTCAATGAACAGCACTATCTGTAAATCCCTGTTCTGCAGAAATTTTTCTATACTGTTAGCATACCATAGGGCCTTAGAACAGGCTCTCAAAAGCAAAGCAGGTGGTTCACACTAACACTGCCCTTGGCACCAAATACCCTTGGTGGAGGAACTGTGATTAATTCAACAGGATTTGAAAAGAATGTTTCATATTGATGATATGGCAAGCTTGTTCACTCACCTGTGGCCCAGTGCAAAGGCTTTGAATGTGGCCCTAAAAGAGACAGAAAGCAGCTCTACAGTCTGTATCCCACCCCGCTGTGAAGACAGTGAACCCATAGAATCCTGGCTATACCTGTGATATGCTAAAAGGTAACTTCAGCTAGCTAGCAGAGAAATCAATCACACTCACATAGGACAGAGACTCAGTGTCATGAAGAGACCACTCCAGGTGGGATGATCATGGGACCTTTGAGAAGTCAGTTGAATTGAGATCTGAGGAGCAGAGAGGCAGAGCCCTGCACACACAGCAGGGACCAGCATCCCAGGCAGAGGGAACAGCAAGCACAAGGGTCCTCTAATGACAAGTCATGGATTATTTCCCAAACAAGAGCAAGGTAGCCCCAGCCCAGTGAGCACAGGGCAGAGCAGAGTGCGCTGAGGTCAGTGTCAGGTGAGGATTAGTACTTTGGAAGCCTAGTGGTTGTGTGATGAACTTTGAGCTTCAGTCAACTTAAAACAAAACCTGATTCTTGGTTTAAGCAAATAAGGAGATCCATACATTGTCAACAACATGGATGAATCAGAAGTCCGTTATGCTCAGTGAAATAAGCCAGACCCAGAAAGATGGATACTATATGATCTCACTCACACATGAAATCATTTTAAAATGTCAACCTCATAGAGCAGAGAACAGAAGGATGGTTGCCAGAGGATAGGGTTTGGGGAGAGGATGGCATATTTTTCAAAAGGTACAAAACTTCAGTTACACAATGAGTAAATTCTGGAGACCATAGTTAATAATACTGTATCATGTACTTGAAATTTCCTAAGAAAACTACATTTCATGTGTTCTCCCCCCACTGGGAGGTGGGGAGTAACTATGCAAGGTGATGGGTATGTGAATTGTTTACATATATCAAAACATCACACTATACATCTTAAATGTATACAGTACACATAAAGCTTCTGAGGGCCATGACCATGGACTTTTGCATCTCCAGAGTTTTACATGCTGAGTCTTCTCAAATGTTCCCAAGGTAGAATTGAACCAGGCCATATCCCACTTCCTCCATGGTGGGATCTAGAGTAATAATCAACCTAATTTGAATTCTAAGTCTTTCTGATGATTTCATGTGTAGCTTGGTGTCCATCTGCATGTGACCATCTGTCCAGCCTAAAGCTTCGCCCCAACCAGCCTTGCTGTTCAGAGCTCAGAGCTATGGAAAAGGATTTTTAATTTAATTGGATCAATATCTCTTACACCAGTGCTTCCTAACTGTGATGTTTGAAGAAGCACAGAATGCTGGAGCTGGAAACATGCATAGAAGAAACATAGTCAGACCCTTATTAAGAACTACAAAGCCGTGGTCCAGAGAGTCTAGATACTAGCACTACTTGGCTAAGTGCTAGTAGAGATGTTCTGGATATCCAACTTCAGGTTCTCTGGTTCCACGTGCGCATCCCCACTACCTCCCTCAAGGGCTCTAAATGGTCTGTTAACCAAAATGCAGAATGCTGTGCACTAAAATTCCATACATTGTGTTCCTATTAGAGTGGGTTAATGGGTTCTCTTGTAGAAAGATAATGTTCAGTGGTTACTAGGCAACTAGTTAGAATTACAGTGCTCTTTCTATGATTGCACAAAGTGCAAGGAAATAGTGAAAGGTAATTTACCAAATATCTTCCCACATAGATGACCATGCTCTGTGCATATGCTATTTCTGTACATCCCATGTAGGTGAAAACATTAAAAATATTGTTAAGATATTTAAAAGGGAGCAATGGAAAGTGGTCCCTCATCAAATCCCAGAAACTCTATTTTATTATCTATTCTATGTTATAGGACTTGTGGCCACAAGGTTTGCCAAGAAGCTTTCCATTCCATGTCATGATGCTATGACTTTGTAAGTCTTTCTCAGACCTAGTGCCCCTATTAAGTCTTCCTTGTGTTTTGTTTCTGCTTAGAAAGTGTTTTCAAACTCTTATTTCACTGAGTAAAATATCAGAAATGAAAGGTATTGAATATTGTCAAAGAAGGTTTTAGCATCTGCAGAAACAACCATATCATTTTTATCTTTAGGTCTAATATGGACAATTTTATTAACATATTTCCTAATATTGAACTCTTACTGTTTTATAGAAATAAATCTCAATTTTTAACAAATAAATTGATAAAATATGATTTTTGAAAATATGTTTGAATACGTCTGCTAACATTTTGTGATATTTTGCATTGATAATCATGATATTGGTTTCTCATTATCTTTCTTTTGCTATTTTTAACAAGTACAGATATTGATGTTATATTTCTTATGAACATAGTTTAGAAGATTGTCCTTTTTTCTGTTCTGTTCTTTTTTTTTTTTTTACTTTGAAGGTTTTAATAGAATTTTCTTAAGCCATCATCTTAGACCTGGTAATTTTTGGGTGTGTATGATTTCTTCACTGATTTAGTAGAAATTAGTCTCTTTAATTTTTCTTTTTCCTCTACAGCCATTTTTGGTAAATTGTAATTTCCTGAAAAATTATCCTTTTCAATTCAAATGATTCAAATATACTTGTATAGAGTGGTACAAATTAGGTTAACTAATTGGTGTTTATATCTTTTATTTTTATTCACTTATAATTTCCAAGTTTTTGTTTTCTGTTTCATTGATTTATGCTTTTATCTTTATTATTTATTTTGGTAAATTTTATTTTTGTATTTGTAACTTTTTAAGTTAGGAATTTATATCATTGTATTTATTTCACTTTTATTCATATTTGAGAGTAAATTTTCTTCTGATCACTACTTTAATTTTATTATGTTTTGTTTAATTATATATATTTTGATACGTCATCTTTTCTTTAGCCTTATTTTCAGAAATTCTGTGATTTTTGGTGGCAGAGGTGTTTTATAGAGAATTAAAATATTCAAAAGGGAAGACTTCTTTTATTGGATTTTGTTTAGTAAATATTATTCACATTTGTTCACTTTAAGAGATACTTGGTACTCCCTTTGTGACCTAATGTATAGCTAATTTTTACAATTGTTCATTATGTAACTATTTTTAAATTATGATATTTAATGATATAATATATAAATATGATACATAGTATATGAATGAATTCTTCTTTACAGATTACATTCATTAAAAAACATTTTACTTCTTTATCCAGTCACCAGTTGATGGGCATTTGGGCTGTTTCCAACATGTGTTTTTTTAAAAAAATTTTTCCCCATTAACTTTATTGGTACATTTTAGGTATAAAATACAGTTACATTCATCATTGGGATCTTGTACCATTACATGAGTCTCTCGGTTCTTTTTTTTTTCCCCTTCCCTTGCCCTCCCTTCACCCCCTCCACCCTTCCCTATTTGCAAAGACCTTGTTT
>NW_004624737.1:16015001-16032559 GCF_000247695.1 Heterocephalus glaber
CTCTATTTTTTTATCTGTGTCCTCTCTAGATTTATTAATCATGTCTTGCACCATGAGCAAAATCTTTGCTGTTATCTGAGTAATTATGTCTGATTTCATTTTTCCCAAATCCTCTTTTGTTGCCACTTCAGAGAGTCCAGGTGGTTGAGTATCAGAGTGTTCCATCTCGTTTCCCTTTGGGGTTGCTGTAGGTGATCTGGAAGTCTGGTTTTGAGGCTTATTTATGTGTCTTCTAATTTCCACGGGGGGGTGGGGAGTGCTTCTGGTGCCCACTCGGCTCACCTTCTCTGCCCTAGGAGCTTGGGATGGAGGTGGGGGAGCTTCCTTCCAGATGCTGGAACCAGCTCACCTTCTTGGCCCTAGGAGCCTGGGATGGAAGCGGGGGAGCTTCCTTCTGGGTGTTGGGACCAGCTGAGCTTCACTGCCCTAGGAGCCTGGGATGGAGGCGGGGAGCTTCCTTCTGGGTGCTGGGACCAGCTGAGCTTCACTGCCCTAGGAGCCTGGGATGGAGGCGGGGAGCTTCCTCACTTCTTCACTCTTTCATTCTGATGCAGAACCGGGAGTCCGTCATTCAGCAAGTCTGGTCCTCGTGGGTTTTTTTGTTTTTTTTATAAAATGCAGTACTACCCAGCCATAAAGAATGATAAACTAGAGACATTTATAACTAAATGTATACACATTGAGGCCATATTCTTTAGTGAAATAAATAGGACACATATGTAGAAATACTGAATAGTTTCTCTGGTGTGGGAAACTAAAAGTCTAATTGAGGACCAAAATGTATAATAGATAACGTGAAATAGGAACAAAAGGCCCAAAGGGGGAGGGGAAGGGGATATGGGAGGGTTAAGGGAAAGGAAAGAAGGGAAAGGAAAAAATACAAGAAAAGGGGCCGGTGATTTAACTCAGTGGTTCTGGCACCTGCCTTGCAAGCGCAAGGTCCTGAGTTTGATCCCAGGTACCAAACAAACAAACAATATACACATATATACACATATATATACACATATATATACACACATATATATATACATATATACACATATATATACATATATATGAGAAAAGGAAAAAATGGAAACAAAGTCTTTGTAAATAGTTAGAGGTGGAAGGGTTGAAGGGAGGGCGGGGAATGAGGAAAAAATAAGAACCAAGATGTATCATGTAAAGGTACAAATTCCTAATGATGAATGTCATATTGAATACTTAGAATGTACCAATAAACTTAATGAATTAAAAAAATTTGTATCTATTTTTTAATTCATCAGAATAATACATTAAATTTTCCTAGTATGACTGCTTTCTACTTGCCTATACATCCCCTATACTTTTTAAGGCAGTTGTTGCTAAGCTTAATTATGCATTCATAACTGTTTCAGCTCCATTTTGAATGCAACCTTTATGTTGTAGGCATGTTGTGTGCTCACACACACAAGCTACATTTTGCCTTGGCAATCATTAGAATCACAAATCTTGCCTCACTGTGTCTTTTCATCGGTCTGAAACACTTTTGTCTAGTTGTTTTCTTATTAATAGTAGTATTTTACATTTTCTGAATCATCCTAAGTGTGTTTGGTACCAAACAGAAGTGATCTTTGTATGTTGTTTATTTTCCTACAGAATTGTGTTTACACAATATATGAAATGGTGTGTGTTACTTTACACTGTTGAAATGTATTTTTGATAGCATTGCAGTATGTAAATGTTTTCAGTGGCTTTATAATATATTATTCACTGTGTTTGATTACTCATTTACTTAATGTTTCTCTACTACTGTATGCTGACAAAACTGTTTTTTCCTTCATTTAGAATTATTTGTTTGACCACAATGTCCAAAAGTGCAATTAACTGGTAAATGGTATAGAATAGTTATTGTTTCTTTTCTTCTTTTTTTCTGCACAGCTTCCAAATCATCTTCCAAACCTTCATATCAATTCAAATTTTGCTGGTTTGATGTCCCCTGGTGAGGTCCCCTCACTGTTATTTGACTACTGCGGTGGCAGCTCTGCCCTGAGTCAACTTAACTGATTCCCTTTCTAGAGTCTCCTTTTCTGACCAGTTCAGGGTGAAGGTTGGTCCTAGCAGGAACCTGGATTAGTACTGGAAGACAATTGGGAGCTGTGCTGATGCTCTGAGGAAGGGTCCAGGCACCCAGGTCCTGGAAGGGACATGTGAATGCAGAGCTCCAGTTTCTCTGAATCCTGAGGGCATGAAGCAGCCCCATGATGCAGGGCTCCCCTTTTCTACAGTTCACTGGGGTGTCATGTTTGGAGATAGTGTGACAAAATGGAGATTCTGGACTATTTTTCTGGTTGTAGTTCCTCCATGTTGACTCTCATATTGGTCCAGCTCCATTTTCAGCCTGAGGACCATGTGACTCTGGGTCCAGACCAGATGCAGAAGCAGCAGCCTTGAGTAAACTTCCCCACCCAGCCTGTGTCCACAATTCTGGAAGGTCTACCCTCCAGAAAGCACGGTTACTCCACATTACTGCTGGTGATTCTGCTTCTATAACCAAACACTGACTTCTCAAATGCTAAAATCAAGCATGGACTCCATGAAGGGACCATAATGTCATTAATCCAGGGAAGGACAGCTGAGAGGGCTGCTAGAGTTGGCAGGCAGTCGTAGTCCTCAGAAACAGTGTGAAGAGGGGACATGGTAGAATAATCACACCATTCACCACTCTTTTCTATTAACCTTAAAGTTTTCCCTAAACATTGACTGTAAACTCAAGGCCAGGTGCTGTGTCTCCTTAGTCTTCACACCAGCCCTGGTTCCAATACAGGGCTGAACACATAGTAGCTGCTATCAGCCCCTCTGCTTCAACCCAAAGTTAACTTGAGGCCCCCAAGATGTTCCTCCCTGCTTTGAAATGAATGGAGAAATGTCTGGGGGTAACCTAGGGGGTTGGGGAGTGTGATGAAACACTCAGTGTGCCCCATCTCAGTGGAGGCTGTTGCAGCAACAGACAAGAGGTGTAGTTAATATGTCTTATGCAGTAACCAAAACTCAAAATCTTCATTGCAAAAATGTTTAAAGTGTCATCCCTGCTTGCAAATGTGGTGCTGTGGACATATGTCAATGTAATGCACCTCTGGCACAAAGAATGTAGGTGAACAGAAATATATTCATTTGAGGTAGTACCCACCATGACTGACAGTTTTATGATGGGTCTTGGAGCCTCCGTATGATGCAGTGAGGGCTGAATGGCTTACCTTCATTCCAAGCATGGAGTGGAAGCAAAGTGATGGAGGGAGGAAGGAAGCAAAGGGGAAAGGGAGGTGGCAAACATTAAGCACCTATTGTATGCCAGTCTCTGAAGAGATTATTTTCATTTCACTTTGGTAAATGCTCATAAGCATACTAGGAGAGGAGCCTTGTTCCCATTATACATCCTGAGATAAGAGGAGTGTCTTGGCCTCATTCACACAGTTCCTGATATGAGGACCTGGACTCTGTCAGATCTGTTCAATTACAAAGTCATTGCTTATTTAACTTATGTAAGAAAATAACAAGACAGATCTTGGCATGTGGACAAGACAGGATAGCAGAGGCTGTATCTCCAGGCTACTTTAACTCTGGAAAATCTCTGCAAAAATTAGCAGAGGAGAGTGGTTTAGAAGCTTTGTCCCAGAGCCTCTAGAAGCCATCCAGGCAGGAAGGGTGGCCGAATCCTCTTTCCTCTCTGCCCAGGGAAAAGATATCTGTGCTCTGAGGCCAAGCCACAGGAAGAAAGAGAGAGTCATGGCAAAGCTGGCTCATGCAGCATCAGTGGGCTTTGGATGAGACAGATTTGAGGAGTTTTTTTTTCCCAGCTCCAGGGATCGAACTCAGTACCTTGTACTTGCAAGGTAGTCACCGCACCACTGAGCTAAATCCTCAGCACTAGGCAGAATTGAGTTTAAATTCTGTGTCCTTCTCTCACTGTGTTGAGGCAAGTCATGTGATAACCCTAGGCTTCAGTCTCCTCACTTGCAAAGAGGAATATTCCTTTCAAGCTTATTCTGAGGACCTCAAGTGTCCCTGGGTGTACACTTTGCAGTGGTCAGGACACAGACGGTGCAGAATTAATATGATCTGTCTCCACTATCAGCCCGACAGGGGTCGCAGAACATGCATGCAGATGTGCAGATATGCCAGACTGTGGACTAGCAGCACAAGACACTTCTCTGGAGAGGTGGCCTAAGGATCACCACATTCCATCCACTCTCAGGTCCCCAGACAGAGTCTTGTGATCCAGCCCCAGTGGACTCATTACTGGGAAATATTCCCAGACAAGCTGGTGATTTTTATTCTTTATCTAACCTAGTATTCTTATCTTTTTATTTACTTTACCCATCAAAACACTTCCAGATTAATTCTCTTCCAAATCATCACTGCATCTTATTCTCAGAAACCTGTGTGCACCTCCTTTTCCTGATTTTTTTTGTTTTAGAATATTATGAGTTATGGGTTCTTACCTTGAGGTCACAGGTTTAAGAGATTTGCAAAACCCTGAAAGTAAATTTGCAATTCGGTGTGTGTGTGTGTGTGTGTGTGTGTGTGTGTGTGTGTTGTGTTGTTAATGGGAAGGAGTGGACCTTCATAACTTGTATCAGACTTTCAAGAGCAAAGAAATACTACTTTAGATGATCCACTAAAAATATCCTGATTGTATTATTTCGTACTTAGTCATAAACCCTTACAGCTCACTTGGAAGCAAGCAGAGAAAAAGCTCCATGAGATGAGAACCAACAGAGGTCTTTCATGTTGATCTGGTTATCTACTGTGGGAAGAATAGGCTGTTGCTCTTCAGCTTGTCCTGTGTTCCTTGGCCAGAGAGGAGATGAGGGGCCTGGATGCTCAAAACTGGTGGGTCTCAAAGTGACATCCCTAGAGGACAACATTCTGCCCTCCTTGTGGAAATGGTATGAGAAAAGCAACTTCTCAGGCCCTACTCCATATCTGCAGGTACACAGGCTCTAGGGGAGGAAGTCAGATTGTACCCTCTGATGGCACAACCATCCCCAGTGATGTCCACACTTATGCAAATGTAAGAATGCTGCCCCCTATGCATGGAGGGGAAGTGGGAACACTGGCTCCAGGTGCTGTATCTCCAGGAGGGAGGTGGAGGAGAGAGGAGGGGCTTCTGTGGAGGCTCAGTGCTTAGCTGAGTTATCATATGCTAAGTGACCTCTTTATATTCCTAAAGTGTTTAAAATCCATCTGCTTGTTTGGCCTGTGGAAGGAATTTGTTTTTTTATAGTTAATATCAATATATGGAAGCTATGTAGGCAGAGAAAATGATTTTCATATTTCAATCACATAACAAATGAGATACTGCAACTCAAAGCTGCGTTCCCTGGAGATACAGCATTCTGCATAGCAAACAGTAATCTATTTTGCTTGTAAGCATTTGTCACCATGTTGGAAGGCCTCCCTGTGAAAGCCCTTGGCTGTTGTTGATGACAAATACTTTGAAGTGCTTCCCCATTCTGAGAATTCTGTCCCATGGCCAGGGTCTCTACCTCTGTTTCACTGCAGAATGTCAGCAGCCAGACTTTAGACAAGAGCCCTTCAATCCTCTCCTAGACTTGGCCTCATCTTTAGGCCCTCTCTTTGACCTGCTTCTACTGTTCAGATGTGGTTTGTCTCTCAAGGGATAAGCGTGGTGATGGGAGAGGGACTGAAAACTGTAAGAGACAGGGGTAACTGGATGGCAAGGAGGTCACTGGGGCACTACCCTTGAAGAAGCCAATGCCCATTTCTCAGAAGTTAGGTAATGCAGGACTAGACTGGTTACCAAGAAGGCAAGGGATTGTAAAGCTTGTTCAGCTTTCTCAGCTCTCTCTCTCTTGCTTCCTCTCTTGCCTGTGAGTTCTCTTACAAATACTTCTGCCATGTGATGCCATCCACTATGTATGACACAGCTAAAAGGCTCTCATCAGGGGCTGACCAGATAATGACCAACTGATTTTGGACTTTGTGTCCCCAAAACTATGAGCTAAATAAACCTGTTTATTTCATAAAGTACCTATTCTCAGGTATTTTGTTATAGAAGCACAAAATGCTAAGACATCTGCATATTCCAGTTTTATCAAGAATCCTGTTAGGCCAGATTACCAAGTATTTTTCTACTCTTCAATTTTCTTCTTGTCCTCCAGGTTGTTTCGCATCCACTGAGCTCCTCACTCTGGCCCTCACTATAAATCCCCAGCTCTCTTTGTTGTATTGTGTTTGAGTTCAGTTTTACCAAAGCCTCTATGCTCTATTACAACAGTGCTAAGTAAAAATCTGTCTTTACCCTCTTTAACTAGTATCTGGCTCTATTTCTCTATAATGTTCATTTCTGTCTATGTCTACTACCTCTGACATACCAAAGACAATGCCTTCTTCTTCACTGCCAGTGATGGAAAGTTCAACATCTGTCCCTATGCATGTGATCCTAGAAAAGCTGCAGCACCAGGAGAACTGAAGAAGAGAAGAGTTTCCTTTGCTTGGGAGCTGCATTTTTATTTGGCAGCTTCATTTCAATGGGAATTCATGTATTCATACATCGATCACATAGGCCAAGAGCAGTTACAAAAATTCCTCAGTCCCTACTGACTACACCATAAAGCTTTCTTTTCTGCTTAGATCACAGTCCAATGGGTGATAGCAGGTGCCCTCCAACCATTGGCCTTGCCACCCCAGAGTCTCCAGGACTTCCACACACACTCTGTGCCTACCAGCAGTTAGAGACAGAGAGTACACACAGTGCCAGTGCAGATGAGACCACTCACACTTTCACTCAAGTTCCAGTATGGAGAACTAGTCACATGGGGGCCAGGACCTAGCTCTGTACTCAGAGGAAGAGCAGAAGGCACTACTGCATCTGCCTCTGCCTCTGCCTCTGCTAGGACAGCCTCAGCACACAGGAAATGCATTACAGTAGAGAGATTTGGCTGTGCCAATCCTATTGGCAAGAGCTCAGAAGGGAATACTACATAGACTTTACTAGACTTTAGACAAGGTTGGTTGTGAGGGGCTGGTGGCCACTGGTGGTATTGTCTCCTGTTGCCCTGATTTGTGTATGGTTCAGCCTGGTCCATGCCTGTGGTCTGCGTGAAACCCCTATTCCACTTTCAGATCCCTATATAGATCCCATACCCTTCCTAAGGGTTCCTGACCTTCTCAAGCCAGCTTTCTTTTGGACCAATAAAACTGGGATTACCTTAGTTCAGAGTTCCCATTTCAGAGTTTTCAAGCCCCATTAAAGCTTCTGGCCTCTGTGGGAGTTGCAGACCCATCACTCCGGCATGCACTTTCTGCTATCCCAAGCAAGCTCCCTGAGTATAAAACTGGCCTTGAGTCCATGGCCTTTCACCTGACATGTTCTCCCCTCTCAGCCTCCCAGCTCTGCGTCTGGCTTCATTATTCCACAGCCTGCTAACCTCCCAGGCTGACTTGAACTAGTTCCGTGGCCTACTCCTATGTTTGCCAAAACATAGAATCTATCACTGGGTACTGTGAACATTCAACAGCTTTTACAGATTTCAAAATGTCATTCAAAGCCTCATATCTTTCGCTAAGCTTCATAGCAAATAACCATGCTTTTCCTTTTAAAATCTTGTGTGGCAACCAAGATTCACCTGACTTACTATGTGCTTATGCTCATGCTGGGAATGTAACAGTGGCCATAGGTAACCCACACAGAGAGGCCAACAGCTACTCACTGGCTCTGTCTATGAGGGCTGACTCCACACTTCAGAAACTTACCACATTTCTCTCCTGGTCCTTTTGTTCTAGGTTAGTTCAGTTGGAACCAATGACTTCAGGAGGGGTAATTATGGTCATGGTTTTGGATGTGGGCTCTCTGTTCTTCCAGACTTCATCCAGACTTGACACCTGCTGTGACTTGGGGCTAGGCATAACTTCCTTGGTTTCCAGGCCCAGTGGAAGCTTCTAGTCCATCCATTCGTGTTACACATGTATGCATTTTAGAGCCAAGATATTGACTGTGCCATCTGCTGTGATATGAAGAGAGTATTAGAGGAGCAAGGACACTGAGGACAAGAGATGAGCAGGAGACATCTGGGCCATCCTTGAAACCAGGGACTGACTGGGAAGGCTGTGGCATGCAGATCTGCAGCTGGGCTTGGGTGCTAGGATTGCCAGAACCTGGGATGCTGCAGTAAGGGCAAGCTGGCCAGCTGCTGCCTACCTCCTTTTTTGGTTAAGAGGGGAATCTGATTGGTTCATTAAACTTTTCCAGGCTTCAGAACACCCAATAAGAATATTGGATGGAAAATTTTCCTAGATTGAAAAAAAACCCTCCTTAGATCTTATATAAGGCTTTGCATTCTCAAAACTGTTTCACACACAGAGCTATAAAAATGAATGCAAACTTATCAAAGTAACACTATAAAGATGCCTGGGAATTACGAACATGCCATAAGTAAAATTAAATTGTAGTGATAGAAGAACTATTATTTTTATGGTTAGAAAATCTTAGTTACAGATTAACTATAGAAAATACAATGACTCTTATATATTAAAAGTCTGTATTTAAAACAATTATCAGCTACCCACACATCCTGGTCTGAGCTCTTGGAAGAAACTAAGTGGTGTATTTGGTGGGCTTGATAGCTATTAGAAGTTTCTTAGACAGAGTTTCCACACTCCCTCTTCTTTCTTGAGCCTTGTGGAGGGTGTTACATGGATCCTGACCACATGAGTGGGCTAAATAGGTCTATAGAGCTCTTTGCTTCTAGAGAAGTAGAGTAGTCACTACATCTCATGGGCAAGGCTGGCCCTGTCTACACACGAAGAAACTTCCAGGGAGTCAAATGTTGGTCTTTCCAGAAAACAAGGGTCAGACTGGGGCTTAATCCACTTCCAAGACGGTGCATTGGGTCCAAGTGCCAAGGAGGACCACTGAGCTGTCAGGCCCTGGGAGTGGGCACAAAATATTCACCACTTCATGGCTTTGGGATATTCCAGTGGGGTCAATGGATTCAGCCTGTCCATTACCAGCAAGACAGTTGGTCTCCAGGGAGAGAATGATTACACATCTCTACACAGTTCGTGAGGTAGAGCCACCACCAAGCAAAGGCATCAGTTGGCCCATTAAGGTTACTTGATGGCTGTTTTTTTCATCTAGAATAATAACAGAGCACATAAGTACTTTTATCAAAGAAGTGTGGATTTTCTCCTGAAGAACTGAGCACCACTCTTGTGAGGGGCAGAAAGACCTGTGTGATGGGAAAATTTGGCATCATTCCTTGGATTGATCTCCTAGAACAGCATTGCAGTATCTCACAACACAGCTCTGATGCAGGGTTCATCTTTGGTAGCAAAGAATAGAAAAGTGCTTGAAGAACTTGTACAAAGGAAGTAAACAGGCACATATATTCAAACATGCACACATAAACACAAGAACACATTCACTCACATGCATACACATATAAATGCAATCACACAACCACACACATACTTTCACACTCTCAAATTCACCTCCATACACTCACATATACAAACAAATGTAGTGATTCCTCACACTCCCACATCCAGCTAACTTGAAAGAATGTGAGCTTTTTTGATCTCATGTCAGTGATTAGCAGAGTTGCAGTACAGGGTCTCAGTTACTGCAGTGACCCAGACCCCAGCCTTTGTCAGAGTAAAGAACAGACACCTCTGTTCACAAGAGCTTCCCTGATAGACTCTGGGGCCTCCTGCCTCCAGTCTCTACCAACCTACTTCTCTCCCTAATCATCACTCCCCGCTTCACTATTCTCCAGAAACTTGATGTCTTACTTGCTCAGAGGAATAGAGCAGGAGTGGCTTCCAGGAGCAAAAAAAGCGGATGCCTTTAGATGATTGTGCTTTGTCCTAGACTAGAATCTGGCTAACCCTTCACAGAGCTCCTGTCCATAGCCAGATTTGAAACAATGTCAGACAGAGCTCCTTTCTTTGAGAAATGTCCCCTGACTTTGGACAGAAGACCCTTGTGCAGTCCCCTTAACAAGGCTACTTAAAAGTCTGCGATGAGATGCACAATGGCTCCCCAGAAAAAGGCCCTGGTTTTCCTTCAGTGAGGTGCACCCAACAGGGTGGGCCTATGTTGGCTACTGTCCGTGGTGCTGACACGGCTGTCCTGTAGGCTGTGGTCATGGTGCTAACACAGGCAACATTTCTTAGCAAGATGCAGATCTCAGAAAGCACAGGCCCAACATAGCCCTCTGCTTGTACAGAAGGGAGAGACTGAGACCACCAGAATAAATTCCAACAATCCTGTTTTACAAGGAACAGGAGGAAGCAGGAGAAAAGGAGCTTGAAGCAAGGCAAAAGATCTTCCTAGGAAAGAAGTGATTAGAGAGACCTTAAAAGCTTCCCACAGCTTATAGCAGAGATCTCTGGGTTTCTTAACTGCACTCAGTTCCTGAAGATTCCAGTGCTTATATATTCCACCATTATTCAGTAAAGTCCGAGAGAAGTTTTGGCACTTCCCATCCAAAATATTTAAGGAAAGGTCATCTACAAAGCATGGGCTGTAGAAATTGAAAATAAAGCCATTTTCTTTTATCAGTGTCTAGCAGCTCTTCTCTATCTGGCACATATTAAAGAAGCCAGGGACAGTTAAAAGTGTGAATGCCAAGCCAAGAATTCTTACAAGTTGGTGGGTAAAGGGGGTTGCCTCAATAGTGTCAGATGGCATGAGAGAGGTTCATGTGGACATCTATGTAGACATAGCAAACAGCTGTAAGGGAGGCTGATGAGGACATGAATGAATTGGCAAAGTTGTGTTTACCCTAGAATTTATTTTAAAAAAGCATTTTACTCATGTACCAAGAAAGTTACATCCTGAGTATGCTGGGAATTCAAGGAGAATATTTAATCCAGAAACCTTTTAAAGAACTGATTTGGTTCAGGCATCAGATAAGCAGGTGTTTGAGGGATTACCTGGGCTGCTTTAAATACAGACTTTTATGCTTAGATGGTTGCTCCAATTCTGTGGTATTGGCAAATACTGCAATATCTAGTGCAATATACAGTGTGACATTATTGCTATGTCCAATCTCATCACAATTGCACAAAGTTGTCAGTATCTCATCCTGGCAAGGCTCAAAGGACATTTTAAAATTAGACTTTATTGACTGGGCTTTTGGTGTTCTACTCACTTGGCTCCTATGTGTGAATTCACATTTGTGTGCAGTGCAGGAAGGCCAGAAGCCCATGAGATGGGGCTATTCTGCTAAACCCACTGATAAGAATGCCTTCCTTGAAATGCTGACATGAGATGATATAATGATCCTCCCTAACAAGAAATGGGAAATAACTTTGTTCAAGCATAGCATTCCCTGTACATCTGTGCTGACTTGAGCCCTTGCTCCAGGGGAGCTTTCCATTCCATTCTGTCTGAAAGCAGATGGTGAAATGTGCCCCCAATGGCTCTCCGTGCAAACTGCGTGCAATAGGAAGATCTTTCACAGTTCACCAGGGCTACATTCCAACTTGAAGGTCAACTGACTCAGAGGTAGTCCCTGGGAAACAGTACAGAGATCTTGTTATGGCAAGTTTTCCCAAAACCAGAGTTTAGTTATGGACAATGGTAAATATTTCTTCCAAGAACTTTTTCAACCTTGTCCTTAATCTTAGGCATCAGGCTACTGTTATTATTCATCCTATTCCTAACACTTTGTAGCCAAGTTAAACAGTAAGAAGTACATTTCTCCATTTTTAACTAAAATAAGATCAATAACAAGGGATGGATTCGTAAACAAGGAAATATTTTTCTTCTTTAAAAATGGTAGAACTCTGAGAAGAAGAGGGAAAAAAGCCACTGATTCTTTGGAAAATGGAGTGGTCTAAGAGTGTGGATAATTTTGCATTGAATCAGTCTGTTATATGCCTAGTGGCTTCATCACTTCTCTCATTGCTGGGACAAAATACCCAACACCTACAAGTTTAAGGAGGAGAGATTTCTTTTGGCTCACAGATTGTAGAGGTTTAAGTCTATAGTCAGCTTCAAGGCAGGGTGGCATGGCAGAGGGGTATGGCAGGGGAGAAACAGATCATGACATGGTGGTGCAAAGAAGAGAGAGGGATCAAGGAAGAGGGAAGGAGACATAGCTTTCCAGGCCATGCTCCTAGCGACTCACCTCTTCCAACAGGCTTCACCTCCCAAATCAGTTAGTTTTAACTCATCAGTGTTTAATTGATTATTATTAGTGACTAATAGTAATGATTAATTTAGTGAGTAATATTTGTGATTAATATTAGTGTCTAATCTACTAATAAGTGTCAAACCCTGTGATCCAATCACTTCCCAGAAGCTCCACTATGAGCACATGAGGCTTTAGGGGGATGCCGAGATAAGAACCATAACTCTTTGCTTCAAGTAATAATTCTCAGAGAGAAACCTTGCCTTTAAAGATGTCTCTTTAATGTAAAATGCCACAATCCAGCATTTCCCTTTGTGGGGTAGGCAGTTGGTAGAAAAAACATAGAGGAAGGTGGTTAGAAAGGGCTTATTTTACCCTTTCAAGTTTGCTTTGTCCACCTGCACAGCTCTAGTCCAGTTTCCAGCCTGTGGTGCCTCTCCTTGGAAGCGATATATGTGCATTTTAGCAGGGTCCTTCTGGAGACAAAACATCCTTAGAGAAGTAACACTAAGTGGGGTTGTTTGCCAGATTCTCTTGTCCATGAAACTTTACTGCCACTCATTCTAAAGAGCTATTGTTGCAATGCAGAGAGGGAGGGAGAGAGAGAGAGACCAACAACTACCTGCATTTCCCAAGAGTCTCTTCTCTGCACAGTGCTGGTTTAGAGCCATCCAAAAAGAAACATTTGCATGAGACTTTCAACATGGAATAAAAGGAAGGACATTTCCTGTAAAGGCAATCATGGGCAGGATATGGGAAGCTGGGAGCTTCATAGAAACTCTAGTACATAGCTAAGTTTTCTGCACTTCCTCTCTGGGGTCCTGTAGCCTGACAGATGAAGTGAGAGTTTCCAGAGGTTTTTGAGATATACAAAGGACAGAGTGAATGCAAACTCTCTTCCTGGTTACATGTGTTCCCAGAACATGGAAATAACCCTAACAAAGTCTGTCTTCTCAGGCTATCATTGAAATGAACAAATAATAGTAGTGCATTGTTCTGTGAAGCTTGGCATATAAGAGGCATAGACCATCCTGGAGAATTAAAATAATGCCCTAAAGATAGTGGCAAGCGTCCAGAGAGTGGAGACATCAAAGGCAGGATGGGGGACCCATACTAAGCCACAGGATCATATGTATAAATCCACACACTCCTTTAGACCCTTTCTTCCTAACATGTACCAATAAACTTAATGGAATAAAAAGAATAAGACTTCTAAGACATAGACAAGATGATATCTAAAATAAGGTGGAAGAACTAAAAAAAAAACACACACCACACTCATAAAATAAATCAAAGAAAAGCTAGATAAATGGAGACAATCTTTGTTGATGGACTAGAAGACTTAATATTGTTAAGATGTCAATTCTTGCCAAGGTGACCTATCTATAAATAAAGAACACTCTTAATCAAAATATGACCAATTCATTTTATGAGTATTGAAAAACTGGCCCTAAAGTTTGTATGGTAAGATAAAGGATCAAGACTAGTCAACACAATACTGGAGAAGAACAAAATTATAGAACTGACACAACCTGATGATAAGACTGTAATCTAGACAGCTTCATGTTGGTGAAAGAATAGACGTATAGATCAATGGGATAGAATACAGGTCCAGAAATAAACCCACACACATATGGTCAACTAATCTTTGACAAAGGAGCAAAGGCAATTCAATGGAATAAAGGATAGTCTTTTCAACAAATGATATTGGAACAAATGGCTGTTGATATTCCAAAAATGAATTTAAACTTTATCCTAATCACAAGAAAAAACTCAGAATGTGTCACAAACCGAGACATAAAATGCAATGTTATAAAATATATCAATGAAAATATATAAGAAAACCTATGTGAACTTAGGCTTATAAACACAATACCAAAAGTATGATCTGTAAAAGAAATGATTAGCATTGGAGATGATTACCATTTGAGATTTTTGCTCTGTGAAAAACACTACAATCAGAGTGAAAAGACAAAGTACAGCTTGAGAGAAACATGTGTCTGATAAAGTGCTGTTATCTAAAATATACAAAGAACTTTCAAAGCTCAATGAGAAGAAAACCAACCTAATTTTTAAAAATGGGCAGAAGAGTTCAGCAAGTACTTAACAAAGAAAATATAGAGATAATAAATACACTTATGGAAAGAGGCTTACATCATTTTATTAGTAAACTGCAAGTTAGAACAACAATGAGATCACTGCACACAAACTGGAATAACTAAAATCCAAAACTGACAGTGACAAATGCTGATGAGAATTCAGGGCAAGCAGAATTCTCTTTGTTGCTGGTGGGAGTGAAAAATACTACAGCCACCTAGGAAGACAGTTTAGCCCAGTGGTAGTAGGCCTTTTAGAGCTATCAATGATACAGACAGCTTGCTGCAGCATGCATGCCATAGGTTCACCACCACCAGTTTAGCAGTTTCTTATAATGCAAAACATACTTATTCCATAGGACTCAACAACCATGTTCTTGGTATTTATTTAACTGATTTGAAAGCTTGAGGTTAAACAAAACCCTGCATGTGAATATTTACAGCAGCTTAATTCATAATTGCCAAAACCTGGAAGCAATCAAGATGGACTTCAGTAGTTGAATTGAAAAACAAACTCTGGGACATCCATATACTAAAATATTATCCAAAGATAAAAAGAAATGAACTAGAAAACTGAAGAAAGATATACAGGAATCTCAAGTGCATTTTGTCAAGTATGAAAGGATATATACTGTGGGAATCCCAATTATATGACATTCTGAAAAGGTAAAAGTAAAGAAACAGAGAAAACATCACTTTTGATAGGTTATTAAGTGGATGATGGCCTAGATGAAGCACACAGGACTTTCAGGGTGGTAAATGTACTCAGTGTATACTACAATACTGACACATAACACTGTACATTTTTCAAAATCATAGAACTTTACAGGAAGACAGAGATTCTTGTGTGTGTGTGTGTGTGTGCGTGTGTGCATGCACACATTAATTTAATCATACGAATATTCATTTACACAGTAAGGAAAACCTCATCTTCACCTCCTCCTAGGCACCATGAAGCCCCACCACAAGCACCCACCAGCTAGATTGCCACACACACCGCTGTCCAGGTGGAAGGGGCAGCACTGCTGCACCCCACACAACCACGGAACGAAGGGAAGGAAGGCGACACACCAGTGGGGTGGGATCAGCTGTGCCTGAGCCCTGGCAACCCTGCCTGGCTCCCCTTCTGGGCCTCAGACTGAACTTGGGGAGGGGTTCATTTCACTCTCTCACCCACTTCCCACCTGGGCAGCCTTTAGGCCACCAGCCTGCTCAGTGAGTTCTCTCAGGGCACAACAGGCGTAGGCTACAGCCAGTCCTTGCTATGAGAGAAAAACTTTCTTACAGGAAAACGTCCCCAATTCAACTGCCCCACAGCTAAAAGAAAACTGGCATGCACGCATGCACACACATCCACATACACACACCCCACACTCCGTGCACACAGACAGGATCTTCCCCGGACTGCACTTCTCCATCTCCCAACCCGGTTTAGGCCCTGTCAGCTAAGAACAGAGCCTGCCTCACCTCCTGGGTGCCAGATGCTGGGGGTTCTGTCCAGAGGCGGTCTGCTGCGGGTGAGCATTCTGGGGAGCAGGGACTACTGGGGCTGAGAGGTAGCCTCTATCACCCCACTGGTCAGGGGAGGAGGGGCCACCAGGCATTGCTCAGACCTATGAGGGAGGGAGAATGAACAGTGCCAACGCCTTCCTCCAGCCCTGGCGCAGCCATCGGTCAAAGCTTGTGGCTGCTGTGGCCCTCTGCAGCAATGTCACCTCTCCACGGATGTGCACAAAGATGTGCCTGGGAAGGAAGCATGGTACCTGGGACCAGGGACTTGCCAGGTGAGGCTGCCTACAAGCAGGAGGAGCAGGACAACTCTGGAAGGTCCGGCCTGACTGATGGGAGCCAATGAAGCCCTTGCTGGGAACCCAGGTCAGGGCACCAGTGTGGGGCAGCCAGGGAAGGCAGGAAAGTGGGGTGGGAAGCCACCTGGGATTCTGCCAGGGCTAGCTGGAGTTGCACTGCTTCAAGGCTAGCAAGCAGAAGAGGGGGCACATGTGCATACCAGGTAGCAGTGTCCTAGGAGATGCAGCAGCACCAGCAGCAGCAAAAAGGGTCTATAGGGGCTTTGAGACAAAAAGCCACCATGAGACCTGTGGTGCAGCACCCAGAGAGGACTCCCCTCTGCTCTGCTAGGAATGGGGTACTGTATACATAGGAAATAGGTGCTCCAGGGAAGCCCCAGTCCAGCCCCAGCTGCAGGCCCTTCATGGTGGACTCCACTCTTGTCCAAGGTTTCTGGAGCAAACTAAATTTATTCCCCTTTTGTTTTGTGGGAGTGAATAAATGAAGGGGGAATTCATATAAGCTTCTAGCCTACAATCAAACATTTAAAAACAGTCTTGGAGGAGATGAGGAGGAACACCACACATCTTTTGGTGTGACAAAACACCCAAACAGACAGGCAGGCAGACCCACACCCACACCAAGGCTACAGGACCCTCACAGCCCCTCATCCCCTGGACACCCTGCTTTTCTCACCCACCCACCACCAGTGCAGATGGGGATGTGGTCACAGGCAGGGGCCCCTGAGACCACACACTGGAGTCACACCCATGGCAAGAAGAAAAGAGGGACTTTTTTTTTTTTTTTTGGCCTAAAGCAGTCTTTACCCAAGTTTTGGGAGAAACAATTTAATGCTGAATATTAGACATCCTTAAAACAGTCCTTCAACCATTTTCACAATTCCAGTGTCGACTTCCTCCTTTCTTTCCTTCCCTTCTGGATCTGTCCCTGAGCTCTAGATTCTTCTCACTTTGTCAGGCACAGCTTTCTTGAGCTCCATCAACCCATTTGCAATGCTGCTGCTTTCCACCTGAGCATGTCAAGCTCATCAAGATGAACACTTTCAGTTTCTCACACTAGAGAAACTATTCAGTATTTACACATGTGTGTCCTATTTATTTCATTTAAGAGTATCCCCTCAATGTGCATCCATTTAGCTATAAATGTCTCTAATTTCTCATTTTTATGGCTGAGTAGTACTCCATTTTATAAACAAAAAAAAACACAGATTCTTTATCCAGTCTCCAGTTGATGGGCATTTGGGCTGCTTCCAAGTTTTAGCTATTACAAATTGTGTTGCTATGAATATGTTTACACATATATCACTGTGGTATGATTCTTTTAATTCTTTGGAGAAGTTACCCAGCAGGGGAATTGCTGGGTCAAATGGGACTTCCAGTCCTAGTTCTTTGAGGTATCTACATACAGATTTCCACAATGGTTGCACCAGTCTATACTCCCACCAGCAGTGGAGCAGGGTTCCTCTTTCCCCACAGTCCCACCAGCATTTGGTATTGGTTGATTTCATGATAGCAGCCATTCTTTCTGG